>JAKTTZ010000011.1:0-500278 GCA_030556425.1 Ogataea ovalis
TTATAAGAATACACCTCTTAATTCCGGATTCATCATTGAAAATGACACAACTTAACAAAAATTAGAAGACGAGAGAGATTGAAAGCTTTAACTGAGTTGTGCTACCAAAAAAGCTGGATATTGTAATTTATAAGTCGATGCAGTCCTTGGCTGTATTTACCATGTATTATAATGTACCTACTAAATGTTGATAGTGTGTTGAAGATCGTCGGATCTTGGTATGTTATTAGCTAGTGGTTCTGCGCTGTTGCATGTGATAGTAGACTTGAAGGATAGGAGTTGATGATCTGAATCTAACGTATTGATGTTGTGGACGTTACGATATTATGCATTTCTTGAATTGCATAACCTGACCTATATACAGAATAGTAGATTATCAGCTTTGAGTTGGAACTTTTCTTTTAGAAGTTCTATATCATCTAGACTTGAAATTAGAATATTAGAATGTCATCAACATGATGTATAAGCTGTGTTTGATGATTTGTCAAAGTACGTAGACAAAGATCTTCTGCTGCTGTTACATAAGCTTGTGTCAAATATTTTTGTAAGTACTTGTGGAACTGTCTCTAATGGAGAGCCGTCAGAAGCTTTTGATCCGTCAATATTTTCCAGGCTATGTAGAGTTCATCATTCTTGTTATCGAATGGCCCTCCTCTCCGACTCTAACAGAGTTATCATCAGTTCTTTTCCTTCCTGTAGTTTCATATTCAAATTTTTATATTCTAAGTCATAGTAATCAAAAAAATATTTGCACTGCATTTCATTTGCTCTATCCAGTTTATTGTATTTATTAGTCAAATCGCTTAGTCCTTTGGTTAGCTGAAATCTGTCCCCGTTAATTGGCTCCTACTCATTGTTTGTATTTCTGTCAAACTTGATACTAAGATCATCAATTTAAGGTTTAAGTTAAAATTCTGTCTTTTGCTTAAATCTTTGAAAATCGGTTAGTAATTCCCCCAGTTCGTCGTCTAATTTGCTTTTAAGCTCACTCAATTTGTTCACCTTAGCTTCGTAAGCTCTATTAAAGTCCGATATTCACTGTCCATTTTCTCCAATTCAAGTTCCAGTTCGGATATATCACATCTTATAATTAGCTCACCTTTCAATTTATTGAGTTCATGTTGGTGCAACATTCTCACCATCTAAATCTTTTGAAGTTCTTGTTGTTTATCTTTATACACTTTCTCGAGGAAATTTAAACTGCTCTTCCTCTGCTTTCTGAAAGGTGAATTGTCGGGAGAAAGAGCTGTTTTTCTAATTTGGATGAAAATTATGTATATTTGATGAGGTAAGATATCCAAATGCCGACATTGAGAAAAAGCATAATTGAAACTAGCCTACCTGTTAGATCCTTTCAATGTACTACTAAACATGAAAAGTTCACACCTGAGACACCAAAACCAAGAAAAGGATTACGTGATCTAAGCACAGTCTTTGCAAGTTTTTGTTTAAAAGACCACTAAAATTTACTCGAACGAATGGAGGTTTGTTCTGTTTTTTAAGCGCGTACGAAACTGGTAACTTCTTCCTATGATGTGTAGTTATTGTCCGAACAATAGGTTGGAGTGTGGCTTTTCCTGCTTCAGAACTGTAAAATGAATCTTCAGTCTCTGTATCAGGGTCTGATACAACTGGTTTCGACTTAATAATTTCTCTTCTATAGTGAACCTTTTTCTATGATTGTTGCTAACACTTGGTTTAGGATCCCAATTCTTTGGAGAACAGTTCTTTTCCACATGTGACATAACCCAAACTTTTATTGTAGTCGCATTGGGAAGATTAGATTTCTTTTAGCTCTTAAGTCTGCTAAGCCTCAGGGTCTTTGAAAGCCTCATCCATTTTGGAATTTAAACGTTCAAACGTTCGATAATAATTGTGGGGAGGGCTAAAATTATCTGTATTGGTATTAGAGTTACCTCTTGAGTCTTTAATGAGATAAAAACGCCGAGAATATGCATTTAACTAACTAACTAACTAACTAGCTTTAGTGTTCTCCGCTAAATCCTTACCAATCTCAGTTCCTTTTGTTCGGGGAACGTTATTGTCGTCGTTACTATTGTTATTGTTGTTTTCACCATTCCGATTATGGGTTTTGAGCCTTGAGTCTTAACTCTTGGCTCTTGAGTGGTTTTCTACCAGTTCAAAAGCTGGTGGAAACGGTAATGGCTTCGGCAAGCGCGATATAAACTCGGTTCTTAAAAGCTAAAACTCGCTGAGTTTAACTCCATCCGGATACCTCTAGCCAGCTGTGCCGCCCAGTAAATCTTTCCCTTGGTGGTTTGCTGCAGAGACAACTATTGATATTGTTGGTTCTGTGGGACATTATTGGGTAGCAGGCGGTTAGTGGCATCCTTCTGGGTCATGCGATCTGTGCCTTGTGCCCTGCGCCCTGTGCCCTGCGCCCTGTGCCCTGCCCCTGGCCATTCAATTACCATTTCATACAACCTATTTAGTTTTGAATCAAGCAGGCGAATTTCTGAAAATTCAAGCTTCTCTCTATTCTCTGATTTCAAGACTTATTGACTTATACTTTACACCATCTTACTCTGGTTGAATCTCCCTTTACTTCAAGTTATTCTTAGAATTGTAGGTTTTTCTTGCTTTTTGTTTTTCTCCTCTTTCTGGCACTCGAGGATGAAACGACTCAAAATGTGAGAAAGCAAAACGGATTATATTTCCTGCGGCATTTATATATTTATGGTTTGTATTGTTCTTTGGAAGTCATCCTTTCGAAACACTTCTTGAATAATGCTAACGAACTACAATTTAGAAGCCCAATAGGATGATAGCAAGTATTTGCGACAGGGTAAAGATTCGAACAGGACACACCCTAGACTTGATCACCCTTTCCTAGAATTCAGAACAATTCCTGTTTTGCATAAATAGTCCTCCTTTTCCTTCCCTGCTGACACTTGAGTTGGGAACAAAAGATCTTCCAAAGACATCTGCAATAAAAATATCTATAACTCTAATCAACAAATTAATATCTTTGTTAAGTTCGATCGCTCATTTTAATATCTCAACTGAAATATCATAATGAGCAGCACCTATACTTTCCCTTGTGGCCAATCAAATACAATGGTTACTGATGAGCTCGACTGGACTATCGCTAAAGCTATTTATTCGTGTGGGCGTTATCAGGAAAGGTACGAAGAAACTAATGGATCAACAAATCTCTCTGTTTCAGTCAAATTCACTCTATTCTTATTAATTGCATCATTACTCAACCTCACGGTTGCCTAACAGTTAGTATCAATTGGTGGTGGAGAACTATCTACCGTTGACGACCCATCATTTATGGAAAATACATTCAACACAACCTCAAACGCCCAAGTTGATGGATTATTATTATACTCGCTAATTGCTAATAATGCCACAGCACTTATCGATAGTTACTCTTCTTCCTATTACGACTTTAGTGATGTTGCAGTTTCAATAGCAAACACCAGTATGGCGGATGAGGGCATTTTAGAGAAACGAGGTTGCACCCTTCGGGGTACTGTGTTCATTTCAACACAGTGGCAAACAGCACAGTCAGGTCACAGTGGTACCCTGTTTCATGTTGCCACTACTGTGACCTCGGACCTTCATCATGCTCTAGCTCTCTTGGATACAGCTTCACATATAGTTGGACTGTGTCCGCAGGTTTATCATTCGGTACCGTACAGGCATCTACGGGCTACTCATTAACTGAAAGTTACACTAGAGACACTTCCTTCTCGTGCACTTGGAATGGAGGAAGTGGACCGGCTCAGATTTGGTATCAGACTCAGATATATTGGGGTGATTTTCAAAAAAGATATGTGACAGTAGACCAATACGGCTGTGTTTCATACGGTGCGTGGAGTGCTTATTACCACGCTGATGCTCCTATCAAGGATTCGTCACACATAGGATGTAGTGTTGGCAAAGCCAACACTAATTGCGATGCTCAACAGAAATGTGTTAAAACATGACACACTCAACCGAATCAGTAATATTCTGATGATGGTATCGAGCTACTCTGCAGTAATAATGAACTAACCAATAAAGCTAGTTTCATGGCTTGACAGTAAATGCTGCCATCACTCACCCCCTCTAGCTAACTGCTACCGAGCAACGCCACTGCTACCGAGCAACGCCACTGCTACCGAGCAACGCCACTGCTTTACCAAATACTTTACATACACAGTTACTTAGATTAAATCAGAATATAGTTTTAATATAAATTTTTTCAAACATTGTACAAAATATTATTAGTAATTTCAAAAAGAAAAGAAAGAAAATCTTTGGATTTGTTGAATCATATAGTTTATCAATTTTAGTTAATTCAATTTATAGATAGCATTTCATAATGTTTTTTATAAGGTGAGTTTGGTTTAAAAGTTGTCAGCTTTGTTTTCTTGATCTTTGTTCTCGGATTAACCGGTTCATTGGCTACCACTGCATACAGCCACTAATACAGCTTACAAGTTAACTACTGTGTTTTCCCACCAGCTTTCGGCGTGCTAATCTTTATCGTTTTACGGTTCTACCATCCTTGTCCCATTCTTGGCTGTTCTATTTTTCCTAGCCATTTGGGACTTCTTGATGATAATGTTCGTTTTCGCCGGTGCTACCAAGTGAGTACGAATCGGAAATTGTGGACCCTAATTATTGCGGAACCTATAGAAATAAGGCAGCCACATTAATTTATGATGGATCTACTTTCAATATTAAGCAGTTTGTCTCTAGCCCTGCTCCATATCATCTACCTAACTTTATGGATGTTTTTGAATAGTCAATTCCGTTTGTTTCTGAAAAGGTTGTCGATATTCTATTATCTGTTTTAAATATCTGCACAGATGATGAATTAGTTGAAAAGACACCATTAGCAAGAGATGTGGTAAAGTCGTTACAAGACGTTCCAGAATCAGTCACTGCATCACAACTGGACCAGCAACAACTAGTCAACGTCAACGCAGGTCAAAAATTGACACCAGGCGAAATTCGTGCATCTTTAAGAAAAAAATTGTTATCTATTGGCCGTATGTCTCGTATGTTTACTATCTTAAGAGAAGAGGCTGAAAAGGTGGAACATTTAAGATCTGCAGCTGGTGGTATTTTGCCGAAAGATATTTTGGTGGATGGCCGTGAAGAGTTACACAACAGATTAAAAAAAAAAACCAAATGGCAGATTTTGGATTGTGGGCGGGCTATTCCATCTGAGTCCTGAAGTTCAGAGTTAAGGCATACTCATGTTTCTAGAACCCTTAAGCTCTAGCTGATATAACAGAGGCCCTAGTGAATGAAAGAAAGTGGAATTATTAACAACTTTAATGACCAGTCAAGGCATTAACAACGAAAAATCAGCCCCTAGATAAGCCGGGATTGGGGCTCCCATTTAAGAACGTAACGACGCAAATTCGAATTATTCAACTTGTATACTCACCGTTTTAAAACAGTCTTCTAACTGAAACGAATGTTAAAAGTGCCTATTGTACAGTTATTATATATATCTCTGTTCAATTATTAATGACTTAAACATTGGTCTTGGATCTGAATGTATAAGGCATTAATTACCAAGTTCTAAGGCATCATTGCTTAGATGCTTGGGGGCAAGTGATGTCTCGCGACATACTCAGTTTTCTAGCACTAAATTAATAAATATATACAGGTATAAGTCTGGTTTATTTCAGTAGGCATTTAATAATCTCAAATAGGCATTGATCATAAAATAAAGTAAACTAAACATGTAACTTACTGGATAATGTGCATGTGTCTTCCCAGAAATAACAATCTGAATCACCCTTTCGATTTCAAGCAAGCAGCAATGCAACGGTGCAGAGGCATTTACACAGTTTAGAACAATTGGTTTTGTCGAAAGAAGGCTGATCAAGGTTGGGGAATTTTGAATTCAGTTGTCAAGAAGGTTCTGTAACTCTGTTGTTAACTTAGAAAGAGCAGTTTTGAAGAGAGCACAGTCTATTTTGTAAATTACATCCTTCTAAAATTTCCGTTTCAAGCAATTCTCATTCCTTTTAAGGGCTCCTTCCAATTTGTCCGTTTAGCTGTCATTGAGTGAGTCAAGTTTGAAAGTATTATAACCAACAGGTTTCTAGGTAATTGCATTAATGAGGAACTGTATCTTTTACTGATAATCTGCTACCTTTTCTTTAATCTTACTCTACATCAAAGTTAGCTAGTTTGGGGCCCAAGTTAGTTTGTAATAAAATAAATAAGATAAAAAAAAACTTGAACATCCATTCAAACTCAGTTTCTTTACACACTAGAGAAATAAAGCAATTTTAGAAATAGAGTTAGGAAAAAAAAGGGAAACCGAGATAAAGGTTGCAATTGATATCCCAAGCTAACTTTTCGGTGTGGGATTGTGGGAGTGCATTTATCATTTATGTCCACTAGGGGAAATGGGGGCGGGGATATAATTCCGTTAGGCTTGGAAGTTGTGTCTTCTTGATTCTTGAAGACGGGAAATTCTTTCCATTGCCCATGGGGTGTTTATCTCCCAACACCGAAAACCCCCATGGGTGTGATTTCAAGCTAATCTGCATCTACCAATCAGGAAAATGCATCAAAGAATAGGAGCACGATGAGGTACAAATTAGGTGTAGAACTCTGAGAAATGATTGCAACGTTTAGTTGTTTCCTGGGATGCTGTAACTTGGGAAGCTTGGAAAGGAAGGTAAGAATCACGATCGACTTAGTGAGATAATTGCTACCCCACCTTGTTTTTGAGTAAGTCACTAGATAGCAGCAATACCTGCGGCCCAAAGTTCCGAACATTCTCAGATCACTGACTAAAAATGTATTTACATACTAGAAATCAATGGTACTCTCGTCATTTGAGATGAGATGGGGTGGGGTAGGGGTGGTATCTGACCAATCTAGCGGACCGAAGCTTTTCGGAACAACCATCAATGTCCGAAAAGAGGGGAATAATCAAGGTGTACGTTACACGGGTGCCGTATACATGGGGTTCACTTTACTTCAATAATCTTAAGTGTGTTCAAAAGATTCTAGAGCAAATAAAAATGAGAATTAAATGTTAAGAACTAGGGAAATTTTATAGATAAAACTTAGACAATGTATCACCTTTCTAATCTGTAGAGAATTATCATTGCAAGACATTCTAGCTGAATAGCCACGCAAACAGGTTTACGCACAAGGACCAAGGCACACCTACCAAAAATTGCTGGATCTGAAGCAAAGAAAAGAACCATAGCAAATTCCCATACGGGGGGTCTGTGGCTCAATAGTAATTATTTTTTGTGCATATGTGGCTCTCGCGCGTTCTTGATAAACATAGAAAAGCGCACAATATGTGGTTGTTGTCTGAACAAGAGACGAGAAACCTGAAAGTTTAGCATCTTTTAATTTTTCTGTGAGTCATCTTGATTCTTAGATTTTTTAAATTCTGATTCTTCTAATAGTAAAAAGGATTGAAAACTGAGATATTTTTTCCCATTTATATATATATATGGTAGAGAAGATAAATCCTAGTCCCTAATTCATACGAAAGAATCCGATCTCTTACGAGGGTGTCTACGGACACTTGGAGATTTTGGAAGGATGGCACAAATGGCTAAATATAATAATGTCTCTAGAGGGGCTCCCGCCTGCCTGGACCTCCTGGAGTCCTGGACCGCCTGGACCGCCTGGACCGCCGGGGGTTTCTTAGTCTGCGGCGCTCGTCTCGTGGATTTTGCCTTTGGGTATCACGATTTACGTCCACTGGTCGTAGTTACTTATACAGCTTGTGGGTCAAGTAAGGTCCCGCCAGCCATATGGGGAAGAAGAGGGGGAATCTAACGTGAGTCTCTGGTCTGCCCGCCAGAGATTCCCCTCGTTGATCCCTCTATGTCTGGTGGTATAAAGCTGCTAGATGATTCACCAGGTCCATGCACTGTTATTAACCAAATAGCTTTTCTAATTAAACAAAAAAAAAAAAGAAAAAAGAAACAAGATTATGATCACGAAGAGGCATGAAGGATAGGAATATCTAACAATCTAGTTATTAAAAATAATTAGGTACAAAAATGAGCCTGTTCATTTCTTGAAGAGGGTGTACAGACTATATAAAGTTCTATATTTAATTTATGAACCGTTAAAAAACCCATGCAAACTAACTACAAGTGCGAAAGAATGGGAACATGCGGATGATTGGTTCGGTAAGAAAGCTGTTTATTATAATCTAAGTGGTTAATATCCCGAATATCGATATAGGCTTTAAAGTAGTTTAAAATAAAATTTCATAAATGGTGATTAATGAATCTTCGTTTACTGATCCTAATCCGGAAGTCCTACTCTGAAAGGCAAGATTGTTTTTTTTATGCCCTGAGATCTCGACAACCATTCAGCGGAAACCAACTGCCAGTACCGCCGGCCAGGCCTGCCCCATCCAGATTTTTCATTCGCGCATTGGTATCCCTACCCTTCCCAGCACCTGGTGGGCATTTGGGTACATGCAGCTTAGAATTGCACAGAAGTATTTGCGAGACATATAAGTAGATTTGATCCTAAATAAAAGATAGACTTGTTTACTGGAATTTTCAGAATCTTTCCGCCTATAATATTGAACGGAAGTGAAGTATCAAAAATAGCATTTAGATTAGCGACTCGCGAGCGCTTCAGGAAAGCTTCACACCCCGCTGCCACACCGAGTCTCGGAGAGTCATCCAAATTTAGCCAGTCAGCGGATGCCGGGGGTGCAGTGCACCCAGCTATAGCTACTGCGACTTTTCAAGCTGCACCTCTATCCTGGTCCCGCCTGCCTATAGGAATTCCAGCATTGAGAGCGTCTCCAATGGACCATGGCTCCTCTTCTCATCCGCTGCAAGTAAAAGCGGCAAAATGGGGGTGTCAAATTTCAATCGTGTAAACGGGATAACAGCCGCACGTTTCTTTTTCTGCGATGGCTGTTGTCTGTTTTCAATGTGCCTTTTTTTTTTTGTTAGAGGTTTTTTTATTCTTCAATTTCTTTTCAGTGACTTATTCTTCAAGTTCCAAGAATATAAATACTTGATCCTATCCTCCCTCCAACTAACTCTTTGGCGTTTTTGGATATTCTCACTTTTTTTCTGTGTTAACCACTTGTTGTTCTTCCCTTGTCCATTGACCTCATAGTCTTATCCCTTTTCATATTTATAACCACATAAACTACAATAATGTTCTCCAGTAAATCAAACGAACAAAACAACACTGAATCTGAAGCTTACAAGGCAAGATTAAACTTTGGTGCTGAAAAAGAAAAACAAATCATGAACGAAATCAGATCTTCAAACTCTGGTAAACAATTCAACCAAGTTTTTGAATCAAACTTATTAGGTGGTTACTTCAACATTTCTTTTAAAAAGAACTAAACTTGTGGTCCATTTTCTTTAACACAATTTGTTAATGGTCTAATACTACTTTGAAATATTCTGCGGACTATCAAACTCTTATTCTATTCTTCATTCACCGATCTATTCTCTTTTTGTGCTTTTATTTATTTCTTTCATTCACCTTTATTTCGAAGATTTCTCTTTTTATAGCTTTCATGTTTATAAGCAACTTTACGACTTAATAATATATTATATAAATATAAATATAAATATAACTTAACTTAAATTAAATAACTGACTCCTGAAGCTTTTTACCCATACAAGTTGTTTATTATACTAGTACTAATCTATCTAGGAGAGGCATTATCTTTTAATCCATAGATTTTTGGTCCTTTTTGTATTCTGTCTTAATTATTAGGGTATACATGTTTATATCTCTATTATCGTTGGATTTCAATGCTTACAATTAGAAAATTCCTTTGTAAAACTTCCATTTTAAACTTGTTAAATTTCAATCTGAATTGATTTTACAAAAATGGGTAACCTGTCGTTTGTTGTTAGTTGTTGCAACTTGTCCGCCTCGGAGTCATGCAAGGCGATTACGAAAAAGGGATCAAGAAATTCCAGCGAGGAAAAGCCAGTGCTCACTCATAATCACAAGATGGTGTAAAAGTGAAAAAAAAAAAAAAAAAAAAAAAAAAAAAAAACAGATTTCGCTGACCAGATTCGCGTCAGGGAGGGCCGAGCGACAAGTTTTCAGTTATATATTTTTCAACATACTATACAGCTTACAACCCTCATAGTTTACAAGTTACACCCCTCTCCCTGAAACCACGACATCCCAGTTTTCATTTATTCTTCTAGAGAAAGGGTTCCAATGTGTCCATGAATTTTCTAAAATATTTAATAAAGTAGAGTTCAAATAACAAAGGGTTGTGCTCTTAATATTTTTCAAAAAAACTAAAAAAAAATTAAAAACATTTCGACCCGGGTGAGGATTGAACTCACGATCTTGCGATTAACAGTCGCATGCCTTAACCAGCTTGGCCACCGGGCCAATTTATGATTAAAGAAGCAGGGTTTTTAAACCGGTGATCTAAATTTGCGCAAAAGGAACTGATGAAAAAGGGTTTTAGTTTATTTGGTCTAATGGCATTCTATACTGCTCTTAATCCTCAGATATAGGTTAGAATTAGGTCAAAGGCAAGGAAAAAATAAAAGGAAGATAATATTGCTTACACAGCCAACTCAGAACCAAGCCAATCCGAACTTTTTTACCCACATGGGTTTTTCATTATGGATTTAAAAAATTCGGAATGAATGAGATCTTGTTTATTTTCCATCTAAGCAGCCCTGGTCGATTTAGTGTTCAACAGAAAAGCTCATTATCCCAAAAATATACAACAAAAAGGTATTGTTCTATGAGGAATTAGGATTTAAAGGGTCCTGCTCTTCTTCCAGGAGCTAGATAGTAAGATAACATTGTTTAAATATAGAGTTCTCTGATGCGGAATGATTATTTTCACGATCTAAACAGTTATTGGAAAACGATTCTATTCTTGTGAAAAGAAAAAGAAAAGCTATATATGAATAAAGATTGAACTAGCTATCTAGCTGGCTAATATATATGCCACAGAAAAGTGGCAAAAAATAAAGATATCATTACAAGTGTAGAGAAAGGGGAGATAATGAGCCACTTAGTTTTTTGTAAACCTCTCTTATAAGCTTAGTCCTAAAAGGATATGACTTAGAAGAAGAAGAAAAAGACTTTGACCTGTTTGGAGTTTTTTTTCAATGACGACTTTAGAAGAAAAGCTGAATGAAACCTTTTTAAAAGGAGCAAGAACTATGTACGGACTGAAATAGGGGTTTTTTTTTCTAATAAATGCGACACGCACTGGGAATAGAGGTAAACGATTAACATTATTCGTATCATGTACTTTCGAGAATATATATACCGAAGCAACTGATTGAGAAACCAACTCCTAAATATTCAATTTGTTTGCCCAAAGTCATACAATCGGAAACCAGAAACCTAACCAGATAAATATGTAAGGAAGCAGAAACGCATATCGCCGAATGCTAGGATGAACTGCATAATAGATGGGAGCAATTCATAAATCTGAAAGAGGTTCAATTAAAAACTTTGTTCAGTTAGGGCGGAATGTACTTGCTTTACAGGTGAAACTAAATATAAAGCGCTTGCTTTATGTTATCAATTGCCCCCTCATGAGATTGGCTTGTTTACAGTATCTATATTCTGGTAAATATTCCCCTGTTGAAAAATACAAGGTAAATACAAACCAACAAAGGCTCACTGGTTTACACGTACTCAAAGTAAATCAGATATCTTTTCATGAGGTACCCACTAATCGATGCTATGAACAGTTAAATATATTAATTTCAATAAATATCCTTCTATAAACGAAGAAATGCTCTTACAACTCCCTATTTACACATCAACCTCGCAACTTCATAACCTCATACAATTGACTCAAATCACTGATAACAAAATAATCTAAGTTACTGGAATGATTCTTTAAACTCTTATTCGACAATTGTGCATTCTCTGGGTTCAAGAAGACAACACAACCTTTGGTCGGCTGCACCTTTATTCCACTTTGATTGTTATGTGAGTCCTGATCGAGCAACTTTAACACTCGATAATATTCAAGAGATGTATCCCTTTCATTTGTAATTAGCATAAAGTTTGGATTTTTTATATCGAGCAACAATCTCTTTAGCGCTTTCATGTTTGTATAATCCTTCGATTTCTCGCCAAATATGAATCTATAATTCAAGGTGGAGGGAAAAAGTTTCATTGTGTTAGACGTAATCTTGTAATAATTTGGATAATCTATAAATGAAAATTCTTTATCCTTAATGATTGATACATCTTTGAGGATATTTGATGACCGCATGTTAAAAATCCAATTTACTGTAGAAGCATTGGGCAATACACCTTTTTCAAATATCTTAGGTATGCTTTTTTCAATGACATTGCCATTCACAAATCTAGTAAATGAATCACGATATTCTGGCATCTCTAAAACTATAGGCCAAAATACTGATTTGATTATCTCTCTAAATTTAAGTCTTATTTGTTGCTTGGTAGGCTCACTATTGGAAAAGTTCACCTTCAGCAACTCTTCATCCCATCTCTTTTCTATGGAAGGTATGCTAATTTTCATATTGGGAAATTTTGAAGATACAAGGCGTGCAACTGCTAGTATCAATTTGAAATCGGTATATATGAGTCTATCGTGTATTAAAAAATGATATCCATCGCTTCTAGTTGAATCATGAACAGTTTCAGATATCAAATGATTATTGTCCAGTAACTTGCCAACCATACTGTCAAACTGACTTCTATAATTTGTGTTAACCGTTTGGTAGTTTCTGTTTTGATTTGTCAGAACAGATCTAGGAGTTGGAGTTGAATAAACAAGAGAATTGGTAGATCTCTTATCTGGTTCAGTTTCTGTAAGAGCAGATGTCTTTCTGGATCGCTCAGTGGGCGTGCCAGGAAATCGATAAGATTTTCCTTTTGCACTATTGATAATTATCTGAGATGTTGCAGAAATTCTACCAGGTTTCATTGTTTTATAAAAGAATCACTAAAATGAAGAGAGGGAAATAAAAAGCTATCGGCTATGTCAATTTCAAAAATGTCAATTCTTGGATAGGAGGAAGACCATATTATTGTAGAGTATTTCGTCTACAGTTAAGAAAGAAACAACTATGCGATTATGATTTAGAGATCTGAATACATATGCTATTGCCTATATATATATATACATAAAAAACCCGTTTATGTAGTTCAAGTAAAAAAGCGGGGAGGGAGAACGGCCTATAATAAATAGCAATCGATTACGTAATAAATTACACAACAGCTTTCAAACTTCAGTTTGAACTTTAGTGCTGGTTCTCGATAAACGTTGAATTACGTATGTTATAACTGGTAACAATAGAAACTGGAAAAAACCATTATAAATATATGCTGTTCCATATTGCATCTTTCTACTATCGATATACAGTAAATAATTGTATTTATAATTGACTTAGGGTTAGTTTATATAAAAACAATGTTGAAACTATTCTTATGAGCCGGATGGAGAGATCCAATGAGAAAGCGTCAAGAGAAGGCAAGAATAATCAGATAATTAATTTAAATCAACATGTTGTCATTTCTCTTTTCAGTTTTCAAAGCCTTTAATTTTGGCAAGATCTCCTCAAATTTCACAGCGTCATTCTTATTTTGTAGTTCTTGAACATCTCTGTTTCTAATATTAACGGATTGGTCATTTTGTTCCTGTTCACCAACGATAAAGATAAAGTTGAATTTTTGCATTTGACCCGTTCTAACCTTCTTTTGTAATGTGTTACCTGATAAGTCAACATCAGCGTAGAAGCCTTCTGCCTGCAACTTCTTTTGAACTTCTTGAGCATAATCAAAGTATTTAACACCAACTGGAACAACCAAGACTTGTCTTGGTGAAATCCAGAATGGCCACTTACCTGCAAAATGTTCAGTTAAAATAGCAGTCATTCTTTCCACCGAACCCAGAATAGCCCTGTGGATCATCACAGGTCTTTGAACCTCGGAAGTATCATCTTTACCTCTGAATTCCAATTCGAATCTGTTAGGCAATTGGAAGTCCAATTGAATAGTAGCACATTGATGCCATCTTCTCAAAGCGTCAGAAATCATGATATCAATCTTAGGACCATAGAAGGCACCGTCACCTGGGTTGACTTCCCATGGACCACCCCATTTGTTCAATGCACTTTCTAGCTTGGCTTCAGCGTTATTCCATGTTTCGATTTCACCAACATATTTTTCAGGTCTGGTAGACAACTCCATCTTGAAATCAAAACCGAAAATACCATAAATTTCTTCCAAGAAATTAAAGATTCCAGAAATTTCGCTTTCAATTTGATCTTGGGAACAGAAAATGTGAGCGTCATCCTGCTGGAATCTTCTGACTCTGGTTAAACCGGATAAAGCACCAGATAATTCATTTCTGTGGATGACACCAAAATCGGCAACTCTCCAAGGTAATTCTCTATAAGATCTTTCTCTGGACTTGAACATCAAACAGTGTCCAGGACAGTTCATTGGTTTTAGTCCAAAGGTTTCTTTCTCAACATCGAATGTAAACATGTTTTCTTTATAGTTAGCCCAATGTCCTGAAGTTTCCCACAACTTTGAGTTATACATGTTAGGAGTAATAACCTCTTCGTAACCTCTCTTTCTATATTGGTCTCTCAATAGATCAACTAAACCATTATAGATTCTAGCACCATGTGGGAGCCAGAAGCAAGAACCCGGTGACATATCATGGAAGAAGAACAAATCTTGTTCCCTACCAATTCTACGGTGATCTCTGGCAGCTGCTTCTTCTAAGAATTTCAAGTGGTCTTTCATTTGAGCCTTGTCAGGGAATGAAATACCATAAATTCTTTGTAAGGAATCATTGTTAGAATCAGCTAAGAAGTATGATGATGAGTTCTTCAACACCTTGAAAGATTTGATTCTACCAGTGTGAGGAACATGTGGCCCCCTACATAAATCAATTAATGGACCACATCTGTAAACAGTAGTAGAGGTACCATCAGGAACCTTACTTTGGATCAAAGTTTGCTTGTACTTGTTATAGTAGAACATTTCAAGCAATTGTTCCTTTGTCATAACTAATCTTTCAAATGGCTGCTTTTCTTTAATAGCTTTGGCACACACAGTTTCAATATTACTGAAATCAGCTTGGGAAACAACAGTGTTACCTTGATCAATGGACATATCATAAAAGAAACCATCTTCAGTTGGAGGACCAAAACATAAGTGAGCTCCATAATGGCATTCACAACCTTCTCCCAAAACGTGAGCAGACGAGTGCCAGAAGACTTGCTTTCCATCATGCGATTCAAAATCAAAGAATTCTAAAGTGGTGTCTTCTTCCATTGGTCTCTCTAAATCCCATAACACACCATTAACTTTGGAAATAACTTGTCTCTCAGCAAAAGACTTACCAATAGCTTTGGCAATGTCTAATGGAGCAGTCTCCCATGAGGTACCTTCTTTGGCAGAACCGTCCTTTAATGTAATCTTTATTGGGAGTCTTTCCTTAGCAGCAATTTCTGCATCTTGCTTGGCTTTTAGATCCTCAAACATCTTAATTCTATAGTCAATAAAGTCAGGTTGTGGATCTAATTCTAACTTTCTTTTTGGTTGGTCAGATTCTTTCTTCTCCTTCTTCTTGTCTTTCTTAGCGGAAACAGGCTTCTGCTCCTTTGGCTTGTCTGTGACAGTCAAGTTTTCGACTTGCTTGGAAACTTCTTCAGACATTTTTAATGGTTAAATATCTATCTGATTAATCTCAAAAAATGAATAAAGATGGATAGTCTTGATATGCTGTTGTGTAATCAAACACCTCTAATAATACTAGCCTTGAAATTCATTGACATTTTTTCCTCAGCTGTATCTGTTGCCAAATCTTTGTCCCCATAGTTAATGTTGACAAACGCATTTTTTTTTCAATCAGGGACTTAAAGGCCGGGTAATCACATTAGCGTATAATTAGGTGACATAATCTTATGCAACTACTCAACGGCTTGTGAGAGTTTTTTATAAATAATAGCTACCAATTCTAAGTTAAAAACTACATTTTTTTTAGTCTGTGTGTCAGATTTATTCTTATTTATTACAAGGTAGCTGGTTTAACGATCAATAGACTTGTGGTTTTTGGACATAGTCTAAATATTGAGATTCCTGCCACAGCGATGTCCGATTCAGAACATGATCAAGATAGGTAAGCGAAATATTTGCAGAACAAATTTTTCAATATATATTTACTAACAAACTTTCAAATGATAAATCTTA
This sequence comes from Ogataea ovalis, assembly GCA_030556425.1. NCBI lineage: Eukaryota > Fungi > Ascomycota > Pichiomycetes > Pichiales > Pichiaceae > Ogataea > Ogataea ovalis. Next base: position 16,180 of record JAKTTZ010000011.1, read on the forward strand.
ACAGTCCTATTATAATAGACGATAATGAAATAATAGATATGGAACCCGCTAAAGGTGCAGATTCTGTGGAAAGTGTTGATGAGAATAGCGAACCAACCAAGACTGAGACATTACTAATAGAGGAAGAAATGGAACCCCCAAATGATAGTTCCAAGAATGGTGCAACGATATCTAGCATTGAATTTGGAGAAATAAATAATAACAACGATGAGCTAGCAGAGTTAAGGGGTGAGGGAAGGTATTTTGGTGTTACAGATCCTGAAATCTCCCAACCTATCTGTTCCAACTGCCATAGAAGAGGACATATACGAGTTAACTGTAAAGTAGTCGTTTGTCACGCCTGTGGTAAAGTTGATGATCATTATGAAACGCAATGTCCAAAATCTATGGTGTGTAGTAACTGTGGAAAAAGGGGCCACTTCAGAAACCAATGTACAGAGAGAAGAAAGTACAACTATTGCACTGAATGTGAATCCAAAAATCACTCAAATGATAGATGTCCTAATATATGGAGAAGCTATATAACGTGCTCTTACGATGACGATCATATCTTTGCATACCCTGGAAATGCTATCTATTGTTACAACTGCTCTAAGAAGGGCCATTACGGTGACGAGTGTGTAGAGATGAGAACTTCGAAGACTCCTAACATTAATGGATCAGCTTTTACCGGTGACAATCTACCTAAGGAGTTACGAAACCAATACAGAAAGAGTATAGCTAATCTTGCCAGGGAAACTGAAAACTATTATGAAAACGAATATTCAAACAATAATGAGAACGGGTCGAATAAGAGAAAAAGAGGCAACCTGTATGATGAATACTCCAACTCTAGCAGTGACTATAGCAGGAAACGATCAAACTACAACACCATGCCCCCTCCAATTCCATTCAAATCCAAAGCTGGTCAGAGCTCACAAAAACCATCTAAATCTGGATTCTTACCACTCGGGAAGGCACCGGGTTCCAGAAATGACAACAGCAATAATAAAAACAGTTACGGATACAAACCCCAAATTTCAAATAAAGGTTCCTTACCTAATGGCCCTTCACGAAATGCACCCTCTAGATCTGGGTTCATTGATCAGCAAAAGAGCTATGGGTCACAAGCATATAGGGGAAATCATGGAAATAGAGGAGTAAATGACAATTACAGCAGAAGAAACAGTAGTAATAAGAAGAGATATTAAATCTTTCTTGTTACTAGTGTGTTTTTGCTTGGTTGAAAAATAATATTGTAATAAAGAACGTTTAATTAATTAGTATGTACCATTAATATTATCCACAAATAGTGAAATACACCGACTTAGAATTATCATTTCCGTCATTATTCGTAATTCATTTTGACAAGACTTCAAAACAACTTAGTTGTTGTTATGATTTGTTGCAAGCTTTTCTTATGAGGAAATGCTCATATTGCTTTATGGTCTTTGGCTGATTCTTGCTTTCGTCTTTATTCCCATAAACCTTATTAAATTCGAAGTCCAATGAATTTGCCAACAATGTATCATGATTAGCTAAAAAATTGCAAATTAGCGTCTGTTTCCTTTGGGCTTCGTAAGCTTCGGTAACTGTTTGGTGCTTGCCGGTCATCTATATTATTAATTAAAATTAGCGCCTAGAGGAATCAATAAGAATGATAATCGGTTCCTCGATCTGGTTATAATAACTCACGTATACCGTATGCCGTATACGTTAGTGCCAACAAATAGATAATGCGATCTGTTCAGGGGGAACTTAACACCTAGATATGTATAGGCTTTTGACCGCTTGCACGTACGCTGCCTTGAATTACACGTGTAAGGAAAATAGATTATGTAATAAAAGCCCTCACCCTCCGCTTCCGACGTGCATTTTAGTTATTATGTAGATTTTTTTAAAAAGGTACATTATATAAGGGATATCTAAATTAGAAACCAGCGTGAAATCGAAAAAATCTCAAAAAAGTCTAACTGGCTGAAGTAAGATGATTCTGGCAAAAAGTAAAGAGAGATCCTACTTCCTTAGTGGGAGGGCTGTAAGTAAGAGGGAGGCTTTAAAGGATGGTAAGGCATGGACGATTGATGACTCATGAGAACCTCTTAAACCACTCGCTTTTCTCTATAATTCATGCTTTCCTTTAGTTTTTACCGTAAAATGATAGCATCGTTTCTTAAGTTGAAATTTCGATATATGTAAATGCATTTTTAAGGGGGTCTTTTCATGTATGTTGCCACTCATAATAATAATTCTGCTGGGCTAGAATTTGGACGATTGGAATTAACTATGTGCACTTATTCTTACAGCCTTATCTGAGTAAGCTGAAAACTCAACAAATGATTCTCGAGAATCGAATTGTAGATTTCATATATATACGCAATTGTGGATGCCAATTAAGCAAAGGTAAATAGTGCCTTGAAAGTCCAAGATTAGAAACATGTCAACAATAAAAATTGACCACGTTGAATTATTTTACAGCCCTTCTATTTTAAACCTTGAGAGCTTTATGTCGAGATCCACCTGAATAAATAAGAGGCAGAAGGGATTTCTGGCCAGAATGCCTCGTGATGTTAGCTTTAGTATATCATGCTCTATCGAAAATTCAACTTAAAGAAAAGGACAAAAATAGTTTGGTTATGTACTTCGAAAAACAGCCTGTGATCAGGACGCCAATACCAAGCTATTTCATAATGGGGCAGAGAGCATATGCACTTTACCTTATGAATTTTAGGGAGCATGACAAGGCCAATTAATCCTTTTTAAGCAAATAGTCTTTGGAAGGTTAGCATATCAATGTCCTTTCCTACCAAACACCAATAAAACTCTGGTGCATGAATATCACTCAAGAATATATATTTACAACTGAGGAGGCTACGGCTGAATCTCGGAACGGTTAGGGAGGAATTTTTGCAAAATTATATCAATAAAGTGCATTTACCATTCTGAAAAATATTACTCATATGGGGGTGATAACATTCAGTGCTTGGATATGTTTTTAGCAAACTCGATATTTGGTCACTCTTCATCGTAGCTATCAATTAAAAAGAAATGAGCAGATGATAATTAAGAGAAACTGCTGTCAAAGAACAGGGCCACGATCCAGGAATCATGATGATCTACTTTCAAGCTAGGGGAGTATTCATAACGCAAAAGAGTTCTAAATTCTAAAATTATGTAACAGACAAAAAAAGTCTTAAGTTTAAGAATCTGCACATATATATATACAAATATATATATAAATAGCCAGGGCATATTAATTGATGAATAGCAGCTACGAAACTCTTTTGCGTCACAAATTTAAACATGATTACATTATTTCCACTAAGCCATTCTAATGAGAATCGCGTGTGTGCGTGCCCTAGGGGACTACGGTTCTGCAGTTTTTGGTGGTAGATTGTGGTTGCAAGCACTTTGCCGAAAATGCACCTAGCTAGCATGCTTTAAAAAAAGTCAGTGTTAGAAGCAAGATATAATAGCAAATTAGATTCCAAGTAGTTGTAATAACCGTAGGTGAATCTTGGCCCTGCAGGTCATGAACATCTAGCAGCATCATATTTTTACCCCTCTTCTTTCAAAATTCTTGAATCGAGTTTCTTAATAATTTAGTAGGATACTATTTCATGCCCTCCAATGGCTCTCTTTTTGAAATATATACCAACCCAGCCTGTTGGTTAGCAAAATTAATCTCAAAAAAAACGTGCACAGCCATCATAAGATTAGTGATTAGGCATTTTTTTAGTTTAGTGTTCTCTAAGAGTCAAGGCTCAAGACTGACCGAACAAGTAAAACAATATGGACGGGCGTGCCGTTGATCTACCGACGGTGAAGGCTCGTCCAGAAGCTTGATTCTCGGTGCACTTTCGCCGCCGCCATCACTAGGGGGTTAACCTTTGAGGCAGCTTAAGGGAGCTCGGCGAAGGGAAGCCGAGGCCACTGGTTACTAGCAATAGCCGAAGGGAATGAGAAAAGCAGAGTAAAAATTAAAAAAAACGCCCAGGCTGGGCCAGCCAAGTTACAAGTTCCAACACCAAATACTAAATACCTACGGCCTGTGCCCTGTTGTTGCTGCGGGCAAAATTTAAATCTCGCGGATGAAGATCTGGCGTCGGGGGAGGAACGTTTTCCTAGCTGCCACCACGGCTGGGAATTTTGAGCTGGGCCGATCATGCGTCGCTGTCCCATCTGCATTGGGAATATCCGGGGATAAAACGCCCACCCAACTCCTTCCTTAGTCGTTCTGCATATTCTTGTACAAAAGAGTTAACGAGTAAACAAAGGGCTCTTTGCATTTCTTGCCAACAATCAACCGTTTCTTCCCATTTACAAACACCAGCGATGTGGGAAGCCTTTATGATGTATGTCGTGTCTTGCTTTTTTAGAAGTTATGTAGGCGGTTTTTTTTCTTTTTTTGTTTTAGTGCTCGTCTTCTGATTGTTCCAAGACTTCCCGAAAGACTTTTTTGGGTTCTTGTCGGTTCGGAGGCCACATAATCGGTATATTGATAATTGATCTGGATAAAAGGAGCTTTTTCATTGTGGTTCCTGCTACTGCTAAACACCTCAATGATAGCAAAATGTGATTTATTCTTTTCAAATGAATTGGTGTAGCAATGAGTGACATTGGCCTCGCCTGCGGGGCTCTAGTTTAAGTGCATACCGTTTAAGTTTATTATAATTGAGCTCCTATAGTTGACTAACTTTAGTGTCGCATTTTATGTTTTGATTTGGTGAAAAAGAGATTCACGGCTGGCGTCTAGATCAAATAGAATCGACGCTTTTTCTGATTACCTCATTGACATTTAATATGGCTTAAACGGGCCTTTACTGACAACCGAGTGCTTTTTACTCAATGTCTATATCAAAACAAATACATTTAGGTGCTTTGATCAATTGATCACAAATAGGAACGAACGGTGGTAGGCTATTATACACTATGGCTATAACAGCAGCTCTATGGCTCCCAGAGTTCTAGTCTTTTGAGAAATTCAGCTCAATTCAGATAACGTCAAACTTGTGCTCCTTTTAGGTAACCTAGGATGCAGAATTTATAATGTTTTTGTAGCTCAACTGGCTGAGTTATTTTTCAGATAAACTATATCCGTTAACTCTTTGAATTTTTCCGAATGTGTTGGATAAACTCTTTCATTTAAATAGATACAAATTCCCTGTCTTTCATGAGTTTCATTGGGCTTGCTTGAATATTTTTTGAAAAAAGTTTTTTTTTTCTTTTTCTCGATTGGTGTCTTTCTATATTCTCTTTTAAGTTGTCAATTTTAATACATTTGATACCTTGGCAGCATGAGTGAATCAAAGTACGAAACAGAGAGTATCGACTCTTCTGGTTCCCATCATGATATTCAACAGTATAACCCAGGCAATGATCCTGAAGACCAAGTTGCAGTTGATAACTTATCTCAGCACCTTTCTCATATTCTAAGTACTCCTCAAGGTGCAGAAAGAATTGAATCCTTGGCCAGAGTTTTATCAACCAAGACCAAAGCACAATTGGACAAGTTTGAAATTAACAAAGATAACTTTGATTTAAAGCTACTTTTGCAATATTTACGTGATAAGTCTTTACAGTCTGGTATTGAATCAACCCATTCAGGTTTAGCCTTCAAGAATTTGACTTGTTGGGGTATTGATGCCTCTGCTGCTTTTGGTCCGTCCCTTGATGAAATGCTTAGAAATGGGCTTAGATGGCCAGCCAAATTCTTTAAAAAAGATAATAAACCTCAAAGAAAGATTATTAGAGACTTCATTGGTATTATCGAACCAGGTGAATTAGTTTTAGCATTAGGTAAACCAGGTGCAGGTTGTTCATCTTTATTAAAGAGTTGTGCTGGTGAAATTGAAAACTTTACAAAGGTTGAAGGTGAATTTTCATATGATGGTTTATCTCAAGAAGAAATGATGGAAAAATTCAAAGGTAAGTAAAAACAATAGTATATTATTATTATTGACGAAAAGGAACAAATTACTAACTTCCTGTTTTATTTTAGGTTACATTATTTATAACCCTGAATTGGATTTCCATTTCCCTCACATTACTGTTAAGGAAACTATCCAGTTTGCATTGAGAACTAAAACACCAAGAACAAGAATTGATGGTTTAACAAGAGCTGAGTATGTTAATAATATGTTGCAATTGTGGACCACAGTTTTCGGTTTGACGCACACTTATTCAACAAAAGTTGGTAACGATTTTGTCAGAGGTGTTTCTGGTGGTGAAAGAAAGAGAGTTTCTATTGTTGAAGCCTTATCCATGGATGCTTCTGTTTACTGCTTTGATAATGCTACTAGAGGTTTGGATGCTTCTACTGCTTTAGAATTCACTCAATGTTTAAGAACCGCTACCAATATGTTAGGCTGTTCAGCTCTTGTTGCTATTTATCAAGCAGGTCAAAATATTTATGAATTATTTGATAAGGTCACAGTCATTTACAAGGGTAGACAAATCTATTTCGGTCCTGCAGAAGACGGTGTTGAATATTTCCATAACATGGGTTTCTTAAAGCCAGATAGAATGACTGCTCCTGAATTCTTGACTGCCGTTACTTCTCCAAGTTCAAGACAGGTTAGACCTGGATTTGAAAACAAGGTTCCAGAATCATCTGATGACTTTGAGCAATATTGGTTAAACTCCCCTGAATACCAGAAATTAGTTGAACAGTATGATAACTACATCAACTCTCAACGTGCTGATGATACTAGACAAAGACTTGAATTTGCTACTGCTCAAAGAAAGCAAAGTTTACAAAGACAAAAGTCTCAATTCGTTATTAACTATTTCTCTCAAGTTTACTATTTAATGATTAGAGGTTTCCAACGTACTAAGGGTGATTTCACATATACTATGGTTTATCTATCTTCTTTCCTCACGAAAGGTTTTGTTGTTGGTTCTATGTACTACCACATCCCTGCTCACACCAAAGGTGCCTATTCCAAGGGTGGTATGCTCTTCTATTGTTTATTGTTCTGTGCTTTGACTTCTCTTGCTGAAATTGCTAATTCGTTTAACAACAGACGTATTTTGGTGAAGCAGAAGAGTTATTCTATGTATCATTTGTCTGCTGAAGCCCTTCAAGAAATTATAACAGAAATTCCAACGAAGTTAGTTGCTGTTTTAGTTTTGTCATTCACTGCTTACTTCATGCCAAGTTTGAAACTTGAGGCTGGTGCTTTCTTTATGTTCTTCTTATTCTTATTTACCATTCAACAATGTATGTCATTCATTTTCAAATTGGTTGCCACTTTAACCAAGGATGGTACTACTGCTCACGCAGTTGGTGGTCTATGGGTTTTAATGCTTTGTGTTTATTCTGGTTTTATGTTACCATTACCATCAATGCATCATTGGATTAAATGGATTCATTATTTGAATCCTATGTTCTATTGCTATAATAGTTTAATGGGTAGTGAGTTCCATGGAAGAGTCATGAAATGTTCCAAGCTGATTCCTTCAGGTGCTGGTTATGAAAATGTTTCTTTGGTCAATCAAATCTGTGATCTACCTGGTGCTAAAATGGGTGAAAATTTTGTTACTGGAGATGACTACATTTTAAGAAGATTTGATTTCAGATGGCATAATGTTTGGAAATACTGGGGTGTTAATATTTGTTGGACAGTTGGTTTCATTATTATTAATGTTATCTTATCTGAATATGTCAAGAATGTCGAAGGTGGTGGTGACTTACTTTTGTTCAAGAGAGGTTGCATGCCGGAGGCTGGTGGTGATGAAGATTGGGATGGTAAGGTTGCATCAAGAAGTCAGATGATGTCAGCTTTGAATGGCCCTGATGCTGATTTGAAAAAGATTATTGCTGAAGCCGATATTTTCACGTGGCAACACTTGGATTACATCATTCCATATGAAGGTGCTAAAAGACAATTGCTATGTGATATTCAAGGTTACGTTGTCCCAGGAACTATGACTGCCCTTATGGGTGAATCTGGTGCAGGTAAGACAACATTGTTAAATGTTTTGGCTCAACGTATTGATTTTGGTGTGATTACTGGTGATATGCTTGTCAATGGTAGACCTTTAGATTCATCATTCAAGAGAAGAACAGGTTATGTGCAACAACAAGATTTGCATATGTCAGAATTCACTGTTAGGGAGTCCTTAAGATTTGCTGCCGATTTAAGACAACCAAAGGAAACTCCAAGAACTGAGAAGTACGAATATGTTGAGACCATCATTGGTTTATTAGGTATGGATAAATATGCCGATGCAATGGTTGGTAAGATTGGTAGAGGTTTGAATGTCGAGCAAAGAAAGAAGCTTTCTATTGCTACTGAATTGGTTGCCAAACCATCGTTATTGTTATTCTTGGATGAACCAACTTCTGGTTTAGATTCCGAATCATCTTGGTCTATCGTGCAATTCCTGAGAGCTTTAGCTGATTCGGGTCAAGCTATCTTATGTACTATCCATCAACCTTCTGCTACTTTATTCGAAGTTTTCGATAGATTACTTTTATTGAAAAAAGGTGGTCAGACTGTTTACTTCGGTGATATTGGTGAAAACTCTTCTGTCTTGACTGAATACTTCGCAAGATATTCTGGGGTTGAATGTAGTAAATCGGAAAATCCAGCTGAATATATTTTGAATTGTATTGGTGCAGGTGCTACTGCTTCCACTGATATGAATTGGTATGATATTTGGCAATCTTCCCCTGAATGTGCTGCTGTTACTACACACATCAATGAATTGCATGCTGAACTACCAAAGAGACCAGAGAACACTGGTGCTGGTGATCTGACGGCAACTTTCGCTACATCATATGATAAACAATTCTGGTATGTTTTGTGTAGAACTTTCTTACAGTTCTGGAGATCCCCAGTTTATTTGAGAGCCAAATTTCTGGAGTGTGTTATGTGTGCTCTTTTCGTCGGTTTCTCTTATGTTGGTATGGATCACACCATCTCTGGTGCTGAAGGTGCTTTCTCATCTGTTTTCATGTTATTACTTATTTCATTGGCTATGATCAATCAATGCCACGTCTTTGCCATCGAAAGTAGAGAATTATTTGAAGTCAGAGAAGCGCTGTCGAACACTTTCCACTGGTCTGCATTATTATTGTCTCATACTTTAATTGAAATTTTCTGGTCAGTTGCTTGTGAATTTGTTTGTTTTGTTTGCTATTATTGGCCTGCTCAATATTCTGGAACTGCCCAAAATGCTGGTTTCTTCTTCTTCATATATGTCTTGATTTTCCCAATTTATTTCATTACTTATGGTTTGGCAGTTTTGTACTTCTCACCTGATGTTCCTTCTGCTTCCATGATTAACTCCAATTTGTTCGCTTCCATGTTGTTATTCTGTGGTATTTTGAATCCAAAGCAATTCTCACCAGGCTTCTGGAGTTTCATGTATGTTGTTTCTCCATTCAAGTACTTTGTCCAAGCCTTTGTTGCTCCGCTTGTTCATGACAGAAAATTGGAATGTGCTTTCTCTGAACTCAGTATTATGAACCCACCTGATGGTCAAACTTGTGGTGATTTCCTAGATAGATACGTTACTGATAATGGTGGTTACATCCAAAACCCAGATGAGAGTACTCAATGTAAATACTGCCCATACACTCTTCAATCTCAAGTTGTCTTACAATATAACATTAAATGGAGTTACCACTGGAGAAACTTTGGTATTGCTTGGATTTATATTGTTTTCAATTTCTTCGCTATGCTTGGTGGTTATTGGATTTTCAGAGTTAAGAAGTTCAGCATTTCTTCTCTATTTGATGTCTCCAAATGGTTCAAGGCATTCAAATCAAAGCCTGCTCCACCAAGACACGAAAAAGATACCACTATCTTCCAACCAAGAAAGGGTGATGATCAAATCTTGGTTCCTAAGAAACAAGAATAGATTCCTCTTCCTTGAGCTAATGACACCCTTTTATCTTAAGAGTGGTTGGAATTCATCTTAATATTATTGCATTTTTTTATTGATTTCCTTTTGGAAATGCAGTTTTTGCTTCTTTTTACATACATTCTAAACACCGTTACAGTTTATAACAGTTTCGTTCGAGTACATATATAGTACCATTTTTATTATTATTTTTACTTTTTCAGCTCTTTTATTTTAGCCTTCTAGCTTTTTAACTATTTATTCAATATTCAGATTTACATATGGGTTTTTTATAAACGTATACTCAGTAATTGGCACTAAAAAACAGTAGAATATTTACCATTTAGCACTTTGTCTTTCTAGACGTCAGTTCGTTAAAGAGAGATAGTAAATTACCCGGCTTTTCCACCTTGGTTTGGGTTCAAGCTCTAAAAAAAAATTGCTGTGTGTGAACTGCGAAGCCAGCTCGCTTGAAATGATTTGTTTTGTTTTTCAATTATACAATCTGTTTGTGATCTAAAAACCAAGACTGGAATCTGACCACGGAACAATTGATATAAGTTGTTAATTCAGCAATGACCAGCACCACTTTGATGTCTCGTTCACAAGTTGTGCCCTCTCCAACAAAGGACAGCCAGCCGTCTGCCTCGTTAAAAGAGCTACTTGAATCATCGAGAAATCTTCCAAAGAGGCTAAATGACGTTGGTACTATTCATCTCGGTTTGAATGAAATTAAAAGAAAGGCATATGAAAGCCGTAAATATAATAAATCAGAGAAAGATATCAACCCATATACAAAGGCACATTACCTCCTCGTTGGAAGCGGAATCACGGTTGAAGAGATCCAAAACGAGTTGGATTCTATTGACTGCCGCTTGGTTGACACTTCTGTTACAGGTTCCAACACTGTTGCTCTTCCTAGTAATTTTCAGGACGACATTGATAGTTACATCAGCAGTCAAAAGGATGAAAATATCTTGTCAGCAATTGAACGAAGCCTGCTAACAGCAGGCAGCGATTTTGATAGGTATGTGAATCAAAACATAACGATTGACTGGAAACAACGAAAGGAAGAATTACGCCACTCATTATCTGCATTGTTGAAAAGAGACAAGCCACATACGGATTCTTTAGTATTAAATGCAAAGAAATCAAAAACACCAAAAGAAACTCTAGATAAACAGTTATCATGGGGAGATTCGAAATCTAAAAGCATATTATCCTCTAATTATGTTTTCAAAGATGTCAAGCAAGCATCAGATCATAATTCGATCATTAACCCTAACGTTTCCTACGCGATGAGACAAAAGTTTGAGCTCTATGCTCAAGTTATCTATGAATTAAATGATGCTAGGCAAGAGAGTAACTCATATCCATTAAGTACCGTTTTCGCAGATCTTTCTAAACATGAAGTGAACTCCAGGTCAAAACAACTACATGAGACATGGCTAATATTAAGAGATTTCTGTGAAAGTGACTGTTCATCAGTCGTTCAACTTCAAGAGAGAAAGTTTGCTAAGGGTCATTGCTCAGATTCTTTGACTGACTTTGAATCAATTCTTTTACGCAAGAAGATTATCAGTAAAAGTAGAGCATATTTAGAAAGACAATTTTTGGATTATATTAGTGATCTATATTTAAAGTCGGATAAAGCGTCTGATGAGAAATTGATAACAAATACCGCAAAAGTTCAAAATTACGTTGATGTTACATTAAAAAATAAAAACAAAGAATGGAAAATACCAAACCTCACATTCATTAACGGGGTTCCAATTTGGGCAATATTGTTCTACTTGTTAAGAGCTCGTTGTTACGAGGAAGCAATTCATTTAGTCAATCAAAACAATGATTCTTTCCAAAAACTTGAGCGTTCATTCCCAACTTATTTAAAGAGCTATTGTGAATCCGACGATGGCAGACTACCTGTTGATCTCCAAGGAAGATTGGTTAACGAATTCAACCAATCATTCAAACATAACAGCAAAGATTCGGATCCTTTTAGATATGCTACATATAAGCTAATTGGTAGATGTGATTTATCTAAAAAGTCATTGCCTTCTATCACTTTGAGTATAGAAGATTGGCTATGGCTACATCTTTCCTTGATTAAAGAGGATGACTTGGAAGATGATGATCCAATCCGTGAAATTTATACATTAAATGATCTTCAAAAATCTGTTTTGCAATTTGGTGCCGAATCATTTAATACATCGAACACAAATCCTATGTACTTACAGGCACTTATTCTTACAGGGTTATACGAGGATGCAACGAAGCATCTATTTGAATATAGTGAAATCGATGCTGTTCATTTAGCTATTACTTTGGCTTATTATGGTTTGCTAAGAGTTTCACCAAAGGATGAATCAAATAATTCCTTATTGATAACAGACAGTAATGGCTTTAAATCGATTTCGTATGCTAGACTATTAGGATACTACACAAGAACTTTTAAAATCTCTGATCCAAGAGTGGCTGCAGAGTATTTGTTGTGTATATGCCTATGCGATGGATTGAAACCATCCTTAAAAGCCGAACAGACCGACCTTGCACAAGAGGCTATTCGTGAATTGGTTTTAGAGACAAGGGAATTTGTTTTACTATTGGGAAAGATAGATAAGGACGGTATGAGAATACCTGGAGCTATTGAATCACGTAAGAAGCTACTATGCCTTGGCGATGAAGAGAGTTATTTATACAAGATTGCCGAACAGGCGGCTATCAAAGCTGATGAGGAAGGGAGACCATTTGATTGTATATTGTTATATCAATTAAGTGAAGAATATGATACTGTGATTAATTTGGTGAATAGGCTATTGGGTGAATTTCTAGTTTCCATTGATTTAAAATCTAATATCGATGATATCATCAATGAAGACGTCATCAAAGGGGAAACTAACGTAGCCAAATTGGCGACTAAATTAATGAAAACTTACAATGCTTCTCCAAGAATTTTATCGAAAGTTTCCTTGAAACAGAGAGAGACATGCACCACGTTATTGGAAATCTTAAAGATTAGAAAGGAGTTTACCTCTTTTAATCCTGATTTAATCTCTGTTTTGCAAATGATTGAGAAACTAAATTTGATTCCATGCTCGTCATCGATTGAACTAGAGAGAATAAGGATAAAATCACAAGAATTCGCCACATTGAATGAATCTATTGCCAAGAATATCCCAAATTTACTTGTTATTGAAATGAGTTGTATTGCTCAACTTTTCCTTGAATTAAATCAAGGTTTCTTCGATAATGGAAGCTCAAATGACGCATTTTCTTTGAATGTTTCAAAAGAGGATAAATTGATCCAACTGAGACGTATGTCTAGAAATTGTATGATTTACGCTGGTATGGTTCAATACAAGATGCCTAGAGAAGTTTATACTACATTGATAAATTTAGAAGTTAATATGTAGACCATTATCGGTTATATTTAGAAAAATAAAATGTATTTATATTTATGTCTATTCGTTCATATTTTTCATATAATTGGAGCGTAAAAAGTTTTATAAGTTGAAAAACGAAGTATTATTAATGCAAACGAATGGTACCTTTCTTTAAGACAATTCGTATACATCAAAAAATATATATTACATTTGCATAAAAGTATTAAGATTTGAAAAGCTTAAGAATAATTAAGAGTGAAAGAAAGCGATAGAACAGGATAATAAGAATGTATGAAATAAAACTTAATGAGAATGTGATTGAGAATGACCAGGACCTAAAGAAGATTGTTGATTATTAATTGTTTCATGACTATGACTATGAGTATGGTTGCAAGAATCCTTTGATTTCGAATTCTTCTTTTTTTTAGTGTACTTTGGTTGTCGTTCATATGCGTTTGGTTTAGCATGACCAGAGGAACTATTACCACCTGATCCACCTGATCCTTCATTTGACTCACCTTCCGAATCAGAGGATGAATCCGAAGAAGATGATGAATCAGATGACGAACCAGATTCATCTTCCACATCGTATTCTGTTTCGTCATGTGGATGAAAGATACAACAAATTTTTGATTTCTTCTTGTTCATGTCCTCATTGTCTATCGTGTCGTTTGACCAAGTAACTTTATTTCTTTGTTTCTTTTTCTTTTTCAAATTCTGGTTCTTTCTATCATCGGTTGGTACTAATGTCAGTGTTCCTTGTATATCAACAGGGTCTATGACCACAGTTTGCTGACCTTGCCTTGCCATATTCAAAGTGTATACGTATGTATTAATTATATGGTTTGATCTGCAGTCGTGGTGAAATATAGCTCTCAAAACAGAATGACTGTTGCTAATCTTTTGTATATGTATAATACAGTAGGTGAAATATAATTATTATTCGCTATTCAAGAAATAGGCATAGTTAAGTATACCTGTAAATTGTAATTGTATCTTCTGGAATCTGGATGTATTTGGAAAGCAATTAATAAATATCTCATGATCGAGGGATGTGCACGCGCACGCCGCGCACTGCCTCACCCCTACACTGTAAAGATCGCCTTCTAAGTTGTTAGGCCTCGTATCGTAGAATACCACGGCCGGTCAATTTGCGCACATGCAGTTGCAAATTACTATCAGATAAATGGAAACTCAGTTAAATATAAACATATCAAACTTACAATTCAATAGAGAAAATTATTGGCAATGAAAGGTACCCAAAACGCAAAATAGGGCCATAGGAAAATTTCCGGAAAAACAAGAAACACAAAAGATAACAACAAACTTAAAAAACCATTAAAAGCTAAAAAAAAGTAAACAAAAATAAATACAAGGTAAACTATAAAGTAAAACATCGCCAAGTAGCAAAAAACACGAAAAACACAAAAACAACAACAAAAAAAAAACAAATACAAGAAATAACAAATCGTACCAAAACCCAAATCAAGCTGTAGAATTTTTTTTAACACGAAAAACCAAAAGTAAACAATGAAACCACCCAGGACAAGTGGAAATAATTAAAAGATCCCAGAAAATTATACTTTTTGCTATGAAAGACTTATTACTATAGCATAACAAGAATATAGATACAATAACTAAACAACAATGGTTGGATACAAGCTACTCTTCTGCTCAACATTAGATTGCTCATCTTTCGAAATTTGAGAAACTAATAGATTCAAATATCCAGTTATTTCACAAACCAATTCTTTATGGTTATAAAATTCAACGACTTGTAGTTCGGACTCAAAGTCTTCATAATCTGAATCAGATTGATCGTAATAACTTGCATAATCGTGCTCATCATCATCATCCTCATCTGTTGTATCGTCATCATTGTCGTCTGTCTCATTTCTTTTTTCATCTAAATTGACAGACTCTAACTTCTTTATTAGTTCAGCTTCAGATGTCTTTTGATTATTACCAATGTTCAATTTCTTAACGAAATCACTAGTGTCCAGCAATCTTGAACCAAATTGTGGGTAGTAAGAAGATTGTTGAACAGTAGAGGTTGACGGTAGAAGCGGATACAAATTGGAACCAGTATTTGTTCCTGATAAACTGAAATTGGTTGACATTGGAATTGATGATTTTGGTTGATCGAAACTCATAGATGATGAGATTTGATTAAAGAACGATGAAGCATCCAGTAGGTCCTGTTGATTATTGAAGCCACCAAATTTGGAACTGTTCTGTAATGGAGGTAAAGAAAATTCACCAGAAATTGGCACCTGATGAGTAGCAGTTGCATTCTGCGAATTAGAAGGGGGAACACTCATTATATTATCAAATGTGTTCAATTTATTGGCTAAATCGGCATTGTAATTTGGTTGCATCTTTGATCTCTTCAAGTCCTCATAGAATGATGATAAGGCATTTGAGCCTGACAAGTCAAACTTTCTCTTTCTGCTATCAACCTGGGAGGCCTGAGATTGTGGTGGAGGTAGGGTGTATGGTAAAGGCAAATCATAATTTCCTAGAGGTGCTATTCCAATATTACCCGATTTTAATGGTAATGGTAAAGCACCATAATCATAGCTTGGGTAACCGTAATCAATCTTTTGACCAACTATCTGCTTTTGTTGTTGTAGTAGTTGCTTTTCTCTTTTAGCTCTGTTCTTTTTCGAATCTTCTGCATGCGTTTTAATATGCTTCTTCAAATCCTGAGGTCTCTTAAATCTCTTTGGACATGTATCACATTTATATGGCTTCAAAGGTATGTGGACTCTTAAATGGGATGTTATGTGGTCTCTTTTAATGGTGACAACTTGACAGTTACCCCACTGGCATGTAAGCGACAAATTTCTGTTACACTTTCTACCAACATGGAAATCACATAAATGCTGATATAAAGATTTGGCGTCCTCATGAACTGCAGAACAGCCTCTCCATTTACACTGCAATGGTCCATCTGGCTCATTCTTTGTATTATATGTTCTCTTTGGCTTTGCAGCTTGTTGAGGGGTTAGCTGCGGTAATTGTTGAGAGTTTAGAGAAATAGAAGGTAAAGATGGAACAGGTGCAGTAACCGATGAAGAAACAGGAACTGAATATGCTTGATTAGTTCCCACCTTGCTGTTTAACGATGGGTACAAGTGATTGATTGAAGATAATGATGCGGTAGTATTTATATCAGTAGTACGATAACCGTTATCAAATGATGATAAATTTGGTAGTAGAGTAGTTGCATTTGGATTAGGGAAAGTAGCGGTTGTGTTGCCCAAAGCAACTGATCCTTGTTTGATATTTGGAGAATTAGTCGATTGTAAAACTGGTGGGGAATGCGGAGCGGATGAGGCCTCTGTGTAAGAAGAAGAAACTGAACCTAATGGAGATCCTGTAGACTCGGTTGCAGTTGAGTTTGAATCATATCTTGTACTTCTTCCAAGGTTATTAGAGGGACTGCTAGAGGCGTTGTTTGAATCAGCATTCAAGTAAGTGACAGGATGTAGGTTGAAAGGCTTTGCAGAGGTACTTTTTGCAGCGTAATAATCATTTAACTGAAAAGGCTGCTGCTGCTGTTGTTGTTGTTGTGATTTTTCAGCTTGAAATTGTTGATCTCTCTGCTTGTTGATATAAGGGACGTTATTTGTGAACATTATATGATATCGTAAGGTGTAGTAGGTAGATAGAGGGCAAATCTAATATATACTGAGTCTTTATCAAAATTGATCTTGATAAAACAAAAAAGGAATAGAAATATTCAACTTGTATTATATTAAAGACTGAGTTATAAACCTGAGGTTATGAATAAATAAAAAAGGAAGGAATAAAAAAAGACAGCTTTTGTGTGAAAGAGAGGTGTAAACGACCACTGGCCGAAAGTAAACAAGGAAAAGAGGACCCTATATAAAGTGAGCTGAAATGCCTTTTTTTTCGCAATCCAATTCCCGTTTTTTTTTTTGGCACAGAGCCACGACCGTCAGTAAGGTTTTTATACTGTGGCTGATGGTGGCTCTGGAGTCTGAAGCACCTTCACCAGTGGCTTGTGCGCTGCACTGCGCTGGCGGGCGGGTCTGACCTAGCAGATAGCTATATGGTGCACACTGTTCTTCTAGCGGTTCAAGTGAGCGGATCTTGTCACTTTCTATACCACAGTGGGACAGATACTAGAAACTGAAGAGAATAAAGGAGACTAGGTACCACAGTCCGGTTTTAAAATCTAGTAGTAGGGTAACTAGCGAGGAATTGGCCCACACTGGCTGCCTTACTTTGCCTTGTCTTGGCGACGGTACTCATTTCCATTGGCTGTACAGTGTATACCTGTACTCGACCCGCTGCTGCGCCATCATCATACAGGGAGAGTTCACCAATTTTGCACCGCAGCTTCTTAGCTTCTCCCGACTCCTGGTTATTACAACGGCGTGCCCTCAATAAAGAGTCGCTTGTCTAGTCTATAACTGACCAGCGAGTTAGTTGACAGTCAGTTTGGAATCTGCCAGAGTGAAAGACTGCCACCACTGCTGTTTGTGCCAGCAAACCGTTTTCTATGGCATTGAATCTAAACATTTTCATAAAAAATATGTACCGTCATACAAATATTTTAATAACTATTACATACTCTTTCAATCCGTTTTTTATTCTGCCTATTCATATTCTGATCGATTTACATACACCTGTAAGTCACTCGATTTACCCCGCTTCATCAATTAATAATCATTTGCGGCGTTTACATACAGTTTCACGCCATAAAACACATTAAATCAGGTGGACCCATATTGTCAAACTGATGCATTCAAGTGATGGATGCCCTTGACAAAAATGTCAAGCAAATAAAAAAACACTAACAACACACATTTAGAAATTTCAACGCGATAAAGAAGTGCAAGCACTCTTCACCGCAGACGCACCAAATAGCTGGTGGTGGTGGATCCCTGATCAGCGATTACACACTAATTAACCAAACAAAGGTCAGCGGCCAGCCCGACTCAGCTGGAGCGCGGGGAAAATATGAGGCAGGAAGACCCTGCGTTTTATTAATTGCATCTTTTAATGTTTTTTTTTTTCTAACAGTTATTATAAGCCAAGCTCTGCTTCGATAAATGATTATGTAATACAAAAGAAGAATTTCATCATTTCTTAAGTTCGTTGTGCATGTGTGTGTGTGGATGCCTATGTATGAAGGAATATATGTATTTTACACCACATAATTGTACTATGGCATCCCTTTACTCTGCTCACGAGATTTTAAAGTTACAGATACATACGCTCATGGGTTAATAAGAAGTATGCAAAAATTATAATATATTTATACATCGAACTAAAATCGAAAAGCGTTTGGGTTCGAAGCACATCAAAGAACGTATTTCTAATCAGAGAGTATTAATTGAAAGCAAAAATTTAATTTACCCTATATTCAACAAATTGAGATGAAATGAGAGAAACCAAAGAGCAAAGTGTAAATAGCAACGCTAAAATATAAGTCATAACAACAAAACGGTGTTACTATCAGTAATCGAAACGATAGTAATAAACCAACGAAAGAAAACTCCCTAAGTAAGTTAACAGGTATCAAATCTAACCTATAGAGAGAGGGTGAAAAATGCAAAATAAAAAAATGAAAAAATGAGACGAGAAACACAAAAAGAGAAAAAAAAACGAATAAATATGAAATAATAAGCAAATTATTTAATTAATTAAAGTATAACAACCATAATACGTAACGAAAGGGATAAAATTTTAAAAAAGGAAAACATTTCAGTCTTCTGGGTTTGTAATTCTCAAAATTTTTCGACTGTAGTCAACTTCATCATTCAAAGATCTATTTGATCCATTCAAATTCTCGTAAATATAATGATGAGGATCTAACCTCTGGTCAACCATGACTAGATTATTATCCTTATGACTTGATGTAGAAATTTGGACACTTGGTTTTCTAGTTATACCAAAGAATGAGCCACGCCTGCTGTGTGACTTATTGCCTCCAGCTCCTCCAGCACCTCCAGGGGTTGGAATTATAGGACTAGCAGGTAAAGTCATAATTGTCCCACCATTATCTAGGCTTGAATTATCAGATGCTCCCTTAGTTGCATTTAAAGTGGAGATAATAATTGGTTTTTCACTTGAAAATGATTCAACATCTGATTCAATTCTAACTGCACCTTCTCTATTATTCTTTCTGTTTCTCTTGTACAACAAAAAGAATATTAGAATTAGAATTGCCACTACAACTACACCAACCACGGTGAATACACCAGCAACTTTTCCCTTATGGTCGAAAAATGAGTCTGAACTAGACTTGGATTGGGAGCTTGTAGAATTGTTCGATAATGACGAATCTCCTGAGCTTGTTGCTGATGAGCTTGTTTCTGATGTTGAGGACGCAGAAGCTATAATTGTTGTTTGGACAATGGTAGTAATAAATTGAGTCTCCACATTTCCAGTTAATGTTTTCACAGAAACAATCACTGACTGATACTGTGACTCCTTCACGGATGACGACGATGATGATGAAGATGTTGTTGACTCAGAGGAGGAACTCGATGTCGTGGAGCTGGAAGATGTAGAAGAGCTGCTAGAACTAGTTGAGCTCAATGATGAGCTCGAACTCGAACTTGTAGTTGAGCTTGAGGTAGACGACGAAGTTAAAGTTGAGGTAATTGTTGAACTTGAGGAGGAAGTGCTCGAACTACTACTGGAAGAGGAAGTAGTTGAGGTACTTGAACTTAAAGCCGTATCGGAAATAGACTGAGAACTGGAACTAACAGTTTCTATGACAACAGTAACATGCGATTCGGAACTTGAGGTTGACGTCGTGGAACTAATAGGATCCTCTGATAAGTCAGAGGTAGTGTCCTCAGAAATTGATGAAGACGAGGATGATGAAGATGAGGATGATGTTGATGTTGATGTTGATGATGAAGAAGTTGATGACAATGACGTAGAAGACGATGATGATGACGTAGTAGAGGTATGAGATTCGGAGCTAGAAGTGGATGTTGATTCGGATGAAATAGAAGATGAACTATCTTCAGTATCTTTAAGCTGGATATAGCCGTAATATCCATTCGCACCCCCACAATCATCAGAAGGGTAACCAGGGCAATCCAGTTGACAGTAACTGAGCGAGTCTGTTTCAGAAGGTGTCTCATTTGAACACCAACATGAGCTGCTATACATGATAGCGTAAACATATCCAGAACATTGTTCTGAACACCAACCATTGGAGTTATATTGGTAGCTCAACTCCGAAGTAGATCCAGTATTCTCTTTAGAACATAATGTTAAAGATGCAGAGGTAAATCTTATGGCGGATATAAGTAGCGTAGCGATGATATATATCATAGTGCGAGTTGTTGTTGATTGTATCAGTATCATCTAATTTAGCGATTTATTGTATTCTATTGTTTATCCTAAAAAGAATTTTTTTTCCCAGTTCTCTTTTTTAATGATTTTTTTTGTCTAAATGTTACAATATAATGTTGAATATTAATGAAAAAAAACAAAAGAGGAAAATAAAGTAATGAAAAAGGAGATAAAGATGTCTTGAAATATTTCAGTTTCCAATTTTGTACTATGCAATGGGTCAATCCGGTAACTATCTATTGCCACGTACGATCAGGTTAGGTCAAATAAGTGATAATTTTTTTTAATGGAGGGGGGTGAGGGTATTCAATAGCCACTTTAAGAAGCAGTAATTAAACTATATTGGAAATTGTGGAAGTTTGATAAAAACAAAAAAAACAAAATATGAAACTAATCACAAATAGGTAGGGGTATATTCGGAATAGAAAAAACAAAAAGTAGGATGTATGCTGTTTCAGTTAATAAAGTTTCAGAAAGTGAGCTTGGTTGTGCAAAAAAGAAAAAAGTATATGGACGGCAGTAATCTATATGAAGAAATTACTTGCCGTGAAGTCTCAGAGTTAAATTAGAGAGAGCGAATCAACCAGGATTATGTTTAAAAATGTGGTGATGTATGTATCCAGAATAACTAATCTAGAAAGTGTGTTGACACTATGGAGTAAGCCAAATGGTCATGCAAAGAGGTATGATGATTTGATCCGATAATAGGATAAATTGATATGACGTTAGTCTAGTAAAAGTGAACTAAGCTAATCAGATCACCTAATTTAAAGAATCAAGACAATCGAAAGAATATATAGTTTTAAAACCAGGGAATATAAACATATAAATAAAAGATGAGTAAAGGGAAATTCTCGGGAAGCTGCCAATGACAACCAAGTTAAAAACCTAGAAAGGAGGTAGGTAAAACAGTTGAAACTGAATACAGAGCAAGTGCCGAGTCCAAATAAGACCGATTGATTAAAACTGAAGAATTGAGAGGCACGAGCTGCAGAGCGACTGAATTGAGCACTACAGTGCCGCCGCGGGAGCCAGTGAATGAATGAGATCGGGCTCCCCCCCTGAATTAACTGTAGCTTGCCGTAATTGTGTGTGTCCCACAGTGGGGGCGCACCGGGGCAACCACCCGCCGTCCATCTCTCTCCGGAGACCACCATGGGTGTAAACAATTATCGTTTATAAGGTTTGGGGGGAGCACTCCACCCCGTCTCCCGTCTCCGCCAACTGATCAAGTTAGCTGGGAGGTGCGGCATCCTGGCGATTTCATTTTGCCCACTGCGATTGTCAATTACAATTAACTTACATTGTAATCTCAATTACAGTTCCAGTTCAAGTTCCAAAGTGCGGTTGCTGGCCCGCCTTGATTATATGCGATAAGGCGCCACACAACTGGCAGCTTTCTGAGACTGAAACATGTATACGCTTAGGAAAGTACAGAACACAATATAGCCCACATCATATTTTGAGATATAAAGATATATAGGCCAATGAATAGACAATTCAATACATATATAAATGAAAAGACATTCTTATAACAATTTATAGAAATCACTTGAATATTTTAGCACATATAGTTCTGACGAGGAGATTAGTAGTGAATGCGCAAAATGCCAAGTGTTACACCGCTCACCGCTGGGAAGAAAGAGAGAGATCCAGCGTTACTCAACAATCCAGGATTCCAGATAAGGCTTAGTGACCTGCCGAGCAGTAAACACAGCACGTTAAGCCACTCAGTTTTTTCTTATATAAACAGCTGCGTCCTTACAAGTAGTTACAAGTAGCTGCAACTTGCAACTTTGCGAGGGAAAAAAAACGATCCTGCCTGTAAAGAAAAGATCACACACTCTTTTTTTTTTTTTTTTTTTTTGTTCCCTGTGATTTCGCTGTAGGCTGTACGTCATAATTATTATGCTATCAGTTGACACTATGGAACACAATTATTCATTTAATTGTTAAAAGTGTTAAATTTATAAATTGCACTTTGTCTAGAGTCGGATTCAATTTAATAAATCACGCTGATCTACTTCTTGAATCTTGATTGATTGAAATTATTAATTGATCTCAACGATCGATCGACAGATCACCCAATTAATCCTATTTGAGCTTAATTGACTGCATGAATTTATATTTTTTTTTTCACCTCATAAATTGCAGGCTCGCAAGCTACATCTCCTCACAAAAGCCCTCCTTTCCCTCTGGCTACTCCTCTCGCACCGCTGGCCTCCCTCTTAACTCGAGTTACCGGTTTTAGCTCCTTCTCTTAAAATAGAAGTTCACATTCTGTAAACAAATAAATAATCGTACTTACTTTTCCTTTTGTTTATTTTACAAATTTTCAATAGCATTTAAATTGTGTTTATTCTTTCTATTTATATACAATTGGAAATGTATTATGTTGACATATGTTCAGGGGTGAAAGATTAAGCAGATGCAGCAATCACGGCAATGGACTGCTTCCACTACCTATACAACTGAAACACAGCAGAAACCTAAACAAGTTTTTTTTAAACTGCGAGCCCTGAAAACAAAGATAAAAATAATACTCGGCTAAAAAGCAACTATCCCCTTATGTTTTTGTTTTTAGTTCCCTAAATAGCTTTCTCCTTACTTTTAATTAGCCTCCAGCTTTATTTTCCCCTATATTACGTTTTGTATATATATATATATATATATATATATATAGTTACTACTGCATATTTATTTTCATTTGTAACCCCATTAAATTCCCTCTTTGCTGTTCCTCTCTCCGCAAGCAAATAAGGAGAACTTTTCATAGAGGCACATTTCGCTAACTGCTCTTTTTGTTTATCTTGTTTACGAAAAAAGTATATATTAGTATATATTATTTATTAATAGCTCCGAGAATGAAAACAAACATCAAATAATGGAACTGCAACTACAATCACAATCAATATTTCTTTTACAAATACAAAATTGTATATTATAAATAATTCGAACTCGAGCTAAACAAACATCAGTCTCAAGATACAGAAGGTACACATATTAATAAAATAAAGAGAATATAAAAAGGAACAGAAAGAAAAGCAAGAACCAGATACTTAATTATAAAACTAGAGAATAGAAGATTACATAAATTAATAATAAAAAAGGCGAAAAGGAAAATTCAAACAGACAAAAAAAAGGGCAGTAAATAAAATGACTGGTGACAAAGGAAGGAAGGAAGAAGACAAAAAAAAAAAACTAAACAAAACATAATTAGAACAAAAAAGAAAAAAAGATAACACTAAAACAAGTATGTAGCAAATGCTAAAATCTTCTATTTTAAAGCCTTTTTGATCTTAGAGAAAAATCCACGCTTCTTTTTAGCATCTTTAACTTCTTTAACAACAGGTTGAACTTTCTTGACTACACCGGAAGATGCTTTATCGTCAACATCAGCAACAACAGGTTCATCTTCTTCACCCTTCTTCACTTTAGTAACAACCTTCTTGACGTATTTGGTTTTCTTACTGGATGATGTTTCCGATTTTAAATCTGTTGCTGCAGAGCCTTCAACAGTAGTGGCAGCAGTAGTTGGAACTGTAGACTCATCCTTTGGTGATTCTGGTGCTGATTCAGGTTCATTTAGTGCTTTTGGGTCTAAAGTTCTAATTTGAGTAAAAGCTTCAATTTCATGAGGATTTGAAGGAACAACAATACCAGGTTCACCTAAAGTAACTTGTTCACCTTCAGTTGATGGCATAACAGTTGTTTTCAATTCAGGTTCCGTTTCAGGCTCTTTTGCAGTCACAGGTGTAGCCTCTTCAGGTTCCTTGACAGTCTCACTTGCAGCGACTACAGGAACTGCCAATCCACCTGCTTCTGGAATTTTGGCAGCTTCAGAGTTAACGGTGACTAAATCTTCTGGATATAGGACATTGTTGGCATTGCCAGATTCATCGTCCTCTATTTTAAATTTGTCAGTTGTTTGCCAATCGCCGTCAATAACAAACTTAAAGAAAATTTTTTCTAAATCTGAAGAAAATGGAATGGTTAGTTCAAATGAACCATCAGTTTGTTTAACCAATGGGAATGATTGTGACCAGTTATCGAAGTTACCAGTGACGACAACGTTGCTTGGTCCAGATGGCCTATAAGAAAAAAAAAATCGATAGCGTTAAACCAAAAGCTGCAAAACAAAAAAAAACAAAACAAGCAAAACACGCAAACATTGCTACTTTTTCTTGTTATGTTTGTTTTTGCAATTTCAGGTTATCATCGATAAAATAAACGTTAGTAACAAAATATTCAATCGAATTTATTTTTAATGGGTTTTCGAATAAAAAAATACACATATTGAATCCTTTTTTGTTGCTCTAAGCAAGCCCTCGATGGAGATTGAAAAGCCATAAAGGGTATATATTTTCTTTTTCTTAATTTCATGTAAACATACCATGTGAAAGTGTAACTAGACATTGATAATAATATTATTGTATAAGCGACTGATTATGTTTTCAAATAAACGCTCAAGATATAGGTAAAAAGAATAAAAGGTAGTTATTTTAAAAAATATGTAATAATATATGAGGCCATTGAATGACTAGAAGAGACATGGTACAGAAACGGGGGCCAAAGTTGATAAGCAATTCACACAGAGTCTCGCACTATTTGTGAATGGAAATTCTCGCCTTCTCTTTTGGGACGACTGACAGCCACTCAACCTCAATAATCGACGCTAGACCTATCCTTCATGGAGTCGATCGACTTCATTGCTAATTAGAATTTGAAATTTGGCACTTTTGGCAGGTTTGTTAGTATACTTCGTACCTTAATTATGTACATGTACTCAATTCGTCTACTAGTCCATGCCGTTTCTATATTTATAGCTTCTCTACTTCTGTTATACACACATATATATTTGTATTGAAAGGTTTTAACGAATCAAACTGTGTGCCTATAACGGCCACAGCCAGTAGCACATTAATCCAACGTTGCATGATTGCATCGGCGTTTCATAACCAATGCGTTCCAACTTTCGCTGCGGCTGGTGTTTATTGTGACTTCTAAGTGCGTCTGTCGTCTTTCGTCTCTCGTCTCTCGTCTCTCGTGTTGCACGTGAAAGCAGAAACTGATCGACGTGCAGAGCGAGACAGCTCCCCAACCTGAAAGGATTTCAAGTTTCAAATTTCAAGTCTCGGGAGGCATTTCACTGGCCGTAAGTTATTTGGTCATACTACAAAAACTGATGATCGACTCGTAAAAACGATCGACCTATTCTTTGTAAACTTCGAACTTCAAAGTCTTGTAGGCTGGTAGGCTGGTATTAGGCACTAGGTTAGGTAGGTGTCTGAATAGTGGACGCGATTGTTGATAGTCGACTTGTAATGAGAGATGACCTATTGTTCTAAGTGACTATTGTGATTGCGAATGATAATGACTCTCAATAAGGAAGGATTAGCTACTGAATTTGTAACGCATTGACTATACACAATGTCATGAACGAATTCATGAATAGTAAAGTAGAACATTTCAGTTTGGGCCATATTATATAGTTTTTTAATTGATTATCATCTAAAGATGAGGTCCATGAAATTACTATTTATAAGCGGTATCATGTACACATGAGGAGCTATTCATGGAAGTGGGTTCGTAGATCGTGGTCCATGGAATAGTAAATTATTGATCCAAACCATATATGGGGACAGCTGATGGACGATAATTGCACGGCATAATGCTTTTTGAAAGGATGACAGGCTGAAGCCTGACAGCCTACACGCAATGATTTCCCGCGGGCCCTGAGCTAGCTTTAAGCTCTTCGATGCTGGCAACCCAGACTCTTCAGAGAGGCCCGGAAATAGTACAATATAATGTAAACATGTTCTTAATGGAGTATATATCTAATGATTATATTTTTCTCGGAAGTTGATGAAGAGAGAGTATCAGAGAAAAAGGGGCTTCAACGTTATAATTGAGTGTGTTTATTCACCCCATGCACGTTCCCCGGGTTTCTGGCGACCCAGTAAACAAAGCTGCCTTGCCCTTTGGTCCCCGGAACGTTTCAATGGAAACACCCGTCCGCTTATTGCCTTGAACAGTTTACTAGAAAGTGTTGCCATTGACTCAAGAGATAGCCATCACCAGGGTTATTTTGGTAGCTTTAAAAATAACAGAATCACCCAATGGACAGTGGACACACGAAGCAATATTTAAACGGCACAACAATAGTTAAACTTCGCCTGTGATCTAGATTCATATACCATGGATGGCACAGCTTTCAGTTATATGAACTAGGGTCAATTCTATCTATTACGTTAGCTTCGCTATTCCAGTCTGTTCCCATATGTTAATTTGTATTTTTGAAATAGGTTTCAGTGATAAAGAGAACGTAGAAGATTTTATACTCCTGGTGAATACTTAGTTCAATGCATGACTTTTGGCATGCTAATCAACCTTTCCGTTAGCTACCTTGAATGTGACTCAGCTCCCAAAGAATAGGGTATGATTTCCTCTGTTTAATCTTGTAGAAATTATATATTGCCACTTAATGGATGAAAAAAAGAGAACCAGTATTAGCATGACAGGAGTTGCCATCCTGTGCTCTTGAAATGATGGTAGCACTCGGTGGTCTGAAAACAGAGCGTCACCAGGGCTTTCAATTCATACAAGGGAAGCCCAGACTAACTCCTTCTCACTTAAAAATCATTTTTCTTAATTCTGTTATAGATTTCGTATATTGAGTGATCTATAATATAGTGCTACTGCTTGAGTTACCAGTTCCTGTTAGGCTATCTGCTAATGGGTTCTAAGTGTTGATTTATTCCACTGTATCCGATCAACCTATCAATTTTTTCGCACACCTAGACATTTAGTTTCAATCCCCACAAATTTCAAAATATAGATCTATAATAGATGCTCCCATATCTGTATGAGCACCTTGATATGGGTATATACTTCCTTATTACTGAATACTTCTCTGGCATAACGATCTATAAAACCTTAATTTACGCGATTATCAGTTTTTTTTACTTCTTCTCGTTACTTCTCTTTCCATTTGGGGCCCTTATTTGCTGAAAGTCTCGCTATAGGATAGTCTGTATTATAATTCAATATCCACATAATTATATCCCCGACCCAGCGATCAATTCCCGCTGATCAGTGATGGGCCATTGCAATCTGCCATACGAGTCGCCCGCTACCCTTCGAGCCCAACCAGGTCCAAGGACCAGCACAGCAGCCAGTATGAAAACCGGCAGTCGCCGACTGCACTCGCGCATATAAAATATATGCACCGCTCGCTAACTGTGTGTATCGGAAATTGAAATTGACACTGAAATATTGTCGTTTTTACATCCGTGTGGAGCAACGGGGTCGATCGATGGATCGATGGATCGAGTTTCAGTTTATTATTAGCTAGCCCGTTTTTTGTTAGTGGCTGCTCCGAAAACTACTTCTCCACTAGCAACTAGCTAGCTGTTCAAAGTTCAATTGTTGATTATTTTGAAATTTTTTATTCAGAATTCAATTTCTTTTTTTTAGTTGTTAATTTTTCATTCCGAAATTTTATAGATATTATTATATTCAATAAACTATAATTCATCATGTCAGGCTGGGGTCAAAACTACAACAACCAAGGCTACAATAATCAAGGCTACAACCAAGGTTATAATCAAGGTTACCAACAACAACAGCAACAACAAACTCCAAGTTGGTCTCCTCAAGGTTACAATCAACAGGAGCAGCAGCAGCAGCAGCAAAATAGACCAAGTTGGGCACCTCAAGGTGGTAATGAGCAATCAGGCTATAATCCTCATGATCATTACCCACAATCAAATCAAGGTAGTGCTACATCTGGATGGTCACAACAAGCAATTCAAGAACAAGCAAATACTCAATCAGTTTATCAATCCAATGGAATTGGTCAAAACACTCAAATTCAATCACCAAATTACAATTTACAAGCACCATCTACAAAGCCTCAATCATTTGGTGTTGATGGTTATTCTTATTCATATTCTTCATGTAATGGTAAGAAAAAAGCATTATTAGTTGGTATTAATTATTTAGGTACTGAAAATCAATTAAATGGTTGTATAAATGATGTTAATAATATGAGTACTTATTTAATCAATAGCCAAGGTTTCAAAAAAGATGATATGGTTATCTTAACAGATGCAAATACATCAATGAGAACTATACCAACTAGACAAAATATGTTAGATGCAATGAAATGGTTAGTTAAAGGTGCACAATCTGGTGATTCATTATTTTTCCATTTTTCAGGTCATGGATCTCAAACAAAAGATAATGATGGAGATGAATATGATGGAATGGATGAAGTTATATTTTCAATGAATTTAGAACCAATAATTGATGATGAATTACATCAAGCTTTAGTTTCTCCATTACCTCAAGGTTGCCGTTTAACAGCTATATTTGATTGTTGTCATTCAGGTTCTGCTTTAGATTTACCTTATATGTATTCAACCAAAGGTGTTTTAAAAGAACCAAATATGCTTGAAGAAGCAGGTGAAGGTTTATTAGGTGCTGTTACTT
Source organism: Ogataea ovalis (assembly GCA_030556425.1). Classification (NCBI taxonomy): domain Eukaryota; kingdom Fungi; phylum Ascomycota; class Pichiomycetes; order Pichiales; family Pichiaceae; genus Ogataea; species Ogataea ovalis. The sequence goes on from JAKTTZ010000011.1 coordinate 45,234, forward strand.
CATATATGAATGGTGATATGAATAGTGTTAAATCAAAGGCAAAAGATTTATTAAATATGTTTGCAACTGGTGGACCAAATCAAACAGCTATAGATAATCAAAAGAAGACTAAAACTTCATCAGCTGATGTGATCATGATTTCTGGTTGTAAAGATGATCAAACTTCTGCTGATGCAAAAGAGAATCAAGTGTTTACAGGTGCTATGTCTTATGCTTTCTTAACTGTTATGAAACAAAATCCAAATCAATCTTATTTAAGTTTATTACAAAATATGAGAAATGTTTTAAGTGAAAAATATGCTCAAAAACCTCAATTAAGTGCTTCACACCCAATTGATGTCAATTTACAATTTATCTTATAAATTATCTTATATTATCTTATATTATATTATATTATCATAAATATATATATATTTTTTTACTATTTTTGTGAGTTTTTTGATTTTTTTTTGTCTTTTTCTTTTTTTTTGAAAAAAAAAGTTATCAATTAATTATATTTAATTCTTGTTGTTGATTGTCTTTAAAGACAACCCATATAAACCATAGCCCAGAAGCAACATAAAGCAAAAAAAAAAAGAAGATGAATAACATTTCCACAAATAAAAGAACAAAATAATAATGAGATTCATAAATATTTCAAGAAAGATATAATTCATTCATTCATTTATAATAATAATTCATGTAATTATACACTTATTTGCATTTTCAGCTTCTTTCTTTTTCTTCTCTTCTTCAGGATCAACTGGATTTTCCATCAATTCAATTTCATCAACCATCATTTTGAAAACTTTATCAACGTTATAATTTAATTTTGCAGAACATTCAACAAATGGTATACCACCAAATTTTTCAGTTGCAGCTTTTTCTAATTCTTCAGTACTAACTTGTCTTTGTAAATTTAAATCAGATTTATTACCAACTATAATCATCGGTTTTTCAAATTCTTCAGCTGTTGCACCTGATGAATCTAATATCTTATCTCTAACAATATTTAACATTTCAAATGATTGTCTTGAATTAATTGAATAAATTAAAATATAACCATGAACTCCAATTAATAATTTATTATTAACTATACTAAATTCATCTTGTCCTGCTGTATCAAGTATCTCTAATGAATATTCAATACCATTATACGTTATACTTTTATTAAATTGATTCTCTATAGTTGGATAATAATGATCAATAAAATGATCTTCAACAAATTGTAACGTTAGTGAACTTTTACCAACTGCACGAGCGCCAACCATGGCGATCTTACGTTCCTTCGTCATTATCAACTAATTAATTGGTGCCTTTTTTTTTGTAAAATTCCGTTCAATTATAGTTAAACTATATTTATCAATTGTGAGAAAAAAAAATAGAAAGAGAAAAAAACCAATGGAAGGAGTCCCCAAGTCCGATGCTAATAATAAAGGAACAAACAAATGTATGTTATACTCTTATATGTACAGTACTGATCTATCCCTGATAAACCTGCCCTCTGTATAACAGCATAAATAGCTAACAAGTAACCAAACCCAGAAAAATCACAATCAAAAACAAGGACAAAAAAACAAAAAATATATATATATAGGTATATATATATATATATATATTGTATATATAATATAACCCACTCGAAACTAAGATCCACTTAGCAGTGACCTTAACCCTATCTATCTTCACCACCTATCGCTTACCCAGGTCCCACAGACGCTCAACCCAAGCTAGCTCTCCAACAAGCTTCTTCCCTTCCCACATTATCCACCCACAAAGTCACAAAAAAAAACACCGCACGCAATTTAAGCTGTCAAATGTTAAACGGCTAGATGATACTGACTAATCAGTGATGTCAGCAAGAAGAAGACCCGCGCACGTGAAAGAATCTGAAACAGAAATCGTCCATCGTCCAGGCTGTCGAGTGTGGACGACGACGTCATAGATAACGGTGCAGCTGAACTACACAATAAGCCAAGCGGCAGATCTCTAGATAAAATGTAACGTGAATTTGAGCCTCTGCAAGGTACCTTTATAGTCACTACAGTCTATTAGTTAGTACTACCGACTGAGTGTACTGTGTGGGCAAATCTGCTTTTACAATTGCTTTTTAAGACATCCTTAGATCGAAGGATCCTGTCAACGCCAAGTGACTAAATAAAGTATCACAAAGCTATGCTCGAATAGAAGGTGTAATGCTTTATTTCTTTTTTCTTTTTTTCACATTGTTTTATATTTCAATAAAATAAATAAATAAATAAATAAATAAATATGATAACCATTTATACTAATAAGTAACCATATCTATATAAGTGTAAATAACGTTAGACTTTGCAAGATCGATTTATGAGCTTCTCAAATAATTTAATAATAAAATATATACATATACTTCAAGGCAACAAAATAAAAGAAAAACAAAAGGAAAGTAAGAATAAAAAAAAAGAAAAAATAGCAACTGTTTTTTTTTTAAAATAAAAATAATGTAGAAATGGACCCCATATTTAACAGACCCCTAAATACCCTATTTATTTATCGCTCTTGAGTCTTATTTATTCGCCCAAAGCCCATTTCAAGCATTCTAAAGAACTAACGACAATAACAATAGTAACGGGAAGTGTTAAAATAACGTAACCATAGAATAAAACACCCGCCATTTCTTTTTGATAAATTTCATTTAATTGGCAAATTTGTGATAATTGAATTGCTGGAGGTGATGTAATCAATAAAAATGAAGTAATTAAAAAGATTGGATCATCTAATATACTTAAACCAATATATTTTGTTGAAAATGTAATAATGGGTAGTAATATAATCGAAGGCAAAACCATTCTTGAAATTAATGATCCAAAAATCATTTTACCATAGTTTGGAGATGCTGGCGGTATATCAGATGATGGTGCTAAATTGGCTCCTAAAACAACTAGGATTAATGGGATAGAAACTGAACCTAACTGAGAAACAGCTTTTGTAAATGTGTTTTGAACGAATCCATTACTTTCATAAAACTCATATCTAATTTGAGGAATTGATGCAACAATAACAGAGACTAACATTGCCCATAATGGAGGATTCATTGATGAATATATACGTTTAAATAAATTAATAATTGATGAAAATGGTTTATTATTTTCTTGATCTTCATTAAAAGTAATTTCACCAATTTGATTATCAACATCTTCTGAAACATTTTTATTTGTTGAACCATTTGAAGAAATTGATGAACCTTCACTCCATTGATTATCAGAAATTATTGCTTCACCATTTGGTGGTGGTAATAATAAATTATTATTGTTATCATTTTCATCATTTTGATCAGATCCATAACTTATTGGTCTTTCAATTAAAAGAGCTTGTTGTTCAACATCATCTTGTTGTTGTTGTTGTACATAGGGATGATTAATTCCATATAAAATTTCTTTTGATTGTTTTCTTAATAATTTATTATAACCCCAAGACCATCTTAACATTTGACCCAGTTGTTGAAAAATTAATAAATAAATTAAACCTCTTGATGCAATTTGATCAGGTGTATCATTTTCAACATCTTCCCATTCTAAACCTGGTAATGTATAACTTAAAGCTAAAGTCATTGAAACTGGTAAAGAATTTGAATTACCAAATACAGCCATTGCAGTAACAAAATTTGCTTCCGGTTCGGATAAATTTAATAAAGATGACATCCAAACAGAACATGTATATGAAATACCTGTTACAAGAACAAATAACATTGGAATAATAATAACTTCCATTAATTTTTTTAATGATAATGAAGACGCTAATTTTGTGAAAATTAAAGCAGGTGTGAATAAATCAACATTTAATCTTGAAACCATTTTAGTGGCTTCGTTATTTAATAATCCTGTTCTAGCTGCCCAAAAACCGGCTAAACATATTATAACAACTTCTATAACAGCTTGGAAAGTTAAAAATGTAATCTGCTGATAAGATAAACCTCCTTCGGCATACCCTTTCAGAAGTCTTTCAGTAAACATATGAGGAAAAGTTTTAAATGTGGTTTATTGTTATTAAAAAAAAAGTAGATGAAAATGACGTTAATATAAACAGGGGGTAAATTGTAATGAAAAAAAAGTCGGAAGTGTAAGTGTAATAATATCTATATGGTGATCAAACGGATAGATAAAGAAAACGGGTATGTGAAGTTTTTGACGGAAAAGACAAAGACAAAGACAAAGTCAAACAAACAAATAAACAATCTATTCAATTGAACTCAACGAGGCACAAGAACAAAGGAGAAAGATGTATATATATATATAAATAAATATATATATATAAAGAGGCAATGCAACCAACCGTGAAGCAATCGGAGGGGAGTAACAAGAACTGTACAACTCTTCGGCTGCTGCTCAGACTGCAACCAACAAAGAGGCAAACACCACAAACAAACGAAACTCAAACAAACAAACAAACAAACAAATGAGTGATTGCAAAACACACGCCTACGTTTAACAAGAAGGAAAACGGCTCGCACGCCCTCCCCTAATAACTAATAGCTAATGGCTAATAGCTAGTAAGGGTTCTCGATCCTCGAATCTCATCTCTCAGCCCTCGCACGCGGACTTGTCACGGTGTCACCTGGTATGGTGGCTGCCCGGAGGGCGGAGGGCGGAGACTGGCGTTGCCTGCTCGCTGCTGCTCAGTGTTCAGTGTTCACTGCTCACCCGTCATTTTCCTTTGCAACCCATCTACGCACGCACGCACACGCGCGCACACGCGCACGCACGCTGCTGCTGCTGCTCCTTCTTTTTTTCTGCTGCTGCTGCTGCTGCTGCTGCTTACTGCTTACTGCTGCCGCTGTCTACTTATCAAATTTTTTTGATCAATCTTCTTTCTAATATTATTTATTTGTACTTTTGCAAATTTTTTCATCCTTGGCTGCTGAAAAGTTCGTTACAAATGAGGAGCTAATTCCGACCATTATTATTAATATTTTTATACTATCTTATTGTTTATAAATTTGTGAGGGAGTTAAAAAATGTACATTACCTAAAAAATTTAAATACTATAAAAATACTAAACCAGTAAAAGAAAAAAACCGTAGAGGGGTGAAAAAAAGGAAAAGGAAAAAAGGGGGGAATAAGGAAAATAAAGAATTGAATAAATAAAAGAAATAAATAACTAAAAGAAAACTAATAACCAAAAACTGAGAAACAATCAAGGAAAAGTGCAAAGAAGTATGAACATTATAAAGACAAAACCAAGGACAACGAAAACATAAAACAAATAAAAAACGCTAGACAAAAAAAGAAAAGAAAAAAACGAAAGAAAGGAAGCAAAAGCCAGTTTAAGATATCAAATTACATAAGTAAATCATTGATACTCATCTTACGTTTGATCTCATTATCACCATTTCCCTGGCCCGTGAGTTTTGGGATGGTTGATCCCACTTTAACTTGCATTAATGAACCGGAATTTGAATATTTCGAAGCAGGTAGTAATCCAGATAACCCTGGAGGGTTAGTCTTCAAACTAGATGATGGAGTATACGAAGATGTGGTTGTAAGAGCTGTTGCTCCAGGTGTATACTGATATGTAGTAGTTGATGGAATACTTGAAACAAAATAATTACTTGGATACTTTGAAGATAATGTTGGTAAAAGGTTGCCGTTCCCTGAAGTTAAATTACTTAAAGGAGATATTGGCTGTTGATCTATAGAGTTGGCGTATAATGAAGAATATGAAGATGATGCAGAAGATGAAGTTGAAGCTGATGTTGAAGCTGAGCTCGATGAAGGAGAAACTGAAGAGGCTGTAGAAGATGTAGGTTGATATTTAGCCAAGTTATCCAAATCCTGAGCTGCCCTTAAAACAGAGAGAAGTCCATCATTTCTAATCGGAATGTGAGGCTGCTGCTGTGATTGTAGTTGTTGTTGCGATTGAGACTGAGTAACAGAAGAAGATAGTGCGTCTCTTGATAGCGGTTGCGAAAGTTGGTAAGAGTAAATTGTAGAAGAAGTTGAAGAACTTAAATGTAATAAAGATGAAGAAGAAGGAGATGAAGACTCTGATGATGCGGTAATTGATGATTGATTGGTATTACTACTTGTAGTACTGCTGCTATTGCTGTTATTATTAGGGTATATTTTCTGACTATACAATGTAATGCTTCCACTTCTCGAATGATTCTGTTGAGAAGGATAGTTTGATATTATTGTTGGTGATAAAGGAGGTAATAAATTTTGGAAATTTGAAGTATTCGTTAATTGAGACACAGATACATTATTATTGGACATAGTCATACTTTTGCTTCTCTTACGGGTTCTTTTCTTTTTCAATTCTTCATCGTTAACCTTTAAACGTAACATACCAAAACCTTTCTCATAAGGTTTTAAGCATTCATAGACAAATTCTTCACCAAATATTGGAATCAAGGCGTACCTTATCTTGTAACAAAATTTACTAGCTAATTTTCTAGCAGTTTCAAATGGAATCCAGGTACCTTGAATCTTAAGGAAACCACCACGGACTCTTTTCAATTCAGATTCCAATTCAGGTGAAGATTCAATCAATTTAACTATATCAGCTTTTGAATTACCTATTGCTTTCCATAAGCCTGTTAAATGAACTAATCCTGAACAATAATCCCAAATAACCCAACTTTCAAAAATTTTGTATTCATAAACCGTTAAATAATTTCTTTGATCTATTGAAGTTGAATACTTTCTTTTACTTATTTCTGATATTTGAGGTATTATTGAAATCTGATCTTTGGGTATCTTTGAAGTTAAATCACTAGATATTGGTCTAATTGGATAATTTATTTGATTTGCAGACTCAAGTTGAATATGAGTGTCTGATCTTGAAGAGGAATTTTTATTGCTTGTGTTATAGTGATGTTGCTGGATCATCATGTTTGATGGTTGAATTCTAGGTATATTCATCATTTCTAATTAGATAGGATGAAGGTAACCAAAAAAGAAATACAAAAGAAATTGGGGGAAGGAATACAACTAAAATGTTAAAGGGAAGGAAGGGGAAGGCAAAAAGGTTATATAGATTCGACGTGAAAGTGAAATCGCAAGGGAAGTTAGCAAACTTAAGTACTCACTGCTCAGCTCCTAGCTGCCTTGAATCAAAAGATTAGGTAGACACCGGTTGAAAAGATAAGAAGTCACGACGATAAAGAACACGCCCGAGAGCCCGAGGATCCGGGTGGCTGCTGCCTGTAAGAATTGTGTGGTGTGCTCTCTGAGTCACTGGGCAGCAGCTGCAACAGCTAGCAGGAGGAAGGAATTGGGGCCTGGGACGGGGGGGGGGAGCAGTGTGAAGTTTCGAAGGCGTCGTTCCCATCAACGCGGAGGAGATAAGAAATTGAACGACCTCGAGGTGTAAAACTAACTGAAACAATAAAGCCCGTACAATAGTCAACAATAAGTGGCAGTGAAAGGAATACTACGTGCGACAGATGCGATACTTAAGCGGACTCGACTCGAGCTCGAACTCGATCGATAAAATTTAATTTGACTCGAACTCAGGTTAATCTGGCTTTGGTTCGGGGCCTGGGGCTCGAGTCGAGAAGGCGCTGTAGGACCAGCTCTATTTACTAGTAGCTGTAGGAGCAGCAGTGTAGACCCCGATCTGGCGTGCTGCTGAGATGATGTCTTTTTGTTATCTCTGATTTCCTGCTCGTGGGCCGTGGCCGGTTGCGTGGATGAGGGGAAGATTGCAATGCAGTTATGCATTGTCAGTCACTTCTGCTGCTGTTTGTGCAGGTTGCTCGACGCGTCGTCATGGTTCATAGATAACGTTATAAGTTAAGAGTCAACACAAGAAGGACTGTACAGTTCTTTCTTTTTTTTTTCTTTATTCAGAGGTAGCCCATATGATCCAATTTTCTCATCGTTCCCTCGGGCTGCCTGTCAGAGGGACACTGCGGTCCTCGGACACCGCAATCTGTGTTAATGTATTTTAGTTATTATAATATTTCCAGATACAGATATTTTTGAACATGTCATGTGTTATACAGTATCCAGTCATCTATATTCACGTAACGTTGGTAAATAAAAGCGGTGCCACACATTACACCATGACCGATGTTATTCAGTAATAGTACGGTAGTCGGCTCAGCTAGCAGCTCCTCCAGTTTCAACGAAAGAGCGAACGAGGGAGGCAATCTCTGTCGCGGAGAAGTTGGCATAGAGGCTCTTTCTTCTTATTCAACTCGCCAGCCGCTCGGCAGGCAATTTACTGCTGCTTATCTTCACTACATCTTTTTCTTTATAGTTTCTTCTAGTCTCTTAGGCCTTGGCTTTCTTCGCCCCCTTCAATCACGTTACTTACACACAAGCTGTTTATCTCGCATATGTCTGGTATAGATATATATATATATATATTCGTTTAAACATAAAGATTAAATTTGTCCATGTTTATTTCTTAAAAGATACCATAATTACAAAATAATATTGTCTAGTTTCTCATTATCAAATGCACACCCTGGAATTGTCTCTCGAACAACCACATAACTACACCTGTCCAACGCCGGAGAATTTTGGTAATTTGGTAGAGCGCTTAGCAGCCTTAGGTGTTAGTCTCCGGCTAGCTTTATGGTGGGGATGGATCAACCAAGCTCTATCATAGGCCTGATGAGCATATACGCTGCTGGCAGGAGAGGAGGGTCCCCGGTGCTCTTTTGAGGGTGTGCACACGACTCTTTCACTCTCTCCCTTGCAATTTGCGAATCGCCCCTCATCAGCAGCTCATATATCTCGATGTACGCTGCTGCGTCAACCTCTATCTGTCTATCTGTGGCCCTGACTGGCTTGCTCCCTTTATTTCCGTTTCTTATTACTTGCTCGGGTAAAATGACTTTTCACCATTAACATGAAGATAACTAACTATCTATGCAATCTGATTCCCTTTTAATATTATAACCTGTCGTGTGTTAGTTCGAGAAATCGAATAGCAAACTCATGACTGACGAATCAGACCTATATATAGCATTGTGTTTGCTGAATAGTGACATGACGTACTGTGGCTCGAAGAGTATCAAATCAATTGAAGACGTTACTGGCCTTTCGTCATCGTCCGTGTGTGCCCACCTTTATCTTTTCTTTAGTTTTTATCTTAAACTTGTTACCTCTTACAACCGCCAGTCGTCTATATTATACTGTAATTATAACCGAGACGACGCAACAAAGCAATTTCAACTGCCGGTCAAGTAATAAATATCATGCAGGAAGCTAAACAAGGAAGCTCTAAAAGTAAACAGACTATAGGTTTTAATTACTATCAACCTCGTCATCGTCTCTCCTTGTCGACCTACCTATAAGGTCGCCGCCCCTGCTGGAGCCTGGCGCTGGCCGCCCTGCCAATTTGCCAAGTGCCTGCCTGCTTGTCTTCGAACAGTTGGGACTTGGGCCTTGACTCTTTCCCTGTCTCCGAAACCGCCTGGCTATCTTATCTTCCTCGAGCCTCCCTCCACCTTTATAGATTATAAGTAGCAACTTGCACCTCGATCGAGGCGATGAATTCAGCCAGCCGGAATTTTTCTCAGATCCACGGATGTGCTGCGCTCGAAAGATAAGAAATTACAAGCACATGCGTTTATAATAATATGATTTTTCGAATCACATTTCCTAATTCAATAACCGATTCGCTATCTTTTAGTTTTGGCCTTGAGCACGTCTACCTTTTAAAGTCATTACGTGTTGTTCGATACAGTCATCTATCTATATAATGTCTATCTAAGGAAACACCTATGTCTAACTGTAGTCATCAACTGAATAAGCTTTGGAAATCTCTACATCGATCGACGTAATACATAGCTGTGAATAGTCAACACAATTTATCAAATTAGTTAGCTCACTGTTCTAAGCTTATCGAACTTTTAAATTGGCTCAAATATTCTTCTTCGTTCTCATTTTTCTGAATGATTATTGTTTTACAACCATTGCTATAGATATTCATATAAAACTCATCTTAACTCGTGTTAAATTACAGGGACAACAAGTTCGGCTTTATTATATTATGATAATATATTCATCTGGAAAATAGTCCTTTATTCAAATTATAGAAGAACTCGACTAAAACCCTATCTTTAAAACAACCTTCAAACCTAATATAGTGATCCCCGTTCCCAGAGGGAAGAAAATTAAAACAACAATAAATAATAATAATAATATAAAATAATATATGTTAAAGGAGAAAAGGCTGAAGTTAGAGATTGATAAAAAAAACTTTCACTGCGTGGTGACAGCCTAGGCTGGGCAGTGGACAGTGGGAGCAGTGGGAGGCCGCACCCACAAACTCAAAGTCTCTCGTGGTTCAGCCCTTAAGGCTTAAAGCCTCCGCCTACCGAGCAGCTTTTTCATGCTGATTAAATCTGGCCTCGAGGTTGGCTGAATTCGTCCCTGTTTCGCTGATTTTTGCTTGCCCGGTGGTTATTGTCGTCGTTTGATGTTGCTTTTAGAGGGCATACACATTTCCAAGTTCATCTTTATTTACATGAATCGACGAATTATCTATGTTTCGTTTCATAATGAAAGATAAGATATGATTTATTGGTTTGAACTTATTCGTACCGACCAATATAGATCAGCTTAGTTTCAGTTATTCGGCTATATATATCTATTAACCGTGCGGGCGTTCATTCTCACCTAGCTTAGTGTAAGGCACTCTCGTTTCCACCCGAGTTTCGTAACTGTTTCAAAGTATAGCAACGACGATCCGATTGTCTTTAATTGCAAATTTGACCAGCCTACTCCATCAAATCATAAATCGAATTCCGTTCACGTAATTGTCTTCGTTTTCGGAACGTTGATTTCTCGGAACTCGGGAGTTGGTACACATATATTTATTGTAATAGATAAAGCTTAGGCATTTTTAAATTCCTTGGTCGATCAGTTAAAACGTAGTTGTTATCTGTAATCTGTAGACGATATCACTTTATCAGGGCGTTTTTATTAACTATTTTCAATTATTTTTTCTTCCTGAATCCCTGGGTCCTGTCAATTTTTTTTCTTGGCTGACACTTTATCTATAAACTTTTCGTAGCGAAGATCCAATTAATTTGCGCCCACTCCTTTTTTTTTTTTCCTGCCGAAGATCCGCAGCCAGCTTATCTTAGATCTATTGGTCTAAAATGTAACGAGCAACAATCGTTGATTAGACACATTCTCTTGATTACTGTATACATGAGTCAAATATATTATAAATATTCATCTAATATTACGCAATCATATCTCGTTGAGGTTTATTTATCTATTACCTGCTCTATATGCTAGTTTGCTTAAAAACTATCTAAAAAAACAAAGATGCAAAATTGTGGGCTACATTTGTGATTGATTTAAACTCAAAGCCAATCGGATTTAATGCCTTATTATTATTTTACGATAAAACACTTTCATCACTTGTTAGTTCTGGCTTCTCCTTTTTCTGTATTCATTTTCTCTTAGTCCATGCTAAAAAATTAGCAATCTTTGGTTTAGCATTATTAACAGGTGCTGCCTGTTCTGGACTATCCTTTAAGTCCATGTTCTTATCATCACCTGTTTTAACATCATCAACATCACTTTCTTGGGTTTTGTTAGCGGAATCATGATCATCATTATGTCCATCGTCGTGTAAATCGACCTCAACCAGGTCTTCTGCTAATGGAGCACTGTTATCAAGCATAGATATTGGTTGGTGGAAAGGGGTTTGTTTAGGTTTTTTCAGATTTGACCAAAAATTTGATACAGAGCTTAGGGCATTGGATACGATAGCTGAATTCTGGGGTAATTCCCCTTCTTCCTTAGTATCCTCAGATGCTGTTCCATAGGTAGTTAATGATGATCCTTCGCCAGAAAGGTGGTGGTGACCATCAGTAACGATCGACGTACCATCAGACTCCAGAGATGTCGAATTTTCCTTTGAGTGCGTAGGTTTGTGAGTTGTCACAGACGCCCCCGTTGCCGGAGCCCATTTATTGAATAAATTCTTGAAGAAGATTGCACCAGTTACTATATTACCACACACATGCTTTGGCTCAAAGAAGTTAAATAACTCATCATCAGTTGAATTATTGAAGATATGATAAGTTTTTGTGGTTTTGAAATAATCAATATATTTGAGATTGAAATATTCTAAAGAGCTTGGATAAGTGCTTAAATTCATATAATTGATCTGCTCAAGATTGGAATTATTCAAGAAATTATCATATTTGATACTAGAAAGTAGTCCAATCAAATAATCCTCAAATTGATATCTTATAAAATCATCACCACCTTTATAAACTTTTGAATCCATAGATAGATTATTATTCACTGTCTTTGACACTATTGGGAACTCATCATCATCTAAACTTGACAATTTATCATTTTTCGAAACCTCCGCAATCAAATTATCCATAAATTTTCTATCTTGTGCAGTGAGAGCCAATTTATCTTTTAATGCTGGATTCAAGATTTCAAATGTAATAATCGATGAATTGATATCTTCTCCCCCTAAACCCAACGAAACAACAATATCAGCCAATTTGTTCTTTTTGTCCATAATAATATCATTCGAACAACCAATTAAATAAAACTCAGTAAAATCACTTTCCAATTGACTCAACTGTTGTAATGTTAGATAAGGTTGGAAGAGACCACCTTTATTGAATATTTGTAATGGCAATCCCATGAACTTTAGCATTGAATTACGATCACTGGATTTTAATGATGTTGGCTTTGTTAAATTTGAAGATAAATTACTCAGAAGAGGAGATCCAGAATCTGATAGATTGAAAATAAGATTAGGTATCAATGAAAGTAAAGAATATTGAATTGTAGACAACCTGTTTAAATCTTTTGAAAAAATAACGATTCTCTGTTCTAGTAATAAAGCTTTAAATAAAACCATCAAATTTCGTTTAAACATTTGAACTAGTTCTTTCAAATTCAAACCCGTATAAAAATCACTCTCTCTAATGATCTTTTGACTTCCACTGGTTAAGCTTGGTAGCTCATACAAATCATCGTCCTCCACTCTGAAGCCACTACGATTATACACAATTGATATATTTTCATACAATGCTTTTAAAATAGATTTATCAGTAAAGTCTAATTGTCCAAAATAACTTGTCGTAATAATGCTCAATTTTTCTTTTAATTGGATTGTAATTGGGTATCTCGTGATCAACACAATAGATTTCTGTATAATAGATCTTTTGATTTCATCAGGGTTCTTAACATTCTTCAATTGATCACTGCTCAATTGTCTTATACAAGCACACCCAAACAAAGTCGTGACGGTTTCGTAGTTGTATTCGTCTGCACTTTCTTCCGGTTTGTTATTAGCGGGCAGTGGAGGTGAACATTGGTTAACATCATCATATAACAATGTGAAATTTGTAAACGTTTCATCAAAAAGATGTGCACCATCGGGTAGACCTTGAAATGGTAATTGTGGCCAAATCTTAGTAAATTCAGCAATTTTAGCTTCCTCATTTTGTTCATTGGTGTCGTCATCAATCCAGCACTCTATTTCAGGTCCTCTGATATGATGAAAGTCAACAATGCATAAACCAAAGATAAATCCTTGATTAGTTTTTGTCTTTTCCGTGGACACTTTCTTATCAATAACTTTTTCATGCTGAGCAACGGGCTGAGATTCATCATTCTCAATAATAACTGGCTCTATTAATTTTGGTTCTTCAGGTTGAGCAACGGACTGAGATTCCTCATTCTCAATAACAATTGGCTCTGAAGGAGTCTGAGATAGTGATGATATTGGTATTGGTGACGGTAATGTTTCTTTAGAAGGTGGAATTATGTTAGGTTCTGTATTAAGATGAATACTTTCCTCTTCATCAGAATCATCTAATTCTATTTCATAATTTGGTATCTCCTGCTCAGGTGTAACCTGTTCATCTATCACATTCCCAGCGTTGGTTTCTTCATCCAGGGTTTCATTTTTGACCAAGTTGGTATTCTCTTTTTCCTGCTTCACCTCGTTTGATTCTACAGAGTTATTACCTACTTCATGGTCTTGCAATGCATCGTCAATGGTATCTGTAGCTGGTTCGCTAATGGGATCAGTTGCAATGCCCTCCAATTCATCTTTAGCGATGCTGGTAGAAGCTTCAGGATTCTCGGCCAAATCTGACATTTACTACTATCAACCCAAATAATTGAAAAAAAGGATGAAAACAATTAGAAGAATATGCAATTTCTTACGATTCCTTGTTTTCCGTTAATTTGATTTATCGATAATCAGCTTGGGTATGGTTTATCTTTCCGCACACGTCCCGCAACTTAAGGCGTTCTCTTTTGCCGGGCATCTGCTTAAAAAGAACCTGTGTGCCTACCTGAGTTTTCTCTACTCTGCACTACTCGAGAGCCCGACCACACTCGCACCTACCCGGTGCGGTGCCAAGCATACATAGGTGATGTCTCCCATCTTCGTAATTGTTACTAAATCTACTATTTCAAAGACTTATGATAAGGTATTTATTCCCCTAGGATGGCCTACTTAATATGATAAGGTCATAAAGACAAAAAAAAGAGAAAAAAAAAACAGAAAAAGAAGAAATGATTCAAGGAAAGACACATCACAGCTTCTATCTGCAGAACTGGCTTTAAATTCTGTAAATGTTCGCTTATCTCATCCTCTCCACCTACAAATAAAGAGCAAATAATATTTCATGAAAGAACCGTATCAAACAATCCTCAGACTATTAAAAGTGCTTATAATTTGGCTAATAACTTTGGAGCTGTAGAAACTTCAACAGCACCTCCATCTTCAATGGCTGCAAATTCAACGATTCCGCTTCTGTTAACAATTAATGCTAATCTACCAGTTCTTAAACCTAGACCTAATTCAGTTAAGTCTAAAGTGGAACCTAATTTTTTAGTTAATTCTAATTCTGGGTCACTAACAAAAATGATTTTTGGTGAAGTAGATCCTAAAGATTGTCTCCAAGCATTCAACACCAATGGATCGTTTCTAGAAACAACCAAAATGAAGTCAACACCCTTTGAAGCAAATTGCTTAACAGATTTGATATAGCCTGGTAAATGTTGTTCAGAACATGGTGGAGTAAAGGCACCTGGAACGTTAACAACAACGAATTTTTTACCCTTAGTAAATGATTTCAAATCAAAAGATGTTGGTTCACCACCTTCTGGTTTGTAGTATAAATTGTGAACAGTTGATGGAAACTTATCTCCTCTTTTAATGACAGCCATGTTGTTAATTGTTTGAGTCAAAAATAATAACAGCGATACTTGAAGAATTTTTAAAGAAGATGTTAGAACTTCTAAAGATGAAGCAGCAATAAACTATTTATACTACAATAATAACAATAGGAGCCTGTGTCTTTTTCAGGAGGAAAAACAAATGAACCCCGACAATTGTTCCCCCCACCCCCGAAATATTCAGCCATGTTGCCGGAAGGTAATGATTACTGTGGCAAATAACTAGGTCTAGGCTGTTTTTGAGCAGAGTAGAAGTTTTTACATTTGTTTGGTTTAGACGTCACTGTAACAACTTGCAGGTAATCGATCGAGCAAGAGGAGAAGATAGGGAGATCGTAGGCTATTGAAATTTCAAGCAATTATTACCCACTTGGTGTGAGGTGTTTTAACAAAAATATTGAATCTTTTTCAATTTGAAGATGCACGGGTGCAATTGAGTTTTTTTTTTATCGTCGCGTCTATTTAAAAACCTCAAGCGTCGATATTTTAACGGAGTTATCCGGAGCTGTGGCTGCACCCGCGTCTGCCAAATTAGGAAACTGTCAGAATGTTGGCGCTCAATATGATGATACCATATGATTATATAATCAGAGCACATCATCGCCCATGTTTATCTCGCTCTCCTAATAAAAGAGCTAGAAAGCAAGTTCTGGAATATCGAATACATCTACTTTGCGATATGAATCAACACGCTAGAAGAGCAAAATCATATTCTTTTTTTAAAAAAACTACTGGCGAGGTTGCGCCAGGCACGATCTGGTACACGGTTTCCCTTTTTTGTTCCCTCTGCTTACCACATATGGTTCGAGGTTATTAGTCCGAGACCCGTCCTTCCCTGCGTTTTTCACCATGCTGGTTAGCCAAGTAAATAGGAACCTTACTTGCTTCTCGTCTTATTTTTTAACCACACTAGGGTATATTCATTTTTATCAATAGATTTTTAATTACCTTAGTGGTTCATCATGTGCAAACAATGTTTCCAATATACCTTATATATTAGGCGGCTTCTACCATCCTTAAAAATTAAATGATGTTCTCTATGTCTTGTAGTAATATTCATTCAAAATTCAAACAAGATGTCCAGAGATTTAACTGCTAACAGAGACGAACATATTAATAAGAAGATAAGATTGGATTATGAACCTTTAAATAGTTCGTTCAGAATAGAAAGAGAGGGTGATGGTTTAAAACCATCTAATGTCAAGCAATTGATTATTTCGAAAGTTTCTTTGGAAACAACTACCTCACCTTCACCTTATACTCCACGTACAACTCATTTACCAATCTTATCTGAACCATTTGTTGGATTACCAGCTTGCAAAGTTGACTTCGATAGTAAAAGATTTGTTGCTGCTAATGAGATCAGAATTGACGAAAATCTATTGGTTCACCATGCTTTGAAGATTTATCTAACCAACGATGGTTTGAAAAAACTGAAGCTTGATTTTGAATTATTTCATCCTTTAGTGAAGAAGTTGAATTCGATTTCATCTTTCAATAAAAATAAGAATTCTTTGAAAAAGATCCTCAAATTCAAACATTTCAATATTACTAGAACTATCGATCTAATAGATGGTAAGCCTAATATTACTGAAACCTTGATGGTCTCGGATGATTTGTACAAGAAAGTGACCAACTATATTGAGTTACCGACAAAGAATACAGACCTCCTTATTAGAAGAAATTCAGCTTTTGATTTGCTGTTAAAGATGTATGATGATGCAGGTTTTCCTTCTGTCACTAACAGCGATGAATTGTTCACTCGTGAAGTCAACAGCTTCATAGATGGTTTCAAAAATAGTTGTTGCACTAAACCTGATATTATGCGTATTGATTACTTGCTAGCAAAAAGCTCGCAGGACCGAGTCAAGTATGTCAATTACAAAGAATCAAACTTCCTAGGCTTTACCTTGAGAAATCAAGGTAAAATCATAACTACCAACCAGATGATATACTATTTCAAAAGACGGTTAGGTTTCGCATCCAATTACACAGAGTTGTATTTCAAGATTAAAGAAATTCTTCGGTTGAAGAACAAGATATTAACTAGAGTGTTGGATACCCACACCGGCGAATTTGGTTACATGTTAAATGGTGACTACAATATTTACTATAACTAGTTGATCGATCGTTTCTTTTTTCATGCTTTTTTTTGTATAGCTTTTACTTGAAGTTTGGCTTAGTACATAAAATCTTTAATTGCATTTTTCGTTCTTTAAAATTTATAGAAGTAGGAGTAGAAAGCAAAAGTAACTAGTAACCAATGTCAAAAAGAAAACATTGTTGCCCAAAGCTAAAAACTGTACACAATATATTCAAGCTGTAATCATTTAGAAAATGGAGATCACAGTCGGTCAATTCTTCTTTTAACAAAAAGGAGACTGCCATCACAAATGCAATCAAGTTACCTAGCGTACACAAAGAAGCAATAGCCATTCAAGTCATTTTTAAATTATCGCTCATATATCTAACAATTGGGCCTTCTCCCACAACTTCAATAACTTTATCAAACCAACCTAATAGTACACCACCAGACTTTTGACCTTCTTTTAAAGACATTAAACTGTACAAAAATTTAACAAGAACATCAATTTCATCCAAACTTATTGTCTTGATTAAATCTTTAATTTCCGATTGTTTAATACTTTGTAAAACTTCTAAGAACGATAGTAAATATGCAGATTTCACTTCTTTAGATGAACCGTAAGGTGGATCTTCTAATCCGAGCTTCAAAGCTTGAACTGGTGAACCTCTAGAAAGTTGACCTCTAAATTCATTCAATTTTGGTTCAATGTCACGTAAAGTGTAAGCAGGTAAATTTAAGTCATCAGCTTCGTATTGTGCTTCAGGATCGTATTGATCAATATCGATTCTCCTCCAGTCTTCCATTGTATATGTGTCTCTTATATGTATATGGCTGTATTTAAAATTCCTTTTATTATTTTATAGAAATTGATGTTGTTGTTTGTGTGGTGAAGTTTATATTCTATTCTGAACTATCGTTGGCGTTCTCATAGCAATTGAAGGCCGTAATTCTTGTGGTCAAGAGTGTCTATAACTGTTAGATTGTGTGTGCCATTGTGGCCAAGTTTCGCACTAGCTTTCCACCAGTTCGGATGAAAAGGGGAGGTCGACGCAAGGCTTGCGACGATTATAAAAGTCTGGTCGATTTTAGCGAGATGTTTTTGACTAAATATACTTATTTAGTATCATTTTAAACATTGTTTTATATGGTAATATGGACGAATACCGATTTTTTTTTAATTGAGTATGTCTCTTGAAAGTTACTTAGCTCAAAATTACATGAAAAAGTCTTCTTCGAAGCGAAAGGCTCCGAAAAAATCAAAAAAAGCTACATCAGAGACGATTTCAGAAATACAGCATTATAAGGGACAGCGATCAGATAATGCACATCAAGTAAACAGAGATCTTCATAACACGGATATAGATCTAGAGGAAAAACCAATTAAAGGTTGGAAATTAATAGAGACAAATGAAAAAGTAAATGCCCCTTCAAAATTAATGGAAGATGGATCATTCAGCGGTCTCCAAACGAAGGATCAAATAGAACAATCGATGCAGTCTAAACAGAAGAAGTTCGATGATGAACTAAAAAAGGCTGGCGAAAATCACGATCACAATGAGAAGACCGTGTATAGAGATTCAATGGGAAGGAAAATTGAAGAAGAGCCTAATTCAATATCAGAAGAATCTAAAAATGAAGCAGAAAAACTCCGAAAAAAGATTGAAGTCAAGAAGTTAAACAAGAGTGAACATTCTACGATAAGTGAAAGGATAGAACAGCAGAGACTTGAAGATATTAGAAATGAAAGATTAAACACGTTTGAGGATGATTCAAAATTGAACTCTATGCAAAGGACCGAAATCAAAGATGATGATCCTGCGCTTCTGTTTGATTCAAATATACAAAGAAAGAAAAGAAAGACGACTAACGCCAGTGTAACTGGCCGCAAGTTGTATGAAGGATCGTTTACGGAAAATAGATTTGGAATACGGCCTGGTTGGAGATGGGATGGTATTGATAGATCCAACGGTTTCGAAAGTAAATGGTTCAACAAGCAGATAGAGGCCAAGGAATCTCAAGTTTTGAAATATACTTTAGAAGAAGACGTTTAGTGCATCTCTACATAATGATTAATTAATATAATAGTAAATATATACATTCCGTGTAAAGTAGATTTTCTAACTAGAATAAAAAATAAACCAAAACAAGTGTAACGAAAATTCGACAGGTAATGATACGAAAAACAAATAGGAAATAATAAAAAAAAAAATAACAACAACAATAATAATAAGAATAAAAAGAACTTGATGTAAATAGGTACAAAAGCAAGTAATGTACAATCAGCTAAATTTAAACACAGGTGATTGAGTATACACCCATTGAAATAATCTAATTTAAATAGCAAAAAAGGAGTAAATGGGACAAGCTTGGGAGGATTTAAGCGTTAGAACCAGATGCAGGAGTATTTGGCTTCTTATTCCGGTTACGATTCTTCTTAAAGGCAGGCTTTGTCTGTTGTCCATTTGCTCCTTGGTCAATTCCATTTTTTTGAGTAATGGATTCAGAATTATCAACAAGAGGAGAAAAATGTTGGGGTTGGCCAGGGTAAATCGATGGATCCATTTGATTGTAATAAAGTGGCACTTGGGCATGCGGTTGTGAATTCAAAGTTGGTAGAGAACCAGTGTTGTTTCCAATCGTATCCCCCAGCACTGAGTTAAATATATTTTTAGCTGCTGAGCCATTTGGTTTTATTGGAATGTTTGCAATATCTGCCTTATATGTTGCTGGCTTACTGGATGGTTGGTTGGCCGGTTCAGAAGCTGGTTTGGCACCAGGTTCTTCCTCATCCTTGGATTTATTGATGACAGAAAGAAGTTCCTTACGAGTCTTTGTCAAGTTTTCCTTCTCTGCCTTCTTCTTCAACATTAATTTCTTTTGAGCATCAGGAATATTACCTTTAGACAAAGCTGCTGAAGCATTGGAATGATGGACTAGCTGCCTCTTCGTCAAATTTAAAACGTTAGAAGAGGAAACAGTTAAACCTCTTTGTGTTTTCAATCTTCCATCAAATCTGTTACCAGTAATTAATGGCTGATCAAACAAAACTTGCAACATAACTTTTGCCTCCACAGATCTGATACCAATGACGGTACCCTTAGAGAAGATTGGAACTTTACCTGAGTCAGTAACATACACAACTCTGTCACCCAACTCAAATGTTTGTCTCTTCAATAGCTGCGATGATGATGAAGGGTTTAGGATAGCAGCAACTGGAATACCACCGACAGCTTTTGAAGTCAAGCTTTGAGGCTGTAAAACAAAGTTAATAATCTCCGACTCAATTTGAGCTGTACTTAATCTCGTCAAAGATTCAGACTCCAAACTAACAATAGTGAAACTTGCTTTCTTCTCCTTCAAATATGATGTCACTTCACTTATCGATTTGTTCAATTCCTCAGGATCAGCAATCTTAAATATTTCCCTAGCAGTTGGAATAGAACGTAATTTATAATTTTTCAAAGTGTTAAAAAGTTTAGGGAATTTGTTTTTATATTCTCTTATTAAATTGATCACCAAATCACTGAACTCCCAAAATCTTTCGTTTCTTCTACTATAACCCAAAACCTTCAATTTTTTAGCCTCAAACTTCAATTGTAAACCAACATCTATTCTCTTACCATTTGGCCCCTCGATTATATAAGAGGAAGTAAATCTAGACAAGAACTGTGGTGCAACCCCTATTATCTGAGCAACAGAATTGATTGGACGATAAACAAAGGCTTCACGTTCCTGTTTAGCTTTGATGAGACCGTATTCGGGTTCCTTCTGATTAGAAATCTTTGTGACTTTCAACTTCAATTTACCGTCCTTGTGGCCCAACACTTTAGCAGGCGTACCGTAGGCAAACATGCCTAAGAACACAACATCTGAACCAACAGGATATTCTTGCTCAATAGGAATAGGAGGGCTTTCTAAAAATCTTGAATCTTTGTTGATGACTTCTTCAACAATAAGTTGAATTGGATACACTTCGATATTCTTCGAGAATGTTTTCACAAAGGAGCCATCCTGTTTTCTAACTAGACCTGTGACTTGTCTAACATATGCTAAACCTTGAATTGGATTTGGAGCATTCTTTTGTTTAGCTTTACGAGTTGGGAGTTCGATGTCAGGGTCTATTTCCTCTAGAGAAACAGGTTCAGCCTCTTCTTCTTCTTCAAGTGATTCCAATCTAACAGCTTGACGACCTTCTAAAACTTGAACGAATTGTCTTCTCGTCTTTTCAAACTCGTCCCTTTCGAAATCTTCTAATGGACTTGAAAAAACTTTCTTCATGTTTCCAAATTTGGTCATTTCATACTTCATTAAATCATCAACCACGGAGATAACTTTGGCCTCCACTAAAAATGGCCACCTGACATAGACGACTTGATCGATGAATTCCTTTGAGAACTGTTCAACAGTAGAAGATTTGTGCACATTCTCTAAAGTTAGGACCATGGACTCTGATCTTGATGGTCTTTCGAACACTGTAACATTAGCATTCTCTAAACCAAATCTCTTAAGAGGGATCGTCTTCAATGTAGGGAAACCAGCTAATGACTCCTTACCAAGTTTGGCATTTTTACACAACGTCAGATTATACTTCAACCCTTCCATAGATGGAAGAGTAAAAACAGTTTCCAAACAGTGAGACTCGAAATCTGAAAATGAAGCAGGTAGTGGGGAGTTAATTAATGTTTTGATTTGAGGGTTGAAATGGAACAATAAATCATTGCCAAAGGTATCTCTGATTTTCTCCTCTGGAGTTAAAAGATGTTTCAATGGAGCCATAGCTTCAACTAGCCTCTCAGGGTCAACGAAAGACAATAAAATAACAGCTTCCCATGAAGCCTTCTTACCATTCATATCAATTGCACAGTCTTCAGGGTAGAAATCAATAATTGGTGACTTAGGATCAGTCATTAGGGATCTGTAACAAGGCGGAATTAAATCTTTTGATCTGGCAGGTAACACGGCCATTAATTGCTCGAAAGGTGTAAATGGAGCACCCTTCTCAAAGTGTATCTTCAAATCCAAACCTTTTTGAATATCAGAAACACGAGGAGCGTAGTGGTATCTGAAATACCAGGGCCACGAGCAAATACCAGTGTAATAATAGTAAAGAACCCATTGTAAACCTTCCAAATAGTTCTGAGTCAAATCGACAATCTTTTCTTCGTCATTCAAAGAGAAGCCCAGCTTAGATTTATAGTATTTGTTTTTCCATGCGATAAATTTCTCATTATATAAACCTTTTTGATCTTCTAGGGTTTCTTCATCTTCAACAATAACTGCAGATTGATATTTTTTGATTGTTTTTCTGATGTCATCAACTTTTTCAGAAAATTCTTCCGAAGACTGATTTGGATCGATACCATCAACGTCAAGTTTAGCTGTGTAGGTATCATTTGATCTGCTGTGAACCACTATCAATCCAAGGTCATACATCAACTTTCCGACTAAATCTTTGTTCAAATCACTCTCTAAAAATTCGTTAGATAAAGGTAATTCGGGAATCTTAGATTCATCTTCCATCATTTCCTTCACTGAGAATTGTTGTGAATAAACTTTGAAAATCCACTCCCTCACAACACCAATAAATTTCTTTTGCTGTTTGATCAATAATTCCTTACCTTGTCTCATTCTTTTACGAGCACCACTTCTGGAAATGTTATCTAATTGTTTATTAAACCATTCAACATCGACTTCACCTTTTTCAAAGTTCTCCAATTCGAAAACAGATAAAAAGTCTAGCCATATTCCCAATCTCTGGAAATTAATGGTACCTCCATTATTTAAATATCCATCTGTGTCTTTCATTGCTTGTTTGAATGTCTCTATAAGGAGTGGGAAGGCACCTTTATTTATATGAAGATCAGGAAGGTTTGGTAAGAAATCATTACCAATAACATACATAATTAAAATGAAATCATCTAAAACATTCTCAAAATTATACTCAAATGAGATCTGATCTTCTAATTCTTGAAACTCCAAAGCTAAATACTCTCTCACCAATGAAATATGCAATAAGTAAAAAGTCTGTTTTGTTAAGTCCGAGGACTTTTCAGAAGAAGTACGGCCAAAAGTGACCTCTTCTCTCAAAATAGCCATATGTGGTTCATGGGACACAAGACCCAACATAATCAAATCAGCGTCTAGTCCGTAAACACAATGTCTAGTATTTGGGTTATATCCAGGTTGTGACTTCTGGACTCTAATGTAGTTCATAATCTTATGCTCACCTTCACCAGGGACTTCATGACCAGAAAGAATAACTGTCACGTTTTGCCATCTTATATCAGTGGAGACCTTATGGTTGATATAGAATTTTAAATTCTTTGTTAATTTAGCCATAAATTCAGAGCCTGGGGTAATAGAGTTGGAATCAAATGGAGGTTCTTTTGGGATTTCTTTTCCTTCTTTGATCGCTTTAGCCATATTTTCTTCAGCTTCAACGGCAGTTCTAAATCTTCTTGCTCTTTGTTGATTCATTTTAGCTCTTGGAGCGACACCATCAATAGCCATATAGAACGTTTCCTTTGGTTTTATAATATCGAACAGATGATCAATATAAGCAAAAATAGCACCAAACATCTGATCATCAGTTAAACTAGTGATTGTGGAGTCATTACTATGAGTACATGTATGTAAAATAGAGTTCATATCAAGATACAAATTATCAAACTCTGGTATATGACCCTCATCTGTTGGAGATGATATTAAAGGCCATCTTTCAGATATGAACCTGAAAAACTTTGGAATACCTGAAGAAACAAAGATAAAGAATCTGTTAGTAAAACGTCAGTTTGAACGTGTGAAAAATGGCCGTTGCCAATTAAAACCAAGTTCCATTTCGATCTAACTTACCCATTGTATGTCTTAATTATTGCTAATTATAGCTGATCCTAATTTCAGTTATCTCTGCTATTTGATAACAATCCAGATTGATAAGGGCAAACTAATGTAGCTCTCTCTTTGATCGGCCGTGTCAACTTTCAAGATTGTGTGGAAGCGACTCGCTGCCAGCTGGACGACGAAGTCACAAAGACAATATCACTCTGCGCGCACGCACACTGTTGTGCACAGCCAGCACTGCAGTACGGTGTGCCAGATGATGATGTCATGGATTACAAATAATGTTTTGCTAAATTTTTGCGTCTGTAGAGATCGTTGAAGTCTTCTATTTGTTTACTGTAGTTAAGAACTTAGATGGGGACAAGCTATTCAGACACGATTTTCAATATTCCGTGATCCTCTGGTAACTATATATTATATCGATATGTTTGGTTCTTCTGGTTCTGCTCCTAGTGGAGGAAATTTTAGCTTTGGTGGTGGTAATAATGCATCAACAAGAGGTCCTTCTGGGTTTAGTTTTGGATCAAATACCAACAATACTTTAAACAGCCCAGCTGGTGGTTTCTCTTTTGGTGGTTCTGGAGCTGGAAACACATCTAACACCGCTTCAGCAGGAGGGTTGTTTGGTGCTAAACCTGCAAGCACCCCAACACCTGCTTTTGGAGGGTTAGGTGCTAATAGCGCCCCTAAATCAAGCAGTTTTTCATTCGGTTCAGGTCCTGCTGCATCCACCACGCCTGCTTCAACCCTTAATACGGGTCTTTCATTTGGCGGAGCCAATAACAGTACCCCAAACTCTTCTGCATCGACCGGTGGATTGTTTGGTGCTAAGCCAGCAGCTAACACCTTTGGTGGAGCATCGACTACCACTGGAGGCTTATTTGGTGCAGGATCAAACAACAACGCTAAACCAAATACAGCTTCAAGTTTTTCTTTTGGGTCTACCAATACCAATGCTGCACCAGCATCATCTACAGGTTTCTCATTTGGATCAAATAACAACAATACAAGCTCATCAGCTCCTTCAACTGGATTAAGCTTAAATACAAATGCGAACACGACAACTCCATCCACAGGATTTTCCTTTGGAGCCAACAAAGCAGCTGCTCCAACCACTTTATCCGGAGGTTTATTTGGAAATAAACCGTCAACCGCAACAGGAGGAATGTTTGGTGGTTCTTCAAATGCGACTGCTCCTACTGCTGGTGGTATGTTTGGTGCTCAAAATGCAAGTTCTACGACTCAAAGTTCCGGCCTTGGTGGGGGATTATTTGGTAATTCAGGTGCTTCAAATACTGCCTCTGGTACTGGATTTGGACTTGGTCAGCAAATCCAATCACAGGTACAAATGCCACAATTAAATGCAATGACGAAAGTGAGCGACTTACCTGAAACGATGCAAAAAGAATTAGAACAACTAGATCAGTACATTCAGTCGCAAGTTGATGTTGCCGAAAAGTTAAAAAACAATGATGAATCGCATCAAGAGTTAATTGATAGCATACCAAGAGATATCAGTTTCCTAGAAAAAAAGTATATATCCACAAACCAAGCATTATCAAGTGACTTAAGGTTTGTTGAAAGTTTTAAGGCCAAAACTTTAGAAAGCTTTAATGACTGGATGGAAAAATTGATTAAAGTTTATTTACAACTAACGGATCCAATGCTGAATGGTAATGGATCTTCAGACCGTTCGCAATCGTCGGATTCCTCAGGTGGAGTTAAAATCATTGGAGTTAATGGTACTAGAATAGCGCATTCAAGCTCACAACAGCAGCAGAGTGCTGCTCAAAAACAGCAGCTTGACAAAGCGCTGAATGTTACACAGATATTAAATTCATATTATGTTTCAAAAGTGGAAGAATTCCAAGAAAACATTGAAAAATACCAGATCATTTTACAGGAGGTTGAAAATACCGTTAACGACTTGGATAAGATCTCATTAAATGGTGGATTAACTTCTAGTAACCGTGGGAACCATGGTCTAGAAATGATCGTCAGTACATTACAAGAAGAATTTAAATTGTATGTAGAATTAGCCAATGAATTTGCAGATATCCATCATGAAGTTAAACGATTATCTGGTGGAAATGAAATGTTCTAGTGTTTTTTTTTTGTTCTGTACTCTAAGCTATATTGTATCATGTATATTTTTGGTTGTTTAATTAATAGTATAATCACAGTATCATAAATATATCTGTCTTTAATATTTTTAGATCGGAATGAATCAAGAGCTAATATACGTAGTTCATGAAGGAAAATGGTAAACTATCAGAACACAATAATTCACTTAAACGCAAATGCTGACCTCATTTTACATGAAACAACGATATGTAGTAATTTACAGGAATTATACTACAAAGTGCTTCGTTCGACATAAAAGAGTGGTTATTTATTCAGATAAATTATTTAAAAATTTCTAAACCGATCAACAAAGAAGTGTACAATTATAAGGTATATAAAAAAGGGTAATGTAGTGTTGATGTCTATATCTAGCAATCCACCAATTCCACCATCAAGATTTGGATAGAATTACATTGCTCACCAATAGATTCATAGTATAAATTATAGAAATCACCTGATAAACATTCGTAGAATTCGGTAGAATCACCTAAAGCTAAGTATCCATCAGGGTCGATAGACCAACCTTCAGCGTAGATATAACCAGATTGAGGAGGTGGACCATCAAATTGGAATTGGTAATTAGAAACAATTGAACCAACTCTTCCTTTGGCATCATATAAGATACCATCAGTTAAAGTAACTTCAACGTTACCATCAACAGTACAGTGTTGACTTAAAGACAATGTATCATCTCTTTTAGCTTTTCTTTTGCTGTCGTATGTTTCCACCACGAAACCCATAACTGTAGAACCCATATCAGTGACACCGTCAGAAAGTGTGGTATCTGGGGAATAGTAAGTGTCTGCTAAAGAAGAACTTGCAAGAGCGAAAATAGTGCTTAATAATGTTAACTTCATTTTTGGTTAGTTGTATATCTGTTTTTTTGGTTGTAGAAGGTGTCTGTGATTGTAATCTATGATGATTGTATGATAAGACATAGTGAATCTAACTTCAAACATGGAACAAGTAACGGAATTTACGTTGGGTTATATACCACTCTGAAAGCCAATGTTTAATACCATTTTGTGGTGATTCTTTCCAACAATGCCCAGAATGCCATGAATCTCGATCCACACAAGATCCTGCACCGAGATCATGTCCCAGAAAAGGATGAGCCCAGCTTCCAAGTTCTGAGGCAGTGTTGTCTTCATGCATGAAGATTTCAGCCAGGCCCTGTTGGAACTAGCTCCGACGTTGTTTTTCAGATTTTTACTGTGCAATTTGGGATTTGAGAATCGGGATTTGGGATTTGGGGATTGGAGATTATTTCTTGGCTGGCAAAGGTAGCCAAGGTTCTATTTAGCTTCATTTATTAGAGTTTAGCTGCCTTACCCAAGAGAATACGTTTTGCAATAAATGTGCAATAGTTTTCGCTAGACCGCTGACTTGGAACTCGAATTCACAACACATTTTGTCTGTCTATAGGCAGACGAAAGAATATTAAAAAATGCATATAAATACAATATCTCTGTTTAAAGATGATTTAGTCTTTTAGGTGATGGCGATCAAGTTCCTGCTCTAGCTTTCTCTCTTACCACAACACTGTGATAGTAACTGAAAAGTTGTATCCGCCGCCAAGTAGCAGGCCGCTCCCACTCCCATCTAGCACCAGCCCCGGGGACTATAATGATCCCGATGCGGTGGGTATGGCAGCGGCAGTAGCTACTAGCACTGCCCCCAGCGGCCCACTCATTTCTCGATTTTCGCCCAGATCTCATACTCAGCCCTAGTATTGCACACCACGGGCAGGGGCCTGGGGGCCTGGCTTCTATTTTTACTAATACTGATGATTATTCGAACTTTTTTTCATTAAACTAATGATCATGGTAGTAAAGAAAAATCATATATGCGTTATTTTATTCCGTTTTCTTAGACGATCCAAAAGTAACAGTATCCACAACCTTTTGAATCTCCTTCTTCTTTCTCTCCCTCTGCTTAGCTTCGTCAATCTTTCTCAAATACCCACCGAAAACAACAACTTCGGCCACTAACACCAAAAGTGCAAAAAATAAACTCAATAATACTCTATATGCATCATTAATATACATAGAAGAACCTGTCCAATACCAAACCGCGTAACCAACAGAAGCAACACTTATGAAAATATTAAAAATAGTAGTCAATTGATGCCTCAATTGCTTAGCTTGTTGTGACGGCGTCAAGGAATCAAATTGATCGTCTGCATTGAAGGGTCTGTTTATATTGAAGACTTTTGATGCACTAGATCCTACAAGCTTTTGATATTCATATTCCTTCTGTTTTAGGCGCAATTGTTCCATTTGCTTGAGAAATTCGGGACTCTTTGGAACAGTTTTTGGTGGAGGTCTGTATATGGAAGAGCCCTTCAACAAGCAAAGAATTCCATGCTTGGATTCTTCAGAATGATCCTGTGATTTGTTTGTAAGTCGAAGTTTGTAAAGTATGATTAGATCTTCATATGATATCCATCCTCTTTCCTTAATCCTCGATTTAAGATTATGAGGTATACTTGATTGCTCCAAAACAGCGCGTATTGATTCATTTAATGTGTATTTGAGCATTATAATGAATTAGTGTCAGCCAGTGTAGAACGATGTAGACAGGTAGATTAGCAGGGACTTCTTCGATCTACTAGTCTCGAGGTAATCCACGTATATCTAATGACCATGAATTGCAGTGCGCGTGCAACTGAAAACAGACAGCAGCAAAAGACAATCACGTGAGTAAATTCACGTTTTATAGAGATATAGTTACCCGGTACAATCTGCCAGCCTCGCTGTCTGTTTGCTGGAGATGTGTGCGCATTGGGGCCCGATAAAGGACTATCTTGGTTGTTTGATTATCATCCATGAAAAGGAATCGCCGGCGTCGAGCTTTTCAAGTAGTCATAGCGTCATTCTGCGAATAAGAGAGTGGTATTAATTCAGCGATATGCCTAAATTAGAAGAATGGGAAATTAAGAAATATTGGGAAATTTTCAATGGTTTAAACCCAGTTAATAAAAAACTTAGTGGTGACAAA
Source organism: Ogataea ovalis (assembly GCA_030556425.1). Lineage (NCBI taxonomy): Eukaryota > Fungi > Ascomycota > Pichiomycetes > Pichiales > Pichiaceae > Ogataea > Ogataea ovalis. Next base: position 74,436 of record JAKTTZ010000011.1, read on the forward strand.
GTCTCTGTTGTCTTCAAAAACTCACGTTTAGATCAATCACAATTAACCAAGATTTGGGATCTGTCAGACATTGATGTTGATGGTCATTTGGATTTTGAAGAATTTTGTATTGCAATGAGATTGATCTTTGATTTGGTCAATGGTAGTGTCACATCTTTACCAGATGCTTTACCCGATTGGTTGATACCAGGCTCCAAACAGCATCTAATCCAGGCTGATAGAGCAGTCCTCAGCAACTCAACCGGATTCAACGATGATGCAGATGACGAATTAGCTTTAAGCTCAGATTTCGATTGGTACATATCACCAACTGATAAATCTACCTATGAAACGATATACTCAAGCTCATCAGATAGGTACGGTAGAATAACATTTAATTCCTTAGGAGATCTGTACAAAACTTTAAATAACGTTCCTGAGACTGATATATCATCTGCGTGGAACTTAGTGAATCCAAAACAATACGAAACTATTGATAAAGATCAATGTTTGGTGTTTTTACATATTTTAAATCAAAGATCAAACGGTAAGAGAGTTCCTAGATCAGTGCCTGCATCTTTAAGAGCCACTTTCTCTAAAGAGACACCAGATTATAACGTTGATTCTCGTCAAGCTGAATTACAACAATCGAACAGTTATCAACCTTCTACAAAGCAATCGTTTGCTGAAGGTTATTTGAAAAAATTAGGAAGTTCTGGCTCATCACAAGTGGTGAAAAATGGTACTGACTTCAGTTTAACAAAAGGAACCGATTGGGAAGAAGTTAGACTTAGAAGAGAACTTGAAGATTTAGAAGATCTAATTAAAAACGCTGAATATGAAAAAGAAAATAAAGGAAAGGATGATACATTGAGTTTAATTAAATATGAATACGAACAGTTATTAAAGTATAAAGAATTACAAGTGGCTGAATTGAGTAAAGGCGGTGATTTAAGAAATATTATGAGTAACGTTGAGTCTGTTGAGTCTCAAACAAGTCAGTTAACTGTGTTTTTAGAAGGTAAGAAGACAGAACTGGAAAGGTTGAAAGGGGAAATCGCTAGTTTTAGATAACAATGCGTGATGTTATGATGTATAGAAGTGTTATAGGTAGGAATTATCTGCAATCCTCCATGTGTATGCAAAAAATAGAACAATATATTTAAACTAAACTGGAAACTTTGAAAAGTAGTTCTAAAAGAATTAATAAATATAAATAAATAATAAATAAGTTTGTCTGCATCAACTCTTAGAGTGAACATAAAATCAGCAGATCTTTATTTCTTTGGTGGTTCTGGTTCAGCTTCTGGTTTAGGAAGCTTGAAATCTTCTGGTGTTTGATCAACACCATCTCCAACCTGATCCCAAACTGAAGAACCAACAGTGAAGTTTCTCCATGCTTGAGTCAATTCTAAAGGTTCATAAACCACTCTTCTCTTTTCCGAATCATATCTAACTTCCGTATATCCAGTAGTTGGGAAATCTTTTCTCAAAGGATGTCCTTCAAATCCATAATCGGTCATAATACGTCTTAAATCAGGATGATCTTCAAAGAAAATTCCAAATAAATCATATGTTTCCCTCTCTAGCCAATTATTACCTTCATATAATGGAACCAAACTTGGAACAGGGGTCATTTCTGAAGCGTAAGTTTTAATCCGAATTCTAGAATTAAATCTCACAGAAAGTAAATCATACACAACATCAAATCTATTAGTTCTTGATGGGTAATCAGCAGCTGTCACATCCATACAAGCTTTAAATTGAGAGGATGTATGATTCTTCAAAAATGTAGCAACTGGTGTCAAAGCAGATGGTGCACAATAAATCACCAATTCATCTTTCCAAACAGAAAACTGTTGAACAAATTTAGGCATACAACTCATAATGTATCTTCCAAACTTGTGTAGTTCTTCACTTTGCTCTTTATACTTCTCCTTAGGGTTATGAATAGGGCGATATATCTCTGTAAATTCAGGTCTTGGTAGGTCTCTAGGATTAGGCATGTCTTCAACCGACTTTGGACTACCTTTCAACACTTTTGTAGCATTGTAAGTACTTGCAGTGTTATGAAAAAAGGACTTCCTAGAAACGTTGCTTATTGGTCCATACCAATTTACTGGTATTCTAACTAACCTGGTTTTGGATAATGATAGCATGATTTATATATTTACTCTATCCTCCTTTTGAATTCCAATATCGTTGTTAACGAGTTTCGAATCAGTAAAAGCTTAATAGGTCGCTACGCTGCGGTGTAAACAGTTTCTTTGAACTTAGAGATATTCGCAGAGTCTCTGTGTGTATTGCAACTTCCAAGGGTTGGGCCAATTAAGAACTACCCAAATAAAATATACAAATGAGGGGTAAAGTGCAGTCGCAATGGGGAATAGGGAGGGGTACGTATATACAGTGTTTTTTGTGCGCGCACCATCTCTCCATTCTCAATTTGCGCCCTTCTTGCGTCGATAGTCGCCAAATAGCCAGAAGCCCAGCCGCCCAGGCCCCAGATGGCAGAGACTCAGGGTGTCATGCTATTGTCAACGACAGAATCTGATTCCTCGTGAAAGGGTGAATTATTCGAAACATCGTTAAAAAAAGATAGCTAATATACATTGGGGATATAAAACAAGGAATATAAAACTAAGTATTATATATATATCACAGATAAAAAGTACAACAAGAGTACATTGCAGCTTAGGCAAATTCATTACGTATCTGTTTCTGCTCCTTCATGTGATTCACTAGTAGGACCGTAGATTCTTGTAGACCTTTTATAATTCGAAGATGGAGGATATTTTCTTCCGAATCTCGTATTCTTGCCATAGGGACTTCTTGGTGTTCTAGCCGTTCTTGGTGTTCTCGGTGTTCTTGGTGTGGTTCTCAATATTGGAGAAGAGCCATCATCATTTGAATTGCCAACAATTGGCGAATTGAGCCTGCTTGGTCTCTTTTTCACCTTGCTTGAAGGACGCAAAATCTCAAATCTAAACAAGCCCTCAGAATCTTCATTAGAACCGCTTGCTAACATTGGAGATCCAAGTGGTGATAAATCGCCGTGCATATGGCCATGGCTGTGATCACTTGTTGACTTGTTCGAAAGCTGCATTGAGTCTACAATATTGCCTATCGATGAACGTCTCTTTCCGAGTTTTGCAGAATTTCTGAACGAAGATATGTTTGTATTGTTATTAATAGGAGAAGATTCTCCCATTAAAGTCTTGAATGAAGTCGTTGGAGAGAACTGAGTGGAATGCTCCAGGCTGGGAGAGTCAAAATTCAAGTTCCAATTGTTGTTTTCTGTTGCAGAAGTGGCGACAGTAGATCTGGTATCAACTGAGCCATTGTACTGATGACCATACTCTGGTAAATCCATCGTATCTTTCGTGAAAAAAGAATCTAAATTTTCTAGAGTAGCCAACATATTGCTTAGAGAATCTTGTTCGTCTGTATTGGTGTTATACTGCATTAACTGTTGGTCCATGAACTGCTGTTGTTGTTGCTGATGATGATGTCTGTTGAAAAACTCTTGTTGTTCTGCAGATAATGGATTGTACTGAACATAATCATCTCTATTGAATTCGGGCTGTGTTGGGAATTCGACATTTTCTTCACCACCTTCATTAGTTGAGGTAATCACACATGTGGCAAAGACTGAATGAATATTATTTCTAGTTCTAGCGGTACTCACCGCAGGCATTGGAATTGACCAGCCACTATCATCAGGGATACCAAATAATGTGGCAATTTTTTCATATTCTTTTCTTGTCGTGGAATCACCTGAGCTCATCATCAAATAATGTTTATCCAATGGTGATGCGGAAATAGAGGTAGCTTCGTCTAAAACCTCCAAGGCTTGATCGACATAATCAGTCATTAACAATCTTAGTAACGGTGACACTAGATCTGCCCCTAAACCAACAAACTCCTCGCTTCTAAGGTCAACAACTCTGAAGATATGTTTTAACAAATCCATAGTCTCAATCTTAATCCAACTTGTCTTGTTAAATAAAAGTCCTAGCAAAAACACCAATGTTTGGGCTGAGTACTCAGGGAAAAATTGCCTTTTAATAACGCTCACTATTTGACTCAAAAAATCGTCTTTGTTTCTAAATCTCTTTTTGACCAACGAGGTTATTATTCTTGATAAGGCAGTCATGTTTTTACTGTCAAACATGTTACACAAAACATCTGCAGCATTCAGAACATCCTCACCAAATCTTTTCATCGATTGAGCATGTAAGAACCTTGGCATATTAGCCAATAAGGACATTAACACTCTTGAATCTCCTGATCCAATAATTTCACTATCTTTCAAGACATTCAATCGATCTAAAAGCCTTAATGAAGGGCCATAAGCATTAGATGATCTTAACCCAATCATAATAACAGATTGTAGCCCATCAAAACGTCCTTCCCATTTAAGAGGGAATGTAGCTATTAAACACTTAACAGTATCTTCAGAATCTAGATCAATCTTTGATATAAACTTGGAAAGTGTAGAAACAACCTCGATGAACTCTGATTCGTGGATAGTGTTGAGGCAAGCAATAACAGACCAAAACAACTGAGGAAAATCTATCAATTGCTCGCTATATAGTTCAGCAGTAATGGCATTCAAAGTCATCAATATTTGCATGGAAAAACTTTGAATACCTGGATTTTCATCGGAGACAGTATTAGCCAGACATGAAAGCATATCTCTTAACATTCCGAGATCTAAGAAGGATATCAAACATCTGAACACTTGGAACGATCTTGAAGCAATGTGCATAACCTTACATGAGGTAGCCCAGGACAAGGCAGTTCTACTCCATTCTTGTTGGATACCAGGAGTTGTCTTTTCAAACACACTTAAAACATTCCTTATCAGAGCATCCATAGTTTCTGGAATTTTACCATTGTTTTTATCTGACAGAACATCATAGTGAACCCACAAATGCTTCTGATAGTCAGGACTTCTTAGTGAATCAACAATAGTTTTGTAGCTTTCAGCCTCAGGGTCACCGTACTGATGAATCAAATGGATGAGCATAGCTACGGCTTGATCTCTAACAATTGGCAATTGATGATCAACCAGAACAAAAGACAGTTGTAAAAGCAATGGTAACTTTGCTTTAATAGATTCACTTGGGGTGAGTAGCAAATCGACCAAGAAAATAACTGAAAGTTCACATAGTGAAAATGTTGAAGCGGTAACAGTTTCAGCTATTTGTACACTTTTGGATAAATCAGCCACGTAAGGCAAGTCTGAATCCCCTTCATTTTCTGTAACTGCATTTTCTTCTTCTGTAATCTTTTTCTCGGTTGGAATCATGGACCTTGGTTCCAAGTTGGAAAGCAATGTATCAATTAAACTAACACCACCCGGAATTGTTGATAGTGAGACTATCACCTGTCTTGAGCATTCAATAAAGGCCAGATTTTTCAACTCTAAGGAATGATCGACTATAAACTGATAGATTTCCTTGACATTCGCACCGCTTACTCCATTACCTAGAGCAACCCATAACGCTTCTACTTCATTTTGTATTTTGTGGCTGAACTTTACAGTTATTTCAAAGAAATTAAATAGCACCATCAAAGAATTTCTTCTGTTTGGATGTCCCACAGTTAAATTTAATTCGACGGTTTGAACCCATGGAAGTAGAACTGCTAGAATATCCCTTCTAGGGCTAGACCCTACAACATGAAATAGCATTGTCAATTCAGAGATCATTTTAAATTTCTCCTCTGGGTGCTCAGTGGCAAAATGAGTCGACAATTGGAACAATGTTCTTTTATATATTATCCTTGATCTACAACAAATACCATCAATGAAGCCTGTGCTCTTTTCGGTATTATAAAACTTCTTTTCTGTGTACTCAATCAAGTTTGAGGCAGCTGTTCTAACGTTGATATTGTCCGATCCAGATGAAAATAAGCCTAAGGCTAAGGGTCTGTAGATAGAGTATTTAAAATTGGCTCCTTTGACAAAAGCTTCGCTTAATGTAATGAAATAATTTCCTAATGCCGGATCATGTGTATAGCATTTTTTAATGACTTCATTGAAAATTTCCGCCGAGTCTGTATTCACCGTGAGTATTTCCAACAAAGCCTTACGAGCTAACGAGTGGATTTTATCATTGTAAGTGCCAAACAGAGCATCAATCCAGTTTAAAACTTGAGGAATATCATATGAATCAGTCTTTATTGCTATCGGGCTTGAACACAAGCTAGACATGCAACTGATTGCACTATATTGTAGTTGTCTTCTCTGAAGCTCAAGTGTAGCCTGTAGGGTGACTGCATCACTCTTACTAGCGGCCTCTTTCATCATTATATGATACCGCTGACTAAACAACGGTGTGCTTTTACCATACCCACACCATTGCTCCATAAACTGAAACGATTCCTTCCTAAATTTGAATGGTAACCACAACTCAACTTTATCAATCTTGGAGACTTCATGGTGGAAGCTTTCTAGTAATCCACAGAAATACTTTCTTAAACGCTGTAATTCAAAATCAGTTTGGGAAGACGGCTTTGTTAGTAGTGTCTTAATGTTTTCAATGATAAATTGCAACTTTGTCAAAACAACCTCATCAACAAATGGCACTTCACTTTTAGAGAATTTTGCAACCAACTTATTCAAAATTCCTGTAATCTCAATTCTCAATCTCGGATCAGTAGTCGATGTGCTCTTATCACTTTCTATATCCTTCTTCCAACTTTCCATTATGTTATCAATACTTTGTAAAAAACTTTTGAAAATATTGACATTTAAGCAACTTAAACCTTCAACTAGTGCATCTTTCAATTTATTGTTGGAGGTGGTTAATAATGGAACAGTGATTTTGAAAATAGATTTTGCGCTAGTAATTTTTTGATGTTGAACAGTAAACAATTGTTGGGATCTTTTTCTATTATGAGTTCTAACCAAAGGACCATATATTGAATTAGAAGGCCCATGTGATGGAGTTGGTAAATCTGGAATGTGCAAACGTTGCTCACTAGTTGATGTTAAAGATGAGCATGCAATCTTTAAACAAAGCATGTAGTCCCAAATCAATGAATTAACCTTTCCAGAGTTGCTTTCTGCACTTATCTGAACAATTTGATCATAAAGTTGAACTAATCGAATACAGCTATGGGATCTTGCGATGGCAATTTGAATGGGGCATCGTTTTACTAACGAATCAAGAACCTCCTCGAATATTTTAAACCATAATGCTGCATCAACACCATGATTACTCTCTGCTAATCTGATGATGGTGTCTTTGCGTTGCTTTAACTGCAATCTCGCAAACCTCTTGGATTCTGCTTCGCTCAGTATGGCCTTCTTGGTGTTGATAAACTCAAAGCAATCTAAGGATTCCAAAACTTGAATAATTCTAGTACCAAATTCGGCAACAAATTTTGAAGGCATTCTATTATGGGCTTTCTTATATTCTTCATCAGCAACCTTATTTGAGCTTTCGTCTTCTGTTGTCAAATCATAGATCACTTCATCGAATTGTGCAACAATCCGGAGTACTTGAGAACCCAAAAATCTAACTCTGAAGTCATGGCTGAATAAGAAGAATAATCCATTACCTTCGACTTCGTCAATAATGGCAACGATATTTTTAAGTTCTAGTTCCTCAATTGTTTTAACTTCTTGGATTTCTTCTTGAACAAAACCGTGATTAACATTGTACATTTCATTTGGTGTTTCGACAGATTCCTTGGTGGTTTCTGTTAAGGATTCAAGCCAACATTGTAATAAATCTACATAGACCTCCAATAGCTTGATATATTCGGTTGATGATAAGTATTCGTGGTTTAAGAAACTGGCGGTCTTCTCGTCCAGATAAAACGCAGTTCTGGCAAAAGCAGTCATTATCACATTTGGGTTCTTTTTGGTCATTAAAATCTTTAGAGTATCAATTGAAAAGCTGCTAACATTTTCATCCTCATGAATTGAATTTTTAACAAGTAGCTCGATGGTCTTTCTATATTGAGCCGAATTATTGTTCAAACACCACGTGACACTTGAAATGACAGTTGAGAATAATTCTACATTTTTTGAACTGTTATCTTCTGTATGAAAGTAAAAATTTGACAATTTTAAAGGCAACGTTGGAGTAGAAGTTGTAGATGAAGGAGTAGATACCTGGCTTAAGTTAGAAGTATTGGATTCCAATATTTTGCAACCAACTTGGTTATCAAGTAAATAGAGAAGAGACATAAAAATATTTGAAACCTCCTCGTGAACTGCTGCGTTAGAAGAATTACTATCAAATATTTCTTTATTGTCGTCATTGCTAAACTCCATTGGATCCAGTGATGAATGAATAACATCATCAGTTGGGAATGGAGGTCTTTCTTTAGCATTATAGTCTGATAAAATACAAGAATATGTTCTGATGCATAAAGTCATCTTTTCATGTGATAGATTCTCCACTGATGCTCCGTTAAACGAACTTTTCATAATTGGTAGTACAATATTCTCTAAAGTGAAATTGAGCTGTGAGTATGCCATTGATCTTAAAATTTGAACGGTTGCTTGAATAAGCAAAGAATCATGAGTTATCCACTGTTGCTTTTTATTTTGTTGATTTTGGAATAACAGGTTAGCGATAGACTCCAAGTTTCTTGTCTTTGCGTTCAACGTATCGGAGTACCTGTACAAATAAGACCAAATCAATCTAGCTAAACAAGTGGCGATAACAATCTTTTCGTAAGTCGGAATCTTCGGCTTCAATCTCTTGATGTTTAAGTCAACAATTTTTAACCATTGCTGTTCAAATAACACCTTCGGGGCCACTGATAATGAAGTCGAAACCAATGTAGTAGCGCTCTTCCAAAACTTTTGTGGCTTATTAAGTGCAATACTTAATCCCTTGTTATAAATCAGCTTAATGGCATCAACCCAGGTTGGATGGTTAACTTCTGCTGTTAGTGAGCCTGCTAATGATAATAATAACTGATTGATTACATCACAGTAAGATATAAGAAGATTCTCGTTTTCACACTTCGAAAAAAATTTAGATATACTTTTCATGAAATCTGCTGCCTCTTCAAACCTTTCCAAAGAAGAGTTAGAAAATTGTAGATATCTCATACCATGAATTAGTAAATTTAGGCTTGATTCGCTTGTACCTGTTCCCTCCGTATATCCAGTTGGAAATTTTTCTAGGTCAGCGATAAATCTGTCACTCACACTCAAAAGAGACTTTTCAGACATGTGTCCTAATAGTTCTGCCAATAGATTCCAATTTGAAGAATGTATAATGCTTTGGCTCACTTGGTATGGGTCTATATTCTTTAAATAGTTGTACATAATCTCTTCAAGACCTGTTTCCTCTATCAAAGTTGAATTTGGAGTCTGGCGGACAACTTCAATTAAAACTCTCCATAGAATGTAGGTACTAATTGTAAACTGTCTGTCTGCTTGGGTGAAAGTGATCTCGGATTTTTGGACGTTCTGTTCTAGCTGCTTCAAACCGGTCTCAAATTCTTTGGTGATAATAGTAGATTCTTGTGATGTTGATCTAGACGATCTGGAAGTTGATTTCTTGTGAGACAAAGTCTTATTCTTTGATTTATAATTCTTCCAGAGCATGACGTCTTTTTCAAGCATGGATCTAGCCATTTCTCTTAGCTCTGATTTGCCTCTTCTCCAGTGCATCACTGCATCAGTGACGGATTTTGGTTTTCTTCTCGCAATATACCCTAACGAACTGATGATCTTGTCGAATGTTGGGTCTACACCTTCAGATAAAAGATCTATAATATTTGGTTCTTGATCCAAAGAAACACTATTAAGGCATAAATTCAACTTTCTCTCTGCGTGTTTTGTGAACTGTCTAACCATGATATTTAAGGTGTAGTTTGGAGACGAAGTACGTTGCTTTGCCACCATGCTTGCTTTTCGTTGTTCTATTATAGAGGCAGGGAAATTAGGTTCACTTTGGTTTAATGGTGTCTTTGGATCCGCCTCTTGGGATGCTGTATTTCCAATTCTAAACGACATGGGCTGTCTTCCGTATCCATCGTCATCATCATCATCAAAGTTGTTGTTGTTTTTGTTATTATTATTGACAAAATTGTCAAATTCTTCGTTTGCTTTTTGAGTAACGAAGGTTCGGGGGGATGCTGTCTGATTTGTACTCAGAACATCCAAATCGATATTAATAGGACTTTCTATTAGACCATTTTCAATTGCTGCTGTGGTTGATAAATCGGGTATTTCAATCTCTAGAGCTGGTGCTAATATATCTTGTTTAGTTTTCAACTCTTCCGTCTCCCTAATGGGGGCATCTGATATTGAGTTCATATTAACAATTGTCTTAATTTGAATATTTATCTATAATAATACAGTTTATTTGTTTGTATTCTTTTTGTTGAAATAAAAGGTTTGAAAATCGAGATGCGCTGTGATCTCTATTCAACTTCTCCTTCAAGCAAATGTAGAGCGTGTAAAACCGAAGCTATGCAAATGATTATATTCAAAGCTAAGTCCTAAAACCTTATAGAAAAAGTATGAAATTCAAGCTTGTGTTTCAGCACGCCCTTCCAAATAGTAAGATAATCAAAATATATTAGCTATTTTTATACGCAAGTATAGGTCATCTCTAGTTTGTGATGGATCTTGTAGAACCATTTTTGACCTGTGTTTACTTAAATTCTTAATTACTTTGAAAACAAAGGCTAACATCCCTGCACTCTTTTTTTCTGAAAGGAACCATGTCCGGTGTCTCGGCCGGTGTAGCTTTTCTCTTCCCTCGCCCCTGTAGATGCTGAGAGCGCGCAGGCACTGCTGCCAGACAGGCCAAGCGTTCTCGTTCTATAGACAGCAGTTAGCAATTGCTGCACTTCCATGATCAATAACCTCAGTTACTACTGCTTATTTCATTCTTTCAGGGCATATTTAATATAAAAACAATATAAATGGTGTTAGCCATTAAGAAGAAATTACAGAGGTACTTAATGTTTTGGTAAAATCCTTTAATTCAAATTACGGAGAACGATCAACTAAACAAATTCGAACTCTCATTAGAGTTGACGCATATTACTTTATTAATGAACTATCACAGATAATTATAAATGAAAAAAAGAGGGACTTACACAGGTCTGGACTTGGATGGCTCGAAAGGTAGGAAGGCGGACACGATAGACAAACTACCAATGACTGCACCACAAACCCAAATTGGAACAGCAGATCCGGACTCTGCACCAAAGTAGTAAACAACAGGAGCAAAAGCACCGAAGATTCTACAAATAACTAAAGCTAAACCAATACCAGTTGTTCTAGCTGAGGATGGTAAGACTTCAGGAGTGTAGGCGTACAAGCAACTGTAGTAAATGTTGACTAAGAAATAAGTAACAGCAGAGAAACCACCATCACCTGCAGCAGTTCTAACACTTGTATAACCGAACAAAATAGCCATAGAAGATAAAGCACCAATAATCATGGTACCTCTTCTTCCGACTTTTGGAATCAAAATCAAACCACCAGCTAAGATAGGACCGAAAATACCAATAAAGTTGGCAATAGTGGAGTTTCTGTATGACACATACGTAGAGGAAGAAGTGTCACCACCGTGAGATGCAATATAGATGTAAATGAAGTTATAGAAAGTAGAGTAAGAGATACCGATGAAACCCCACGAAATGGCTAATAAGATAGTAGATCTGATGACAGTTGGTGAGGAGAACATAGTCTTAATGTTGACCCACATAGCTTTCCAGACAGCCTTTAAGGAGGCACCATCTCTCTTGACATCAAAGTATTGAGTTGTGATTTCACCACATTCTTGTAATTGTTCTAATGTTAAAGACAGAGGTCTATTGTACTTTTCAGCAATCTTCTTGATACTTTCAAATGCTTCCTCATCTTTACCAACAGTCACTAAGAACTTTGGAGTTTCATCTAGCTTCAAGAAAAGAATTCTCAATAGGGAAGAAGCTAGCACAATACCAGAGTTGGTCCACCAACAGTATCTCCACCCTCTGTTGATACTTGAAGGACAGTAATCTGCTGAAGAACAGGAATAAGTTGGGATAAAAGCCCATGAGATCAAACCAGCAATAGTTTGACCGACACCCCACCAGGCGGCCATCATAGTACTCAAATAACCGTATTTTGCAGGCAAGTATTCCATGAAGACAGAAACATCGGTAGCGATGTTACCACCAGCAAAGACTGTAGAAATGAACATGAATATACAGTACATTGGATAGTTATCCATACCACCAACAATGAAACCAACAATAGATGTAGCAAATAAAGACCAATTGAAAAGAATACGTCTACCAATAATATCGGCATTGAATCCGACTAAAACTGAACCAACAATCAAACCAGCGTAAAAGACTTCTGTGGCAACTGGGAACCCACCACCTTTCATTTGATAATCGACATAAGTTTTGACGGCAGATTGAATCATTTCCATTTGAGAATCAACTGAATAACCGAAACCAGCGATACAAAATAATTTTGCGTGATACCAAGTGAAACCAATTTCATCAAGAGCGTTGTTAATTAAGAAAATTTTCTTTGCTAGGACTGGATCAGAACTTTCAGCAGCAACCAAATCAGTTTTGGTTATTTGTGGATCAATTCCCATTTCAGAATCTGAATTTTCCACAACGACATTAGCGGCTTCTTTACTGTCAGATGCGACGAAACTCATGGTGAGGTAGTGTTATGAATGATATTTCAACTATTGACTTTAGTTATTTAAAAAGATAAATGAAATACATCTGAGACTTTTCAAAATTTGGGAAAGTTGTTGAAGTATTTATACAAGCAAGATGCATGAAAAAACTTTAAAATGACCTGTTATCGTCGTGTGGATTGTTCAGCATTGCTTATTTTAGATAAGATATCAAGAGAGATATCCTCGTTCTATATTATTTAGATTCTTCAAATACAAAGAACGGATTGGGGTGTATTATATGCCTTTTGTTAGTCTGGCGTTAAGATATACAGTATGCATCTGTTATTTTTATCAAAGAGGAACTCGGCTCAAAAAGCGGCTCCGGGAAAAAGATAATCTGATATAATAAAAGAAGATGCATCTTAACATATAAAAAAAAGGCCTTTAAAGATTTAATCAGGTTTTTGAAGAGCCGTTTCCGGACCTTCATACTATGGCAGCGGAGGATCCTCGACGCTATTAAAATTTATTGTGATTACCTTAAGGAATTATGAATTAGGGAATGTATTCCCTTGTTTGACTAATGATGTCAAAACAGCAAAGCGCATTTTTTTTTTCAGGGGGCCTTGGACCGAGTTCAGCCTTAGGTGCATGAAGGTGAATCATATGTGTGTGTATATCTTATCATTTTGGCAGTGAAGACACATGTTCAAGAATTGAACTCCAAATTCCAAGCGAATAGGCGTATGGCTATTAGGAGCGAATCTCAGGGATCGTTAGTTTGGCACTAGATGTTTTCTCGATGGTAAGCAACACCAAGACGCCGAGATGTAATTACCGTTTTTCTTCAACAGTATTATTCAGTACAGTATTTTCAAGTGATCTTTCTTAGCGTAAAAACTCTTGTACTTGAGCTACGTCTAGATCATGGCGAGCGTGTTTCGACCTCCAAGGGTTTCTCTTTTTTGCTTTTACGTCCTCACATTTTTGTCGTCTTTTTCGAAGTTAACGTATAATTTGTGAATCGTCACTGTAGCTAAACTTATTTTGCTGAATAAATTACTCTCTCTACCTAGACGGTATTTTGGCCACTTTAAGGTGACACATCTTTATTTTTGAGGAGGCAGTAACGGTGATTCAACCAAGTGTCATAGAAGATATATTCAAGGATTAAGGAGCGGCGCAATCAGATCTTTCTTTATCAGTAGCGGGATTTCCCAAATCAGAAGGAAGCACAGGAGGAAGTCAAAAAAAAGAAGCTCGACTAGGCGAGCTGCCTTCAGAAAACCCCGTCTACCAGCTTCGGAAGATTAAGATTTTGAAATATCCGCTTTTCAAGAAGGCTGAGACCGAGGATCTATATGTTTTACTCCAACTTACCACCTTTATTTCTTCTTTGAAGATCATGAATCATGATGTGGAATAATCATGACATGTTCTTCTGAAAACGGGGAAATCTTCCAAACAAACGTGTTGATTTACTCGTATATTTACGACATTACTCCACTACTTAGACTATATAGTACATAATTTTTAATAACTTCTTTTAAGCCTCAAGCATCTTTTTTATCATTGCTAAATTACAATAAATTGAAGTTAACTATAAATTGTCTTTATCGCGTACAGAGACCATCCCGGCCCATTAAGCTGTGCGTTGTAGGTTTGTATAACTTATTAGATCAATATTTATACATATATGTAGAAAGGAGATACACTTTAACCTGGTAATCTTTAACTCCAAGTGGTTTATGCTTTATTGTTCATCGACTTTGAAACTCAGGTTTCCAACCTCTTTCAAACTTTATTATAGCTAGAGAGTAGAGGACGAACCCGCTCGCGCGCCAGACTGTAGCGTAATTCCTGTTGGAGAGCGGGGCAACAACCTACAAACTACAAGGTACAAGTTACAACGGTTGGTTTCTTTGCGGCTCGCGCAATCAACAAGAAGGACTGGTTTAGGTTATCGTATCTCCAAACCGGAGTATTATGCAAGATAGAGATCGAGAGTCCCGGCGGAAATCGGTGTACGCAGATCCCTAGGCATGGTTTCCAGGTCTTAATACCCAGTCTTCTCCGATCAGGAGGATCGGTCATAACAAATATATAGATTTATTAGTTCTTTATATAAATCACTCAAGAAGTGTACTTTATTTAAATAGGAAACGTTAGGTTAGCATCAAGTAAACATATCATTTACCTAGTTAAAGCAACTATTTTCATCACAATATGGCATTTAATGTTCGTAACACCAATCCAAAGTCAATCACTGAGGTTTTAACAGCAGATACTCAACCTTATGAAGTGATCAAGATTCAGGAGATCAGAATTCCTATGAAGGATGGCATTGAACTACAGGCCCATATGTGGATTCCAAAGGATGCATTGGACGATAAATTGTCTGTCGGTACTTTGGTTGAATACATTCCATATAGAACAGACGTAACAGTCCAGAGAGATTCAATTAGACATCCATTCTATGCGGGTAATGGCTTTGCCTCTATTAGAATTGACATGAGAGGTTCAACTGCCTCTGATGGTCTTCTAGTCGATGAGTATATCAAACAAGAACAGGATGATGCATTGGATGCCTTTGACTGGATTGTTAAGCAAAAATGGTCAAATGGAAATATAGGTATGTTTGGTAAGTCGTGGGGTGGATTCAATGGTTTGCAAGTCGCTGCAAGACAGCACCCTGCTCTAAAAGCTATTATTACACTAATGTCTACTGATGACAGATATTCTGATGATGTTCATTACAGAGGGGGTTGTTTATTTGCCTCCGATATGTTATGGTGGGGTTCTACTATGGTTGCATATGCTCCAAGACCTCAGGATCCAAAAATTGTTGGTGATAAATGGAAAGAAAACTTCATGAAAAGATTAGAAATCGAGCCAATGGTGAAAAATTGGGTTACACATCAAACAAGGGACGATTACTGGAAGCATGGTTCCATCTGTGAAGACTACAGTAAGGTAGATATTCCAGTGTTGGCTGTCGGAGGTTGGAGAGACGGCTATACTAACCCTGTCTTTAGAATGGTTGACAATTTACCTCACCCAGATTCATGTGGTCTAGTTGGCCCTTGGGTTCACGAATATCCAGAAATGGCAGAGCCTGCTCCAAAGATTGGATACCAGCAATTATCCTTAGAATGGTTTTCAAAGTATTTATATCCAGAAAAAGAAACCACTTTCAAACTACCTAAATTGACAGCTTACGTTCAAGATCCAAGTTCAATTGAAGACTCATACATTTTCAGAGAAGGTAAATGGGTTTCTTTAGGAAAAGTTGAAGAGAAAAAGACTATGTCCTACTTCTTTTCCAATGATCAGAAGCTTATCTCTGAGCGGGCTGATTCTGAGCTTGACTACAAATTTAAAGGAGATTTGTCCCACGGTTTATTTAGAGGAACTTTCTGTCCATTTGGTTTTAAGGGTGATTACCCAGCTGACCAAAAGCTTGAAGATTCAAAATGTCTATATTTTGATTCCCCAATTATCACCGATGATATTGATTTATTGGGGCAACCATCCGTCAAATTAACAATTTCATCAGATAATAAAGTTGCCAACCTATCTGCTAGGCTAGTTGATATTTATCCAAACAATGGTGAACACGTTTTGATTTCATGGGGTCAATTGAATTTGACACATAGAGATTCACATGAATTCCCAGAATATTTGGAACCAGGAAAGAAATATGAAATTGAAATCAAATTGGATGTCTTGGGAATTAAGCTAGAAAAGGGTCATCAATTGAGAGTTGCCTTATCTACATGTGATTGGCCTCAATTCTGGCCAACTGCTGAAACACCAACGTTAACTTTGTATAAGGGTGAACTGGATTTACCATTAATCAATGAAGCTGATGTTGTTAAGGCACCAGAGTTTGCTAGTCCAACAATTATGCAACCAATCAAATCTGATATTGTTAAGCCATACAGTAGATCCAAGACTGTTACATATGATTATCCAAATGATATTTGGACTTTGACCGATGTTCAAGATGCTGGTACTGTCAAGATGCCAGAATTTGGTGCTGTTACTGGTATTTATCATGGATCAGTTAATACCAATATCTGGAAAATTGGTGGTAAGGATCCTTTGTCAGCATACAATGAGTGTAACTGGACCTACATTATGGGTAGAGATGAAGATGATTGGCACATTAGATTAGAGACCAACTCCATTATGAAAGCTGATAAAGATAACTTTTATTTAACTAACAAGGTTAAGGCATATCAGAACGAAGAGTTGGTTTCAGATAAGACCTGGGATGATATTATTCCAAAACAATTTATGTAATTTTTTTAAATATTTATCTGTTTTTTAATATAAAGTTTTTTACCGTTTAATCAGTCAGTTTGACAAAAAAAAATGAATTCTTTACAAGCAGGTCTTACTTCGTAATTATCTGCTCTTTACGGATTCTATAATCTTGGTTAGAAAAAGTAGGTGGCCAAGACTACTAATTCCTAAGTGCTATGGGGTCTGCTACTAAATCCTGAAAGGATATCCAATGTCCGAGCTTAAATCAATGATAGGCAGAGGTAGCAGAGTACCAAGGAAAGTAGTAGCACGAGTTACGGTAGCCATCTATCACAATCAGATATCATAAACGAACAATCTAGGGTGTCAATCCTATTGGCCCATATAACTCATTGATTAATCAAATACATCATGTCCTATCGTTTCAAAATCATGACCAGTTTGTTTTTAAAAAGAAACACAAACATGTCAGTTGAATATTTTGATAAAACCGATTAAGTAAATATATCCCAGAAAGATTGATTAAATATCCAAAGTATCTTAAACGAAAACAAATTAAAATAAAAGCACTAGCTATATATTATGTCATAACGGTGAGGAACCTCCGTTCTGAGTCCGTTTTCCAGTTTACTTACTGAAGTAATGCTGTGGGGGAGCAAAAAGCTGGCAGGTAGCAGCGAGGTTTCTATTCAGGTTATGCCGACATCTTCGTTGATAGCTTCCAATCTTTTATGGTTCCGGAAGAATATTTCAAATGCCAAGCGTCAATAGCTTATTGTCCACAAAATGGTTTTTGCATACGGGAATAACAGTTTGGTGCAATGAATGATTCGATCGATTGTGGGGATCTTAGGGACAAAGTGAGCGGTAGCTGTTACAGCAAGTATTATTGATGCTTCGAGGGCTGCAGGAGTCATCACGCATGGTAAAATTCCAGCGGAAAAGATTTAATGACATAATGGCTTATTTTTTATGTAATCGAGTATTTGGTTTAAATTATTCACTAAAAATTTTACTTTACTGACTCTTGAGAACAGGTATAGTTAGTTGATTGATAGTCAAAAGTTTGCACTTTACCATGTACATCTTGAAAACAATCAAGGTAGGCCCAATAGTCTATTTTAAGTGACTATGGGTGGGTGTGTCGCAACAAAAAATAATTTTCATTAAATCGAAAGTAACATAGGCTGAATATTCTTATTAGAAAAAAAAAGCGATAGAGCGGAAACGCAGTTATCAGTCATACCAACTGCCCCTATGCCGCAGGATAATAGTTGAGTTTCCACTCGTCCTCGATAACGACCGAAGCGCGATCGGCAATCAAACAATAATTTAAACCATGAATCATGATTACAATTTACACTGCGTGTTGATGGCTGTGCAATATACTCGAGAACCAACGGCCGAACAGACGATTTCATTTCCAGAGATTTTAACTATAATTAACTTAAAACTAATAAGTCAACGAGTAAAAACGATAGATATCAAATTAAAAAAGTGATAAAATAATCCACAGCTTTGATAGTTTCCTCGATGTTTAGTTGCTTGGTTTTTTTCGTTTCTTTATCCAAAGCTGCAGATCTGAGTAGCTCGCAAGGTGGAGATTAGAGACACAATAAACGTGCCAAGCATAAAAATTCTTAAATCAGTGAAAGCGTTTATCTTATCGAACGAACAAAAAACCTTCTGGTTCTCAGACTGCTACAAACAATCAATGAAAAACTACAAAACAATATTTACAATATCAAATCGATATTATTTCTTTCTAAAAAGCAACTCTTCATAAAAAACACGCATTAAAGACAATACAAAATTATTTAATTTCAAATATTAGTAGTAACTATACTGGTAGAAGCAACCATCACTACCAAACTTACCAATCAAGCCAGAATCACACCACATTTCATCATCAAGATACATTCCATCAAACTTACATAGATTAAAACCTCTTATTAATAATTTCCCCGTTTTATCAGCATCATCTTTCTTAGAAATTTTTAGCTCCGTAGAGTTGGAAGAAACTCCTAGTTGGGTCACAGAAAACTTTTTAAATGTTTCATTTTGAAGCACACGGTACTCAAACAAATTTGTTTTCAATATTGGTCCCATCGATCCAACTATACTCTTTTCTCTTATTATTCTTGAGTGTAAGAACGATTTCAACAGTGTATATTGAACTGAAGTTAATGGAGATGAAGTCTGTTGAGAATAAATTAATCTCAAGTTCAGTTCACTATTCCATTTACCTAATCTATTAAAAATTCCAATAGAATTGAGGTAGTTTGCCCTATTAAGTATTAATTTTTTCACTATTGATATATTGGAAGGAATAAACTTTTTAAGGGTTTTGTCACTAACACATAAAATGGTTGGGTTTAGTTTGGCAACAGTAGGTAATGATATATCGCTTTCATTTATTATGTGAATGTAATCAACCTCCGATATTAGTCCACACAAGACTTTTAGTAAAATATTGTTCTTTGATGTAGTATCTATGGAAGAGGCACCCAAGAGTAGTTTATCGTCAGCTGTCCAAGAATGGCCTGATGATAATGACATTAACTGAGAAGACACAGATGAGACAAAATTTCTCTGATAATATTTGTACTCTTTAAAATTGTTGATTTCAGAGTATGGTTGATTATTAATATTTTTGTCGAATTCTTTTGGAGAGTATTCTAGGGTAGTTGAAGATTCGGGATTCTCAATGTTAATCAATGACTCCATAGATATGACTCCGTCAGGTAGAAGTGAAGAGCTCTCTGCGCCAATGACAATAATTTTAGAAAATTTTAATCTCATAGCCATTTCAAGCTTAGCATAATCAACGATCATCACATCGAGATCATCGATCTTTTGTTTCGGAATGGAATTGAAACTGATAACTGTTCTGCTAGACACAAAAAAGGCCTCAAACAAAACCAACAGACTTCCTAAACTGTCAAAATCAGAAAACAATCCAATTTTATCAAATGAAGTAATACCATTTAATTTTTCACCTAATTGATGAATGAGTCCATTAATTTGTTGTAAATTATACTCTTGATTACTTTTCCCAAATTTAAAATTTGTCTTGTTTTCTTTTAAAGCGGTATACCAGATATCTTTCAAATTGCCGTCTCTTAACTTATACCCGAATTGAATCCTTAAACCTGTACTCAAAGGTAATCCATGAGGGACATCAACTGATCTGTATATCGGAGATTCGTTTTCCTTTCTTGTTGTGCTTATTGATGATTGGCTAGTCAATGCTACTGGATCAATATCCTTTAAATTAGAAATGATACTTGGAATAGAAAAAGCAGCAATCAATAAGATACCAACTATTAACGCTGTAAGATAACTCATTGTTTATAGTTAAAATTGACCGCCCAATTGGAGGATTTAATATAACAATCTATTTGTTTATCCAGTGACAAACTCTAAGAAGAATATAAACGAATCATACTTGTTTTTCAATATGCGAGCGCCCGATTGTCAAGGCGGTGTAGTGCTCCCTCTCGTCTGATTAATTAATTATGCTGTCACTATGAAGATTTCAGGAGAAAGGGCGCAATTAAGCAAAGGAAATAGATTTCAAGTCTCATATATATGTAATCGTTTGTTAATTTAATCTGAAAAGTGTTCAAGTTAAGGCCTGCCCAAGGAGCCAGACAAATTGCTTAGTGTTCTAAGGATATCGGCCGGAACACGATCGATCTCTTATATAAATAAACTAGCCAGTCGCACAGTGCACTACAACTTGACTTTTGTGATAATAGGGTAACTTGGTAATGATATGTCAAGATAACCGAATCATTGCCTTGAATTTCAGCATTAAATCTGATAAAAGAATTGCCAAAAATCGTCACAATTATATTATATAGTAAAAGTAATAGGTTGCATGAGTGATTTTTAGTTTGTTACAAAAAAGAGAGAAAAATGCTCCATTGTTGGTCTTTTCAAAATTAGGAAAAAAAATCCCTAATCGCAAATCTTTATGAAATATCTAAATATTTAGGTAATAAGCTTGAAAAAAAAAGTTGTCACGATATAATAGGTTCAGGTACTTACAGTTGACATTTATTAAACACACGAAGTACAATCAACACTAGCTCAAGAAGGAATGCTTGGAAATGGGGAACCGTTTACCTTAGTACAAAGTAACAGGTACAACTACATTATACAAGAAATCTCCAAATCCAAAGTACAAGTTCAACAGATCGGCTCTGAATACAGGGCCATACAGCCTCTACAGGACCCCAGGCTCCAGGGCCCAGAGTTCATTCTCGTGAGGATCGAAAAAAGAGCGGGAGCGATCGACCAAGAACTTAGAAGGGCACGAATCACGATTTACGATCAACGATCAACGATCCCCACATTCGCAGTCCAAAAATAAAGAATCAAGATCAAATTCTACTCACAAGCCCAGCTGGCAGAGCGAGTGAGTGCGTGGATGGCGCCTCGCATGCACATTGCACGTCCCGGAGTCGCGTACAGGAGGTTCCCTGCAGTTCAAAAACAATAAAGAGATAAATATAAAGCTAGTTCATCTGTTTAATCATAGCTTCTTGAACGTTTATTTATTTTTAACAAATGTAATATTTTACTTTCTAAAAACTTTTTAACAATTAAAGGAATAAAAAAAAAGAACACGTACTCGAGACTAATGAAATATCTCTAAAAAGAATGCTCCGATTTAAAATATCTTCGTTTAAAGCACTTATCATGAGAGCAACCACGTATAAGCCGTTACTTCCTCCCATCGTTATTTGGTTTACTTTGTTTTTGTTTTTCCAAGTTATTTTACCTTATACCAAAGTATCAAAATGTGGGTTTGATACAACACAAGATGATGGATACAATATATTGATTATAGCTGATCCTCAACTAATCGATAATCATACGTATCCTGGGCGTCCACCGCTGCTTTTAAGTTTTTCGCAATTCACAGTTGATAACTATCTACACACTAATTTTAAACATTTGATGAAGCAACTAAAACCTGATAGTGTCATCTTTGTCGGAGATTTACTTGATAATGCAAGAGATAGTACTGATGTTTATTTTGATAACGAAGTTAGAAGATTCAATAAAGTTTTCCCATTTGAAAAATACAATGCTGAAGTTTATACAAACGTTCCTGGAAATCATGACATTGGATTTGCAAATGGAGTTAAATATGAAAGATTAACAAGGTTCGAGAAAGCTTTTAATAAACCAAACACAGTTATAACGAAAAAGAATCATGATTTAATATTTTTAGATACTATATCTCTCTCAAACACTGAAGATGAAAGGGTTTATTCAGATTCGAAATTGTTTTTAGAAGATTTAGGTAAGGAACCAAAACAACTTCCAAGAATTATGTTTCATCATGTTGCACTTTTTAGAAATCCAGAAGTTCAAAAATGTGGACCAAGAAGAGAATCGAAAAAAAAATTCCCCGTGGCAAGAGGCTATCAATATCAAACAGTTATTGATGATGCAATAACCAAACAAGTGCTCTCGAAGTTGAAACCTGACTTGATATTTGGTGGTGATGATCATGATTACTGTGAAGTGGTACATGAATATAATGAAGGATCAAAAGCCATTGAAGTTAATGTAAAATCAATGTCAATGGCCATGGGCATTTGGAGACCCGCAGTTGAATTGTTGACTTTGTATGATACCCCAATTGCTGACAGGAAAATCAATATTAATGACTTAACAATTGAGCAACCTACATTTGCTTATTCTATGTGCTATTTGACGGTACCTTACCAAGATATTATTTTCTATATAATTTTTGCTGTAATGAATGGATTATACCTGATTTGGTTATGCTATGTTGGTGGCCCTAAATACGTTGGATTTATGGAACTTGAGATTAGAGGTCATACGATATTGTCATATTTTAACAGGGTTAAATATAGATTGTTAGCTGAATACATTATTGTGGAATTTGTGATAGTTTTAGGGATGTATTTATTTTTTACATTATAAGCTATTAGAAAATATATAGAATCATTAACAAAACATTATAAACGGTAAAAACGCTTTCGGCAAAAAGAAAAAAAAAATATTAAGAGAAACGTAAATAACAGAGAATGTAGCAGAAAGAAGTACAAGAAAGAAAGTGAATAAGCGACTTTTGTGAATCGAAGACGATTCAAGCTGGTGAAAGAATTTCCAGAAATGCGGCAAACCAAGAATGATGAAACTTTAAACATAAAACCATTAGAAATAAAACATGAAAACGAATAAAAGCAAAATAAAAACAACACAACACACAGAAGAGAACAAAGATTAATAAATATACGGAGGTGACAAAATGACAAAATGACAATATGATTATGAAGATAAGTGTGGGTAACCAACAAATAAAAGAAACAACTAAAACAGAAATATTACTGAAGTCAACTATCTCTTACTCCTTTTCACTGTAGTTCCTCTATCTTTAGTAATATCACAACCATTTTCAAAGTCAAACCTTTTCCTTTTGTTGGAAATAGAAACCAAGTTCGTAGCAGGAACATTGGATAGTTTTGACTGTCCAGTATGGATTGAATCCAAATACTCATTAAATAACAGCGCCAATTCAGTATTTATAACAGATTGCGGAGAGCTAGTATTATTATCACTTAGTCTGCAATCACTAGTTATAGAACTGCAAGTCGCATGAAGTTTAACTGGTCTATGTAATTCAATCTTTGGAGAAGCAGGTGGAGTTAATGTAAGTTCAGAGTAAATACATGGAATGGATATTGATGAACAAGTATTCAAATTATTTGATAATGATAATGACAAAGAGGCAACTGGCAGTTTGAAAGAGTCAAATAAAAGATAATCACGGCATTTATTTAACAATTTATTGAAGTCTGAACGTTTATTCTCTGTTAGATGTAAATCAAAATTCAATAATTGTAAGATTTTATATTCATTTAAATTAAACTCTTGAATTGAAAGACCTGTCATTTTTTTCCAAGTTTTAAAAGTGTAGTTACGGTCCTGTAAATACTTTGATGATAGTATTAGACAAGTTAAAAAACAACGTCTAGGGCATTTTAAAGAATCTAACATATCATTACCATCCGTATTCAAACTTGACATACTATCCCTTTTATTATAAACTTTGAGTAAATAGAACATAGTGACCCTAAATACGGTAGGAGAACTTTTTGACCTTCTTAAAACTTCCTTGATGAAATACCTAAGAGTTGTAATGTTAACCGATGAGGTTCCGGTAGTTGGGAATATTAACAATAGTAGCACACAACATACAGTAACAGTTTGCTCATCATACATTAAATTTGAAGTTTGTGGAACGGAAGAGCTAAGTGGTGATAATGGTGAAGTCTGACTCTGCGGAGTTTCAGGCTTGTTTCGAAGATGCTTCTTTTTAATAAAACTAGCGGGGGACACCTCACCATGAAATGGAGTCAAAAGCTGCTGCTGCAGCAGCTGCTGTTGCTGCCGCTGTTCTTGATGTAAATAGTCATCACTCATAGTATATATTATATTTAAATGCAAATGTAATTAGAAAAAAACGATAACAACAACAACTTGATAGAAAATGGAAATGGAAATGGAAATGAAAATGAGAAAAAATTGAACTGCTCTATATTAGACCAGAGAAAAGAAAGATAATAATCAATTTATTACCAGTATAGAAAGAGTTTCATGCGCTATAGCATTTATGAACTATCTATAGGCAATTATTAATTAATTAATAAATTAATAAATAAATAATATATATAGATATATATATATATGTATGTAATTAACCAGCGTGTCCAAAAAGATAAAAGAAGCTAAAGTTGGAGAGTACTAAAAAAACAAGAGGACAAAGAACAGGGTGTGATTTAGTAAGGGGATGATTCAAGTCTAAAAGCGCAAGAAGAATGAAGCAAAATAAGCGTAGAGCTGATAGTGAATACGTACGCATCTTCGCTGGAGATCCGCGTACTTTGAAATAACGAGCTTTCTCCACGAAAGATCAGCTATATATAATTGCATGTATCTCTATTGATAATAATAATATTATATTTTTGTATAGTCTGTGGTGGCGGTGGCGGTGCCGCTCGTGTTGATGATATACTGGATGGCGGTGCGCTCAGCATTATCAGTCGTAACTTCCACGGGGGTTTCCTTTGTTTTTGTTTCAAGCAGCGCTCGTGCGAACATAAGATATAGCGTATCTCTTTATATAAGCCTGTTTATATCTATACACACTGCCCGCTACGGGCCGTGGAGCTTTAGTCTGGCGCTAGCCCAGCAGTGCCCCTGGAGCCTTGGAAGTTGGAAGCTGGCTGCCTCTGTTCTCTGACTCTGGCCCTCTCTCGCATCTGGCCCCTGGCCCCTGGCCCCTCGCTCCTGGGCAGTGGGGGGGAGTGGGGACCCATCAGGGCAGTGTGCTGGGCGGTTCCGCCTAATTATATTCAGTCTAAATAAAATAACTAATGCGAATAGAGATTCAAAGCTTTGTTCAGCCCTGAGGACAGCTTTGATGCTACGTGTACTCTACGAGCTCCGCTTCTCTTTTTAGCATTTATTGTCTCTTAAGCGGCGGTTTCATTCGCTTGTTTTCCTTTATTATGATTTATAATCCTTGTAAGTTGCGACTGTTGCAGGCTAACAAGGATAACAGACTAGCAGACTGGCAGTGAGCACTGAGAGTGAGCGCTGAGCAGCGGTGGATATGGATGTGGCTGTGGCGGTCCTATAAATATATAGTTCGTGTATTCTGTGCATGCAGCCTTGCTTGCAAGTTGCAAAATCTGCGTTTGAATGACTGTACGTCTCA
The DNA here is from genome assembly GCA_030556425.1 of Ogataea ovalis. Lineage (NCBI taxonomy): Eukaryota > Fungi > Ascomycota > Pichiomycetes > Pichiales > Pichiaceae > Ogataea > Ogataea ovalis. Next base: position 100,074 of record JAKTTZ010000011.1, read on the forward strand.
GCCGTCGGTGGACGGGAGAGGTCGATCCTGAAACGGCCATCTAAACAAGTGACTGCGAAAACTTGGCAAAGAGCTGATTTAGCAATTATATAATCACTGACAAATAAATCAAATTTCTTATGATTACTTAATTGATGACACTTAGCTGTTTTTTTAGAGTTACCTAATTATTGACACATACGCCAAATTATCATGTATTGATCTCTTTTTCTTTTGAAGAGGCAAAAAAAGGTACCGAAGACACCAAAGAGCTAACGGATCTCGACATTTATAGAGTTTCCCACCTTTTAACTGCAGACAGACTGACCAACAATGACATCGTTGAGCCAATTAGACGACGAGACAAGACGACTCTTGACGTTAGACAATTTTCTTGATGGATTGACAGTCTCCGAATTTATAGAATCACTTTCGAAGAATCTATCTTTGAAATCTGAACTTAATCATGGTATTGAATATTTAGACCCAAAACCTTATATCAGAACTTTTGAATCAACTTTGAAAGAATTAAACAAATTGAGTGAAGAATGCCTAAATAGAAAACTGAAATTGGAAAAAATATCAGAAGTCAAACAACTGGATCATTACAAAAATGTTATGAGATTAAGCTCCAAAGCTAATAATTTAAATATCAAATTCAATACATTGAATTCAAGAGTAACAGAAGTGAACAACAGTATTAACCCAATTGGACAAAACTTGACAAAAGCTAAAAATATAAAAGAAAATACACACGAAGTTATTTTTCTAGCAAAATGTTATAATGAATTCTATACAAAAAGACAAACACCACCAATGCTATTAAACTATCGACCAGAAGATAGAGAACAGATTGCAATATCTCTAAATCAATTACTCATACTGTCTTCAAAATTATGCAGTAATGAAATAGAAAGATCAATTGAAACTCATGAATTAATTAGCACTCATTGCACCCAATTTGAGACCAGCTTGTTGGAAACGTTTACAAAGTTTTATCAATTGAAAGATTTTGCGCAATTGAGACAACTAGCAAGTATCCTTTTCAAATTTAATGAGGGTAAAAATATTGTTCAGTTTTTTATAAATAAACGTTCTATAATTGAAGAATTAAGAAGTGATGCAAAAGTTAGTGATCAATATTGGAGAGATTTGAGAAATCCAGATTCGACCGTTCAATTGGACGATATGACACTTAAAATGTTTCAAACGATGATAAAACTGGTTTCCGATGAATTTGAAACTATAAGCAATATTTTTCAAGAGAAGAAGAATGTTGTCATGATTTCAATACTCAGTAGGTTTTATGCGGAATTGGTTCGTAAGAGAATTGAGTATTTGTTAAAAAATGCATCATCTCATTCCAATTTGGCATATATCAGAATTTTACATTTGCTTTCAAACGAATTATTTGGCGTGACAAAAGAGTTAAAGACAATTTGTACGACTAATGGATTGGATATATCAACAGAAATAGATAATCTTTATAGTGGTTTATTTACCTCTTATTTGAAGGATGATTCTTACTTTGTTATTGAAAAGGAAAGTTTGGCGGAGCTAATTAATCAATTAACTTCGAGCTTTATAACAAAGAATGAAAAGATTATCAACAAACGCTCGCTTGCAACTAAAGTTATACAGTTCAAGGAGAATCAGAATAGTGAGATGGAAGATTTTGAGAAAGGATCTGAATCTTCTATATTTGTTGAGAATCTATTACAACAGCAACCTCAACAAGTAAATAACAATGGTACCAATATTTCTAATTCCACCAAAAATACCGATACATCAACAGCTAGAAGATTGTTATCGTACTCAAAGAGAACAAGAAAACTTGCATCTATTTCGAATTTGCTCAAGAATGTTGAAAGGTCATCCTCTTTGAAAAATAAAGTTACGAGAACCAACAGTAATCATCCATTAAATGGTAACAGTATTACTGGAAACACACACGCACATAGTCGTAATGCTTCCGATTCATTAGGTTATGAGTATCAATCGGGTACCGATAATGAATCTGAGCTTTCGATTATGATCACAGAAAAAATTTTGAAATACGCAGTTGAATCATTGACTAGATCAATTGAATTAGTTCCAAGTAAAATTAATGAGTACTCAGTAGGAATATTTGATATCTTATTGAATGGATTAGGATATTCTTATGTCTCTATTGGACTTGAATCTTTATATTATAATGGTATTGTAACACAGCAACCGAAACTCAATTCATTTTTTGGATCTAATTCAAGTGCAATCAATATTGCATTTTTAGATAAATTAAATTTGATTTCATTACAACTTTACTTGTTTTCGGTGGTGATAAAGAAGTTTTTTTATCCATTGATCCTTTCAACCTCAATGAAAGAGGCATTAACCAATAAATTCAATTTGTATCTACAGGATACTGAAATTTCATTAAATATAATTTTGGATGATTTTGTTGATCTAATTGAAAAAAATATGAGAACTATTCTTAATAACCAATCAACGATAGAGTTCCAACCAGCTGCAACAAATCAAATAGTGATAGATAAGACTCCGACATGTGACAAGCTTATCAAATTTTTGGATCAGATATTACAATCAGTTTATGAATACCTTGATTTCAACCCAGTTTTGAAAATTGACATGATGAAGAAAATTTTATCTTTACTATTACTACTCTTAATCAATCATTTTACGAAATTTAAAATTAATTCTAATGGGTCTTTAATTTTAACTCAAGATATTGTCCATTACATTTCAATTTTCGATAATTATGAAGAATTGGATGGCATAAAGGAGAACTTCATGATTTTGAAAGAATTGACTAATCTATTTTCATGCCAAGCTGAACTATTAAAGGATTTGTGTAACGAAGGAAAATTGACATACTTAAAGAAAAGCATTTTGAGACATTACATAAGACAGAGATCAGATTTCAATGAAAGATTTCTCCAGGGAATTTAAGATTCATTTTTTATTTTGAACAACTGTATGGGTAGCATATATATATATATATTAAATAGAGACCAACTTTTAATATACATGTTTTAAGATATAGATCGGTAGGTATATTTCTATAAATGCAACAATGAAACTAGTAAATGATACAAAAAAAGCAAAAAATCAGAAGCTATAAAAGCAATTTGTAAATAAAAAAAAAATGGGAAGCATTTCGTACGAATTAAACATTTGAAAAATTTGTCGGATTAAAACTCTCGCACATTGATTGACAACTAGCGGGATCTCTTATCACTAAGCCAAAATCAAATGGAGTTATATCCATTGGTTTAGAGTCAACTTTACTAATGGGGTGTTTGAAATCCTTGGAATTTGGATGCTCTCTATATCTTTCAATTCTTTCAATTGAAACATTGTAATTTGAAATAAGGATGGCTCTTAGATACATCAAACACCCAAGGCATCTATAAATTAAACTTAATCTGAACCATTCGTTTTCATTCTCATTGGTATTTCTTATTTCTGCAAAATTGGTTCCTTCAATAGCTAAGATTCTTTCGATTCCTTGTATCAGCATCAAAACTTCTTCTTGTACCTTAAATGTAACGGTTGACAAATTAACCGAAATGAACGCTATATAGGTGCAGACAGATTCCAGCTCTGTCGAAGATTTTGATACATCAAGCATATTAAATGACTTCAATACCACTATTATAAACTTCTTCACTGAATTTTTACTAATTTGTAGAACTTTCATGATAGTTTTGAAAAGAGTTCGTTCCTTGAATAAATCTGGAGAAAACTTTTTTCTAAATTCAACTGCTAATTTTAAACCTTCAATATAGCTGCCTATAATTAATGATTCATGCTTCTCAAATAAATCCTCATGCATAAAGGTGGCAGCAGATTGAACTGCATATAGTTGAGACGATTCCAAAGCAATGATAGTTGGTATACAAAGTTTAGGGTTAGCAAAACCTTGTTTCACAATAATTTGAAGAAATTTGATAGCCTTAAATGAATGCTCAAATTCATCGACTAGACAGCTATCCAATATTGGAGTTAGGTAACGTTGGACTAAGGATGAACATATACCATCGTTAACATAATTTACCGATTCACCATGAAAAACATCTACATCTAGTTTAATACTCTTTGAGTTTTTGCTATCCAAACCATTCCGTTCAACAGTCTTCCTCTCTTCGAGTTCCAAGAATATACCTAATCCATTTATAACAACATCTTTCAATTGTAACTCAGTTGAAGCAAATGATTGATCAATTATAGTTAATATCTGCTCACTTAAAAAGAATTTTGGATTTGTAATGCAAATATTAATCAAGTTTCTGATGGCTACTCTTCTCAAGTTGGCGTCAATTCCTGCCCCACAACACATTAGCATATGCTTGACGATAAAACTTATCACTGATTCACTAGACTTCATACCAATTTTTGAGGCAACAAATAAAGATTGATGTCTTTCAAAGTTACAATATCTACCGAAATTACCTAGCAAGAACAATAACCTTTGGATTTTTGCATCTGGCTTATACCCAGGTTCTTTTATCTTATTCAAATATGGTCTCAACAAGCTTAAAGAGGATATACAAGCTTTAGCAAGCTTCACTGTATCCTTATTTTCAAGAGATAATAGCCAGAGGCATGGCATTGCTTCATCTAATTCTTTAGCATTAAACTTCGTGAGCTTGTTTAACAATAACGACTGGCATTGAGTAACAAAGGAGGACTTCAATGACTTTATTTCAGGTAATGTGAATTTGAATATTTGTAACGTGTAAAAGCATAAAGAGTTACCGGTGTAATTATCATCCATCAAGCATGGCTGTAAAGATATAAGCTGATCCTGTGTTATCAACGAACTGCTGCTTTTCACCAAAAGGGACAGCAAACCCATGAGATTTTCAATATAAAACTGATCTTTCTCGTTATGTACATTTTCGGTGACAAATCCTAAAATAGAGTTAATCATCAGAGAAACAGCTTTCATTAACTCTGAGTGGTTGCTTCTATTTAAATCATTAACATAAATAACCTTTTCTTTCAAGAACTTTTCGAAATGAGCCCAATTTCCATTGTTGGCAGTAATCACATCTACTATACAGTTCAGTTTTGCAATAGTCTCTTTATCTTCTTTCGATTGTGTAGGGTTACCATTCTCCTGAATTAAAGAAAAAAACCATAAATCAAGCAATGTCTTGGTAGCTAAATCAACGATTGTGTCTTCCTCATCGTCTAATCTTTTTAACAATTTCTCGCCCACAAGTGATTTAACGTTTCTATCTTCAACATTTAAATACAATATATACGCCAAATTAATAGCTTTTTTTCTTACCAAAATACTTGGATCGCCTATCTTATCACAAATGATAGAATAATATTCTTTGATGATCTCCGGATGTGAATTGACAAACGAAATTAAAAGGTCTAGCATAGAGTCTCTGACAGATGAAAAAGACTCACTCAAGCCTGAGATAATGGACGATTTAATCGACAAAGCAGATAATAGAGAGGGCTCTTTACTGATCAGTAACTGTAAATGCTTCACGGCCCCTCTCCTAGATTTGGCTTTAGAATCATCTAGCTTTTTAACAATCAGATTTTGAAGACTTTCGTAATAGCTGGCCAACCCCTGAGAAACCAACACGTGACGATAATCTTCCAAGATATTTGTCTGCCCTCCAGATTCATCCTTTGTCAAGTAATTATCGTTGTTAAATACGCTTAGAAGTCTTGATTCAGAAGATTCCAAGGCTTTTGAAAGTTTACATATATCTCCATAACACGAATCACGAGAACGACTTTCCTTTGGAACCTCCTCAATCGATTTTGATAGCATAGTTAGGGAGTTAAAAAATTTAGTGAATAAAAACATGTAGCTTTCCTTTGCATTCCAGTCTGAAACCTTCAAACAAGATAGTACTGAAGTGTAATAATTGACCAAGGTTGTAAAACCCTGCTCTGTCATAGTTGGCGAGAGCCGTATGACATCTTTTTGATTCGATCTCAATGATAAAATTTTCAAGCTTATTATTCTAATCATCTCCATAGCAAAAGATTCCAGCACCATTGAGGACTTGTCTGAGTTACAAACATATAGAAGTACATTCATGATAGAATCCAACAATGTTTCTGCACCTGAATACTCTGGATAAGGTAACATTGTAAGTAAATCCTCAAGTAAATATTCAAAAGATTTTTTGCCTGCTGCATCTACATGATCAGAAAGACGCGTTATAAGGAAGGAAGCTATCTGATTACTTCTAGAAGCCAACTCTTTTGAAACATTCGATACATGGCCATAAAATTGGGAGTTGAGTGCCTGTAGGTTAGCTTTATTAGAGGCACTGCGATGATCATCAATTAATTTCCAGTAAGAGCTATCAAAAACAAAATCTAATATATGGAACGTCTGAATTAAACGTACAAGCAAATAAGAAACCAACTGAACATTGATACCTCTAGATAGTCGATACCTTCTAGCAGCAACTTTATTGGATGGTAGTTTATTTAAGCTGTTGACAATCTCTGCTAGAATAAACTCACGTTGATCATTATATTTATTAAAAATGGTGAATATTATATTGGAGCAAAGGACACTAAGGTCTTCATAAAAGTATTCATAGTCTGTATTATTTGATTTATTTTCAGATCCGCTAAAAATAACCTTAAAACTGAAATACTCGAGCTTAGCTACAAGATTCTCATCAATCGGACTTATTTTGACGAATATACCCATCAGATCAAAAAGAGAGGCCATCAACTGAAACAAGGGCTTTAAGTATTTCTTATTTAATGCTGAAACATTGTCCGATAACTTATGATACCTCAAGAGGAGGATCTCGTCCGTCAACTGGAACACAAAGTCCAGAACATGGTTCAAATATGTCTCCGCATATAATTGTTTTTCTGGTCTCTCAGATGACAATATAGACATAATTATGGTAGAAGCCTTTAAGGTATTGCAGGCAAGGTGGAGCAAAAGGGAAGTATCTGTGGCATTAATAATGTCCCTTAGATCTTGCCAATTAACCGAAAGAGAATATGTAACCGATCTCAACGCCAATTCTTCGAGTCTCAAAAGAATTTTGACATCTAAATTTGCAATAGATTTACTGCTGAATAGTTTAGTCAAGTTTTCTTCTAAAGTCTGTAGGATTTCAACTGTTAAAATATATTCAAAAGGTAAGCTAACACACCTATCAGGCGGAAAATAAGAAATCCATAAAGTGGGATCAGAAAACTGAAAGTCATCATCCTTAAGACCAATTCTTGTAATGAGATTCGTAATATTGGTAATAGCTGAGAAATCTAGATCATTGTAGGTATCCAGGAGTTCGTTTGGATGGATCCCCAACTTTATAGCAGGAGCGTTATCAATCGTATTCGGGACTTCAAATCCAGGATCTCTGACAACTGTTGCACTTTCAAAACATGATTGAACGTTAAGAGATTCTGGAGGGTAACTTAATTTGATCCTTTTCACCTTCAGGTTTGGTTTTGTCCATTGCTTCTTAGTGACTGACGCAGTTTTCTCCAATATTCTTTTTTCAATGGTGGGGATTAATAAGGTATCAAGACTTTCTTTTGTTCCTAAAGCCAGTTTAATTGCAGGTTTCTTGAATCTAATAAATTTTAAGTCTTCTGCTGGTGTATCCAATTCTGATATCATCTTGTCAAATTTGGTGTAATCATTTTCATCTTCATTTTTGGAAAAGCTATCCTGTGAAAACGGGAGCTTGCCTACATGACCAAACGTGAATTCAGAAGGTCCAGTAAAAGGGGCAACTGCGTTATCAAGTATCTTTGTTAGTATGCATTATAGATTGTAATGATTCCTTGGATTGCAAAGTACTTACTATCCTGTATTGGCAAGATATAGCTGAAAGGATGGTGAACTAAGGCCTCAACGATGCCTGTTGGAAATACTGAACTACTTTTCTGCTGCTCATCAAACATACAGACAGCTATATATTGAAATTCAAGCTTGATGGCAAGGTATTAGCAGTTAAATTGTGTTGTCAATCTACTAATCACTTGATAAAAGTAAAAATGATAAGATGAAACAAAGGCCCTAAAAGGGGAATCAAAAATAATCTCGAGCCTGTGCGGGAGAAAAAAACACAGCAGTCGATGGTACGTTCACAGAAAATGTTCTATCGCTGGCGATCTGTATTGGTTGTTGTGTTTTGTTTCACGTAGAAGACGGTTTTAATTCAAATAATAATTGAATCTATTACTTATTCACCATATAAAGGATAATAAAATCATCTGTTGTAACAACATGACGACCAAAATATACTCCCCATTGATTTTGTCTCAGGAACAGATTGACGAAAGGATTGAAGAGAATCGAAAAAAAGAGCTGGCATGGCTTATTAATGATATCATTAGACCCCAACTCCCTTCAATAAAGGAGAATCTATACAGTTGTTGGTCCAAAATTGATGAACATAACGATCAAGAGTTTAAACTTCCGCTATCATCACACAATTCAGAGACCTTGAAGGGAGTCATAACGAGACAGAATTTTAAGGTTACAGCATTAAACATTACGATTAAATCTAAAGCTGTCAACGGAGGAAAACTATTCAATTTAAAGCTGAAAGACGGGTTTTATTTAATTGTGAGACAGATCTTAGATTGTCATGATGCAATAAATAATTCCATGACTATTCTTGATAAATTACTTGAAAATGAGAAACTTGATCATTCTATTTTTCTAAAGAATCTTGAAAACTTATACAATCAGTTAGACTTGGCCAAACACTCATTAATGTCACCAAAACATGCTTACGTTTTCCCACAGCATAGAATTAACGCCAACATATTTGAACCAGTCCTACCTTCTTTAATATCACTAGATTTTTTGGTGAGTAACAGTGACTTATCAATTGATTTCAAAAGCCTAAAAAAGGTGACGAATAAGCCGTGGGATATAATCGTTGACCAAAATAATAAAAAGTCATTTGCAGATCATGTTAGATCTAGAATTTCCGAAGATAGAGCAACATCAATTTCGAATATCTTGGTTGCTGAATATACCAAACTATTGGAATGGAAAAAGAAGGAAAATATTGAACAAGACGACGTTTCACAGCAAGGTATTGGAACCACAATAAAAAATATTTTCAATTCAAACTCCGATCCTTCATATTCTACATTATTAAAAACTGCGAATAAATTTTTGGAGACTGCTATAACGTACACTGATAATGATGGTATTCCAACAGTTGTGACAATTGAAAATAACTGTGATGTTGTCACGTCAGATCCAATTCTATTATCAATTAGCATAAAGTTAGAAAGTTTAGAAAAAACTGTTGCTAAGATCCTTGAAAACTTCAAAAATTGTATATAGTTTCGATTCTACGAACAAAATTTTTATAATTGGGGTTTTCTATTGATTATTTTGAATTCTCCTTTAAGATTCTGAGAGTCTCCTGAAGCTTACGCTTTGTTTCTTTAAGATCTTGCAAAAGTTCTTTTTCAGCACTAGTACCAACCATTGATCTAGAAGTTGAGTTTTCTAACTCTAAACTTGAAGTTTCGTATTTAGTTAAATAAACATCCCTTTCCTTTTCTGCCCTCTTCAAAATATCATGTAAAAGTGCATAGTCTTTGTTGATTTGAGGAACGATTATCGATTTTAGTGACTCTGATTTCGCTTGAACGGTGGACTCAGAAAGAACATCAAAAACGGGTCTAGTTGCCAACATGTTGTTATATGTCGGCATATCAGAGGTTATATCCTTGATTGGTTGTATCGTCTGATCAAGAATATCAATGGAGCCATGTAGAAGCTGAATCGACCTTTGTAATTCATTGGTAATATCCGACATACCGATTTTCTATCGAACCTAATCAGAGAAATAGAATGGGAGAAACTAAAAAAAAAGAGAAAGGAAGGGATAAAAATAACTAGCTGATTTTTTATAGCAGCGTATACAATATAAATGTGTGATCTTTTTTCATCTGCGAAAAGTATATGTAAGTAAGATATATCGCTTTATCCATGTTCATTGTTTTTTTTTTATTTTTACTTGTCAAGGATTCTGATTTGTGATTTGGCCTGAGTGGCAGTGAATCGTGATTCTAATTTCCAAATTCACTGACGCGTTACGCCGATAGACGCGTCGGACTTCTGAACTATGAAAATTTACAGATTACAAGTTACAACGTGCATTACGTAGAATCTGCCAGAGTCTAGAAAGCGAGTACCAAGAGTGGCCGTCGGCGGACACTGGAGAGTCTGGACAGGGTCAACTTGGAATTTTCTCGATTTGTTGTTTAGAAAATAAATGATTATAGTTGTATTTTGTAAGTTGTAGCATGTAATTTGTAAAGATCTAAACTGCTACGATGATTTTATAAATAATAAATAAGAGTGCCATGCGGATCGGTTCAGTTGACAGTCGGAGGTCGGCGGTCGGCGGTCTGTTGCCGACGGTGCACACGTGACACCAACCGTTGCGACTTGCAAGTTGCACCAACAAAGCGCGCACAAGAGGCGTCCACCCCACCCAGCACCTGTTCACTTGCAGGCTTGCAGGCTTGCAGCTGAGAATTCTAATGCATTTCTAAAACCCAAATCCTCCTGTGACGTAATTTGCTACCGTTACCTATTATCTCGCCTGTGAATCCTGATGGTAAATATTAAATGCCCTCTACTTGTCTCACCTCACCTCAGACTTCAGTGCTATGCGTCACTGAGGGGAAGTGGGAATGCCGCATTGAACAGCATATTTGATATTTATATGTTTTATACACATACAGATGATTTTTGCTTATATATATACGAGATAGGACTTTACAAAGCAAAAAAAATAAGCGTCAGTCAATCATCTGGTATCAAATATAGAGAGATTATATGTCATAAGCCATCAGATTTGCCACAAATATGGAAGAAAAGGAAGCTCTGTTAATCCGAATAAATGTAGGTTTACTTGATCTATGTAAGCTTATCTATAATCCAGGAACTCAACGATATATAAATCTGTACATATATAGTTGGTTATAGTATATAATAACAAAAAATCTAATTCTCGATCACTCTCCACGCCCGCCGCATCCGCGTGACGCCCGCGTACCGCCCACCGTATTGCCTTGTACCACCGGAACCGCCCGGTGTGACCACGGATCGGAAGCCAGAATACACGCCTTGCAGCGCTCCCAACTTTCAACCCTGCAACTCTCCCGGACAAGCCTGTCATGTTGCCTTAAGTTTCCAGTACTACGCATCGAGTGCAAACTGCCATGCGCACGCAAGGTCGATGTGACTGTTCACCAGTTAGGTAGAAGAATGGCTATTTTAACACATTGGGCAAAAAAAGGTGTAGAATGTTTAATATTGACGCAATGCGGAAGCTGTTTGAATGCAGAAATATACGATAGTAGCTTGAACAAAGAGTACCAAATCAGTCGACAACACAATCCATAGTTGTATGATAGGATGACCTGCATGGGAATTTGGTTTCTTCAATCATCTGTTTTGTCAAAATCTAATATTAGATTCTATTTTTGAATGTTACATCTAACTTTACTTACTCTTTCTTCTTTTCATTCCTTATTTTCCTTTCCGATTTTGAATTAGCTGAAATTCAACTATACGTACGATTATTATTCGTTCAGGAATATACCAACTTGTTACTAACTAGGTTACGGACAAAAATGGATCTTCTGCCAATTTTTGATTCTTTCTCTTTCATATCTAATATAATAACCATTTATTGCAAATCCTATTAAAATATATAATTTAAGGATCTGATCAAGAGCAGCTTCAGCAGCCATAATTATTCACATAAGGTACCTTGAGATATATTATATATATACATATATATGCTCTACACAGGTATACTATAAATCTTACATACATAGAAAAAGAACATTTTCATTCGGTTGAAAGTGACAACTCGGAAAGGAACATGTAGGATTTCCTCTCCATCTTTGTAGAGCCTGAATCCTTATATATAAGCTTCTTAGTCATGAAAAGCAGAAATTATATATATTTAACTTCTCAGTTCAAGTGAATCCTTATTGTACTGTTTTTTTTTAACTCCTTTTGGTATAAGATCAGACATCATGCGGCTGTTGCTGTTCTCTGTTTTAACCTTTTACATAATATTTATCTTTTTTGAGATGCCTGCTATTGCAGAATTCGAGCAAGTTTGGATAAAAGATATCTACTCCTGCCATGATGGTTGTCACTATGTCCAATTATACAACATACCGGCGTATCTGGAATCAGGTGAATGTGTGTAATTCTCTAAGTCTACACCAGTTCATACTCGCAGTTAAAAATAAACTAGTTGAAAAACAATATGTCCACTCTCAGAAATTGCGAGGAGTTTATTATTTAAAATGCCGCTCACCAACTTATTGAGAAGTCCCTGAGCCTTTGTGCTTTAGTTGCTAATCACGCATATTAAACCTCTCACAGTTGTATAGATCACTCCACACTAAAGTGCACATGTGAATACACAAATGCACTAATTGATCGATGTTATTTAGCTTAGTCGTTAATTACTATTCCCACTATCCATAACCGATAGAAGAATATTGGCTTGACTGTACTTGGCCTTGAAACAAATCTATCTATCAGAGGGTATCTTGAGCAGATTATCTTATTGTCCAATTTCCCCTACCTTGGTGATCAAAAGTAGATCATTTAATTCAAATCTATATATAAGCAATACGCAAGTTGCAACCACTCCGGAAAATATATAATTTCTAGGCATACTTTTCTTTTTTACTATTTTACTAATATTGATTCAGCCTAAGGCTATACATGTGGCTCTAATCACGTCCTGCATAAATCGATTTTTGTGTTTGAGACTTCCTGTTACTTACCAGAGCTTTAAACAGAGAGCCACTGAATTTAGTAACCAAAGAATATGGAGCTTTTTAAAACTATAAAAAAACTAATGGTGCTTATGGAAAATAGAGAACAAAAGTACTAACAATAATAAAAGATGTCTGAATTTTTCTTTATTTAGTGCTGCTTGACATCTTCTGGTATTCATAAAGGTGATTTTTCACTCCACATTTTTTCTCTTGATTGAATTGTAAGCAGTTTCAAATTTCATAACCGCCAGCGGCCGGGTCATAATATCTCCGTTATATCTGGATGTAGTATCTAAAGTAAGTTACACTGGAAACACCAATCGACTTTCACTTTTCTTCCTTAAGTTAATCTTATCGTTTCTGGGAGCTAGTACTTCGTCTTTTTAAGCTGAATCGTAATTAAATCAAATATTATGAGGATTTATGACGTGGGCTTTTGAACTGTGAAGCAGGTACACTAGTACATAAATGTACTTTACCATCTTGTGGATCGATAGGAAAATTAAGCTATAGTAATTTTGATATCTCGATGAAAACTTTCAAGGACTGCACGATGGTTAACTATTGACGTGTTACCGTTAAAACACGAGGAAAACACGAAGTATACAAGAACGAAACTCACGCAAATATTTACGGCTCTCCATCGATAGTTTTTGGACAAATTTCTTGGAACTGTAGCTAGAAGACGCAATCACTCTCTCGGAAACTTAAAATTGCTATTATTGATTACAATACTTATGCTGATCTCATCGAGAACTGATGCTATACTAGCTTTTGTGTTGAATACTTCACCCTTTACTTTTATCTTATTATTGTTGTTTTATCAATTAGTTTGATTCGATAGCCAAGTTAATCAATAGCATCCATGTTGTCGTAGAGCTCTTTGAAGAGACAAAATTGTCCTCTAGAAATCTGCGCTTGATATTATCTGAGGCGATATTCCGCTATAATAAACCTCATGACGGCACGGCTTTCTGCCTTATTGTTCCAGGGCAGTAGCAAAGTCGCTTCTACGCATCCTTTCTAGAGTTAAAATTTCTGTAACCAAAGGTGTGGTTCGTTTCCAGTTTTTCTTAATTTAGAGTGTTTGCTGCATGCATAAAAACAAACCACGCAGCTGGATGGCAATCAACTAAGGTTTTGACTGCGGATATTTTTAACTAAAAATAAAAAGAAAGCTTATGACAGACAAACTTTACTATCCCTGCATCAATACATATTTCAACACGCACATCAACTGCTATTGAATTAAAGTTGGATTTTCTTCCAAATTTTGATGCGATTTTTGTTGTTTTTTTTTTTTATAAATACCATTTTGTTTCCCATTTGATTGAATGCCTTTTTCGAACTTTTGAAAATGATTGAATCGTTTCAGTTTTTTACTTTATTCACTATTTTTTTTGTTATTTTTTGAATTGCAATCTTTTTGAGAAGTTAGAGAGTTGCTGGGGGAAATATAGATCTAAACTATATTTTCTTTTATATACAAATTTTCTTAACTGCAGCTTTGTTTTTAAGTCATCCAAAAACAAAAGACAACCAAATCGATTACGTTTTGTACCTTACCTTAAATCGGATTACCCTCAAAAAGTCTTTGCTATTAAAATTATTTTTTCATTTGCCTAAGTAAGTGAACAGCCGCCATGTCCAATAACGACACTTATAATTCGGCTTCTGTCAAATTCAACTCGAACTTGAATAATAACAGAGGATCTTCTGTGCATCCGAATTTTGCTATGATGCAATTTCAAGGACAACAGCTCCAACAGCCTCAACAACATCAACAATACACACAATCCGGCTCGCCAAATCATTTCCAAGGTCAAGTTGGCTTACATTCCCTTAACAATTACGAAAATAATAATTCAACAACTAATCTGATGCCAGATCTGAATGCTATATCAAAGGGCTATCAACCACCTCAGGGAATCAAGGGAGCTCATGGAATTCAAAATTCAGGGAACTACAGCTACAATCAACAGGGTGATAACTCTGTTAATGATTTTTCACCATCACCAACATTTATGGCTTTCCATCACGACAATTACAATTATAACAGAGGATTGATTGGAACAAATCCTAATAATCTATCTAGCATCTCAAATTTGCCGTCAACCTCTACACAAAATAAAAGAAGGGCAAGCCTGGGATACCCATACACACTTCCACCCAACGCAAATAAAGAGCATAAGGAGGAAACAAATACTCCATACCTTAATAATGAAGATAAAATTAATAAAGAAGGATCAAGTTCGATAAGTTATGGCAGCATTCCTGCTTCTTCAAGTTCACCGGAATCAAAAGGTGAAGCTCAAAATAGCAAAACCAGAAAAGCTAGTGTCTCTTCCACTTCTTCGACTACAGGCAAAGCCAAAAGATCAAGAAATGGGTGTTTAACATGCAGACAGAGAAAAAAGAAGTGCTGCGAGACTAGACCTAGATGTTCTGAATGCTCAAGATTGTCTATTCGTTGCAGATGGCCAGTTCCAGGAAGCGAACGCAGAAACAGATCAAAAAATAATCACTTCAACCATGATGAAATGAGACACGAACTTTATGGTGTCATCAAAATCTTGAGAGGTGTCGTTGATTACAAAGTTGAGGATTAATAATTTATAATGATGTTGAATGGTTATATTTGGTGGATGGGTTAATAAATTCTATATGATAACAATTCGGATATTTTTCCTTTTTAATGAGAGGTGCTATAGAGTGATCTTCAAAAGGTTGTTGTTGACTTCTGTATTGTACAGTCTTTTCCTAATCACAAGTTACGAAACCTCTCGTAAACTTCGTGTATTCTTTTCTACGTTTTGATTCTTTTAGTTTTACTTTATTTTATACTTTTTTGCTTTTTTTTTATCGCTTTTCTCTGTCCTTTTAGTGTTAACTTTGACGATTTTTTAAGAATTCAACATTATATCTCTTCCAAAAGCTGTCCTCAGACCTTAAAATCTTCTCGAATCCCCCTTTGTCTCAATTAAACATTAAAGATAAATTGGCTCAAAGTTTAGCCAACGGCGATTGCGAATAAATTCAAGAAATAATTAATACCTACTTACAAGGTTAAGATAAGTATAATGAATCTATGTAGATACACATTTTGGTAGAATTAGTTGTCACTATCCGAAAGACTAAAAACACTTCAAGAAATAGAACGACCAATGACATTGGCATTTTCCGAGTTGGTGAGTGGGTAGCACGCTACTAAATCCACAGGCTATTAGCGACGTAGAATGTTCCATGCATAGAAATAAACTTTAGCTGCAAGAGGATTTCTGACCCGCCTTCGCGCCCCCCTGGCTATCGTTGAACGCCGCTTGTTGCTCGCCGTGCGTCCCCGTGCTACGTAGTGCTATTATAATTTATAGGGCGATTTCACGAACCTGCTCCGTCCTCCATGCTTAAGCTGTTCGGTGGTCCGGTGTGGGACCCAGGATTCAGTTTTCCTGCACGCCGTAGAGTCAGAGACCCCCCGCTGGCGCCCAATTCCTCCTGAGTCACCCCAAACCAGTTTACAGAGAAGACCTTTTACGAGACTTCCTGCCGCCCATTTGCTGCATTCTCCTCTTTTGTTTAGTGGACTCCCCGTACAATTACTTTATCAAACTCTCTAGATAAGACCACTATTCTTTGTAAACAACCTAGAGATACCTTTTAAATAATCAATGTTTCGTATGAGCCCAATGTAGGCTTGTATTTATTCAGCAACACTTCGACTTTGCGAGAAAGTAGGGGTGAAACAGGGGTGCTGGCGAATTTTTATTCAGTAATTCAATTATACAAGCACATCCAATGTTTGAATGACCGGTGAATCCTGAAGGATCAACTACGATCTTTAACTCCATGCTCGAATCTTTTGTAATTCCCACAAATTACAACTGATATCCTGGATCGAACGGGAAGTAATGCTGGCAGTGGCCCAACCCGCTATTTAGAAAAACAATAAAAAGAGATGAAAGGAACCCATGGTGGGGTGAAACTCTGAAACCCAACCATTTGTCGTTCATAAGGGGAGAATATTCTTGCATGATGAGAAAAATTAAACTTCTTGCGCAGATACTGTTTCCCTATTTGGTTATTCTGAGGACTACTTGCACCTATATTATATATATACGTAAACCACTGGAGAGAAGATTCTCTATATCAGAATCGAAACACACAATCTAACTGTAATCGAATGTTCATGCTGTGTAGTCTACATATCTTAAAGCTGTTTAACTTGAGATTATTTCTTTTTGAAGTAGGCCATCAAAAAGCTTTTCTTTCTTAACTTTCGGTGATATGCTGAACTATTACAATAGAACTCACGTGGCTTAGGACCATTGGAGTAGTCTGGTCTATATCATTGGATGGTAAAAAGCTAGGATAGTCGATTATACATCTGTTCAAAGATTGTCTATGATCAAAAGAATGCAGATTGCCTAAATGAAATAAGAAACCATTAAGATATTCGGAACTCATTCGTGTATTTTTGGTGTAATCAGAACTACATACATTGGTGTTCATTGTTGAAAATTTCCTTTCTACTCCTCTGCTCTCAGATAGTTTTTTTTTCTAGACCTGAAGCTACATGACAAACATCAAATTCAATATAGAACCTCTTAGTAGCTTATCGAAGATAAAACCGAAAAGTAATGTCCTTCCAAGTATAGTGCGTTAAATACGGGCAAAAAGAGTTAAATGACCTCAAACAAGATCCATGAAACCATTCGAGCAGCTTATCACCTAAAAATAGGTTACCATGGGATACAGGCTACAGCGAATGTAGCTTCTGAATATGGACTGATCGGAAAAAAGATTGCCAGATGGAGTTTGAGAATTGAAGTCAACTAGAAGTTCTCGTAGTTTGTGCGTCGATACTCCCCTCAAATTAAGGTTGTTAGTTATGCTACATGACAGAAGCTATGTATACTATGGTTAATATGCGCTATAAAGAGGAGAAACAAGTTACATATTAAGATGCTTAATGATGGCAGGCGATGAAGCACTTTTACCTGAATATTATGATCCATTTCAGAGTTAAGATCCTAAGGTTGTTGATGCCGTACTAATAATTATATTAACATTAGCTGAGACAAATAAAAAACTGTAAGTGATATACGCTAACTGTAGATCGCACCCCTTTAAATTAGCTTGCGTATATTTCTGGAATAATTTACTAGGAGGGCGTGACTTACATTTTCTATGTCTAATTTACCGAAATTATAAGCTCCCTTTGAAGTAGTAGGTATGAAAAAATTCATGGGAATCGGCCAGAGATGATACATCCTTCCCAACCAACCTTAATTCAAAAAATAAAATAGTGACGTAGGAGCGCTTAAGAACTACGGTCTACCAGTAGCCGCACATCGCTTCTTAATTGTTACTATAATAAGTTAGACACAATCTATGTTTTTCACAACTGAGAGTTATTATTCTGTGAACTGCCAGGCGGCCTACGACGGGTTGTAACTTGCCACTTGCGGCCATCGCTTTCAACAAAGTTGTATTAATTTATTGACTACCATCAGAAGAGCTTACTTATTTCATATATGGTGTCAGAATACTAAGCCCTATTGATATGAATTGTCAAAGGAAGGAATGTGCAGACTAGTCAATCGCTTACAGTTGACACTTCAAAAAACACCGTTACTCTATTCTAAATAATACATTCTAAATAATGCATAGGCTGATTTCTGATTCTATAGCAGCTACTTCATGCATACTTTGTCTATATTAATAACCACTAGGGTGGCAGCTAATATTACATAAGAGAAATGCTACAATAATAAAAATTTGAGTATTTCTCACACGCCGCCCTACATAAGCGTTATACATGAAATGTTGCATTAGTCTTTTTAGCCGCCTTTAACTCCACTGCACGACCTTCAAAAATACAGCTAAAAGACTTATGACATAACGTTGCAGTGGGTATGTATTCTTCATACCAGATTTAGCTAATAATTTCGGATCTCAGCAATAAAAAACAAAGAAGAAAAAAACCAACTGTTATAGAAGAGCGAGGAAACTGAAATAACACTTGCAAAGTCAAAAACATTCTAGTTTTGCGACCAGTTGGAACTTGGTTGGTAAGATGGACAGCAGAGTTCCAAAACAACATGAACATTCTCGGTGACAAAAAAACACATGCTTACACCTTCTCAAGTCGATAATTGCTCAGGCCCCTTCCTGTAGCGTTTGAACCAATTGCCGGAAAAATACACAGGTAAATATCCAACTACATGTGAACCACCTAACGCAACTTTTCGGTATCTGATTTAACTAAAGTATTCTTTGAGTTCGTGTTGATGTTGATTTGTGTTCAATTCGCATTGGAAATTTCCAGTAACTAGTGGCCGACGACCGCGAACACTATTAGTGCTCCGAAGCAATATCGGCATAAGGCGACTGAAAAAGCCTGCTCGGCACCATCCTAAAAGTTCCTTTCAAATAAACATTAGTGAATTGTGATATTGCAAAAAAAAAAAGAAAAAAAAAGACTTTCACACGCACAAAGAAGATATGTCTGCTTCAGTTTGTTTTTAGTTTGTAAATAGGATGAATCTGCAATAGTCAAAAAAGTCTTATTATGTTATGTTTTCTTTCTAAAACGACATTAACTGCCCACAAGTAAACCGTATACTTCTGATTATTTATGGGTCACCACAAATGTAGCAAGGAGAAATTCTAAAGCATTGTCCTGCAATTCCGCCTTTAAGAAATATTGGTTTTAGTACATTCCTTCTACTTTTTGTTTGCTTATTGCTATTGTTAAACTTTAACTATGCAAAACTGTGCAAATTATGGACTGATCTGTGAAATGAGAAATTCCGTAGTAACAAACAATTAAACCATAATTAATTCCTTTCCGCAATATACAGAAACTGTCAGTTAGAAGTAACATACATTAGTGCGCACTACTTTTAACTTTACTACAGGCTACTTGAGCGTGAAAATCATTACTTTTAATCTTCAATAGAGGACATTTTTTTGATCCTTTGCTACCAACTACCAAGTTCCAACACCCCTACCTGACCACCGCGCAATTTTACTTCCAATCGTTTTGGAATTGATTTACTATATTATTCAAATCTTTCCGTGAAGTACGTTGTAATAAAAGTAGAGGAAAACATTTAAACCCTGTATAATCATTTTAAACCTTTTATAAACCATATCACTAACCAGAAAATCGCCCCACCCAATATAAGTAAAAAAACCTGAAACGTAAATATCTCGATCCGAAGAACCCATATAACATACCCAAATTGTACATGCTGGTCACATCTACCGAGTGCCATCCATACAGAACACTATCCCAAACTGTGGCTAAGTTTCCTTTCTTTTTTTTCTTTTACATTTTTGAAGATCAATCTTTGCGTTTCATTCTAGTCGCATGCTGCTTTGGAGATAAAAAGCGGAAATATGCGACGACTAATCATAGAACTGAAATTCTGCAATTGTGGGAAAGTTATTGGTGATCCTGCTTACCATCCAAAACCATTATCCCAAGTTCCTTCATGGCAAGAACTAGATTTTCGTGGTACACTTCAAAGCAAACATTGAAAATAGAGTAATATTCTTCAACAAGTAGCTGCACCTTTCTGTCCAATAGATCAATTTTATAGAACTTTTTCATTGATCTGACCATAATTTCATCGAGCCTACGCTTTTCCTCTCGACTAAATTCGACATTTGATACAGAGAAATGTGAAAGTGGATTTGAATCGTAATCCAGTGCTGGAATTCTTCCTTTTTCCGCCATATTTCCAACAAGAATATCTGTTAATGCTGTCAAATATATCGTCTTTAATGAGTTGATTTGGGAGGTACCAATATTCACCTTTCCAACTTGTTCGATCAAGCCATCTATAAACTTCTGATCGAGATTTAAGTCTGTAATTAGAAGAGATTCATTTAGAGAAAATCCAAGAGTTAGCAATCTACCCTTACAATTATCCTCTAAAATTTTGAAAACTCCCTTTTTGAAATATATGTTTAATTTAGAGGAATTATTTGCAAAATGAATCATTAGAAAATCGTCAATTTCAATAAGCAAAGAATTGAAATTAATTAAATGGTGGCATTTTTTCCCTTGCAACAATTCGGCGTGATTAATCCCTTCCGGTAATTTGACATCTTCTTCTTTAAGATAGCTCATTATTAAGAGTGATAAACTTTGCAAAGTCACAATTTCCGTAACAGAGTTTGAAATTTCAAGAACTTGATTTGAAAATATCTCTAACTGCTCAGGAATTTCAAAAGCCTTAGTCGTATTACTTGAGCAGATGAAACCAATAAACAGTTTATTGAAGTACTCATAATATTCCGAGATAGAACATGCATGGTTTGGAGGATATACTTTTTGAGTCATCATAACTTTGAACAAGTTAGGGTGCCTGAGACTGAGCGGAATATTGTAGCTGGCACTGACATCTTCAAACATATCCCTCTCACGTTGAATCACTTCCCCGTGTATCAGCCTGAGACAACGTGAAATGCAAGAGTTAACACCAATCACCATAGAATCTTTTATTAGCTCAACAAACTTTTGAACAAAATATTTATCAATTGATTCGACTATTGTCAACAAATGCACCGCTTCCGGCTTCAAAAAATCAGGTAGTTCAGTTAACAAAAGCTCCAAAGCGGACCTGAAATATGTTTCAATTGTCAAATTTCCTTTTTGTAATCGACATAAAACCAAAATTGAATCTGATAGCAAGTTTATAGAGTGTGAAAATTTACTTCTACCCGGCTTATGTTTTGGGAAAATTATGTTGATATTTGATTCAGAATCTTCCGAAACAATCGATAAAGCATACATGCACCTTTCTACCATCTGAACAATATCAACCATCATTTCCTCAACTGTATCTAAATACGAGAGTCTTTCAACTGCCTCAATACATCCCTCTTCATAGGTTTTTAGACCAAGCCAAGTTCGAATTCCTTCAATATCAGGCTGAAATTGCGATTCAATATAGTTTAAAAAAGCATTATCCTGTGACTGCAGTTGTGCACTATCTATATTTGACCCAATGAAACTGTAGAATCTTGGCGATTTACCAGATTTTAAGGTAAATCTAATGGGTGGATCTTTCAAACTCTTTCTATAATCTATGACAACCCTGAATATAACTTTTCGCCAGTTTTCGGAGGAAAAAGAAGGAGGAATCAGCGAATTAAATTTCCCAAATTTGAATTTACCAAAAGCCGATTCATCTGAGGAAACTCTTCCTGATGTGACAGCAATCAAAGGATTATCATCTGTTAGTGAGCCTGATAAAACATTTGTTTTATGCTTAGAATATAGCATCTTTTCTTTGCGCTCAATTAACTTTATATCAAACCTATTAAACCCCCGCTTTCTGATTATATCGAATTGCGAGTCATTGGACTGAATATAAAGCTCATTTCTTTCAATCATATCTTCATATTCTTTGCTCAAAACATCGCTTTCCGAAGTGATAGCTTTCATTGACTTGAAAAACAGTAAATGGCTAGTCAAACTTGTTGACGAACTTGCTAAAATAACTAAAGATCTGAACCAGTGATTATATTTGAAAACTTGGAACAGAGGATAGAATTCCCACTCAAACATATCAACAAACGAAACCTTCTCAGAATGAGCACCATCTTTTGCCACATAGCTATTAAGTAACTCCCACATATCGTTTGCCCGAATACAAACACATTCCAATACAAATTCGTAGTAATTATCATCGAGATGATACCTTTTTAAATTTGGAAAATTTGAAAATTTTTCTTTGAAGAAAGATGGAGAAAGATTTCCAATCTCAATCATATAACTTGGGCGCTTGTTAAATCTTCTGTGCTTATCTTTTTCTACCAGAAGTATCAATCCGAATAGAAAGCATCTTGCCGATAATGAAGGATCCATAAAATTCATGTTGAATTCTTTAAACAAAGCTGCGAAAAAACTGATAACTTTCGGTGAGTGTATAAACTTGTACGCTGAAGCGACAGTTAATGCTCTTATGGTAGATGAAAAATCTGAAAATATTTCCATTCTCTTCATGTTCTCTAAAAGACACATTGATTCTGTTACCTCAAAATCATAAGGTAGCGATTGTTCTTGCGAGGTTTGAGATTCCAGCAACAAATCTGATTCTGAATCAGATGAAACTGATATAAATGGCGCATCAAGCCTTGGTTCGACAGACATTCTGCTATTTGGAGAGGATAATATTGACCTAATAGTAGCGGAAGCGATGCTTCTTTTATGTTCCACATACTTCTTTTTATTTTTGATAGCTTGCTCATACTTTTTTGCAAGCTTTCCTCTTCTCAATTCTTTTGCCTTTTGATTGTTGTCTAGCTTAGCAGCTACAGTACTTGTGTGAATTGCAGCCTTTGTTATTTTCTTCCCCAGAAATTGCAATCTTCGTTGTTCATGTGTCTCCAAATCATGATCCAGTGAGTTTGATCTCTTCTTTGGAGAGAACTGACCAATCGGCGTCAATTTTTTCATGATTCTGTTCGGAGGAGTTAGTGGGGGAGAATTTAGCGATATCAAGGAAGGTTCTGAGTCATCCGTTGGTTCCATTACTTTAGGTGTCATGGGCTCGGCCGTTTCTGCTGGCCTGAAGGTAGGTGTTAAAACAAATTCTGTGTGGCTATCACCTGGTGCAATTGGGTCTGATGTATCATTTTTCTCTGTATTTTGGCCCGAGGAGCCCTGCGTTGAATAATCGTGCATCTAAATATAGAATTGTCCTGCGTTAAAGATTGAATTCCAGAAGATCGAAGAAGACTATAGCTCAAAATCTGATAGCGCTTATTTTGAAAATAATCCAAAGAAATCACAGATTAACAAGCTTAAATATCGGAAGGTATATTATAATGAAAACTATTTTTAAACGGTTAAAATGAAAGTTACAACTGTAGTTGCCATGGATTAAAAGAGAATCTATTTTAAATAACTGATAAGGAAAATGGGGCTATCTAAGAGCGACTCACTGGCGACTGCCAAATTGCCTTCTGGGCGGCTGGTGCTCGGCTCGATAGACGGATGCGTCAAATCATCAAGGGTCACTAGCTATGCGGTGCACACTACACAGACTACAGTGTACAGACTACCGGCCACAGTAGTTAGAGTATTTATCTGCGGGCTAGCTTTTAAAAGAGAGAAGTTGGACGGCGCAGGGCGAATACGGAGCACTGCCTTCTAGCCAGCCCCCTACTACCTAGCCTTGGCCTTTGAGCACGACTCCGATAAAAGATACGGCAGGGCAGACTCGCGACGCGCGCGTCCTGGTAGGTCGTAGGACCGACGGTTCTTGCGAGGCGAAAGTTTGAGAAGGCTGGTTTCAACAGCCATTAAGTTTGTTGCTGCTGCTACCAATGTTCAGAGGAGTACTGGAAAAAGGATTGATCACCTCTCAATTCTAATCTCTGGTCAAGTGACATATCCAAAAATTATACACTATATCAAAGTCCATATCCCATATCCATATAGTTAGACATGATTGGGTAACATTGTATATAATATTATTGAGGCTCTAGTCATGGCTATGTGCGATCTTCATGAAGCAAAGAGAGACTGATTGTAGTATATATATATAAAAGTTTGTATATTGGTTGATTTCTTTTTAATTGAGTGGTTACTGGCTTGCAACCACTTTCGCAAAGGGAGTCCTGCTTCAGTTCCTGCTTCAGCTCACTTAGGTTTGTAGTCGCTTATATACGCTTGGTTCTTGCCAACACGTTTCATATGTCCGTTTTATATATACTTGTGTGGAGAAGATAATCATGTTGTCCCATATAGATCTCCTACTATCCTCCTGCAACAAAAAGTACTTTAAAATACTTGGAAGTCCCTTCCTTCCAAATATCCTATTGTACTCATTAGCGTGCATGTTAAGTCTCCAAGTTAAATCATTGTCTCGCAATAACTCACCAGCATGCACAATTTTATTGGAAGAATCAAGGTTTAGGAAAGCTGGGCTTGCTCCAAAGTTTAAATACCAAGAATTGATTTATTTGTCTGGGATCAGGTTTTCCCTGTCCTTGGTAAAGATAACATCAAAATTCATTTTACTTTTCTTTATGAACGCTATTTTCTAGTGTAGTTACAAAGAACCGCTAAAGCGAGACTCAAATTCGGATCGATCGCTCTCACGACTCACAAGCGCAATGAGAACTCCAATGCCCTTTCATATAATGCTCTTCCATATTCCCTGTTCCCTGTTGGTAAGCGAATAATACAGAAGATGTACTGATTTTTTGCAAAAGGCTTACTGAAAGACACATAAATTGTCATAATGTAGGCACTTTATTACAATAATAAGAAACACTCCGAATCTGGATCTAGCGGTGCTTTGAAGGAGCCATTTTACTGTTGAGCATGTGAAAACAGCTAATTAACGTACTTTCTTCTTCACTAGAAGTAATGCATTTGGTTCCTTGTCCTTGAGCTATATGAAACTACGACTATATCTTGTACATCAATTATATTCATTATACACAGTTGGTTTGAGATACGATGCTAATTGATTATAAACTGAAGCAATTCTTTCTTCGTAGATAGCTAATTAAATGGTAATGAGCCAGTAGAGGGGGCGTAGGAGTTAGGACAACTTCCCAACCCGCGCACGCGCATACTTTCAGAGACTGAAGGGTTTTGATTACAATTTACAGCTTTCAAACGGCTGCTGCCAATATCGAGGACTCAAATTTTTAATAACGTATAGATCGATTACTGATGCGAGAGTAAGATAATTAATTCTCTTTCAAAAATAATTACTTGACTTCAACTTTCAAATCAGGATCCTTCTGTACTCAAAAAATAAAATCGTAACAGTCTGTGCGACGACCTCACTTGAAATAACTGGTATATACCAGCAGTCTAGAACATTGGTTCCTGCACCTCAACTGTTCTAGACTACTACAATTTAATTGCTGTCTATATAGTTGGTTACATGAACTATGAAAATATAGACATCATATGATGTGTACATGTATGCACAATATTCGATGCTTTTTAAAGCACACATCACTATAGTAAACAATTACAGCGAATAAAGAAACCTTCCTAAAACGGCTCTTTTTGAGGAAAGCTCAAACATAGAACTTCAAAATATAGTGCAGGCAATTCTCATCATCACGGTGTTTGCAGATGAGCCCAATGTCTTCTTAGTAAAGAGAGGCTTGATTAGGTAACCTATTCTCTTTGATTGCAAATACTGTACTTTTGTTAAGGAGCTGTCTTTTTAGCTATCATCTATGCTTATTCATATAGTTGATTGTTTTTGAAAGAGTTGATCGTACCAATCAAAAGAGTTCAACAAAGAGAAATTCATACAATCTTTTTGGATAGTGGACAAGAGTAAGTTGAATAGAATCGATCTATTGGCCAAAAAGACAAAAGCTGGAGCTGAAAGAGAAATATTACGTAATTGAGATAATCTTTACAAATAAGAAATTCATATCTAGTACTGCTTTGTTCACATCTAGGCTCATGATTTCTCAAAATTAACTCTCACAATAGCGAATTCGATTCGCTGTTGTCTCGCAAACATTGTCGCTATTCAAGTTGACCCAAAAACACCACCAGGAATTAAAGGCCGCGTGGTACGATATCCTGCGCGAGATGGATGTTGCCAGTTAACAACCAACGAAATTACTGCTTTTACTTTTAAAGGACCTTCTCTATCTGGAAAAATGCTATCACAATCCGGGGCAGTACTGTTTTGGATTAGAATTTAGAGCAAGTATAACTAGCTCACATGTGTCCATTGAATCATGAACAAAGGTAGGTCACAGATGTTCAACCTTTTTTGATTGTCAACTTAAAACCACACTAACAAAGACAGATTACAAATATACTGTATTCTTACTTAAGAGCTGGAAGATGCTGGCTGCAGAAATTGGAATCGACCCACTGAGACGTTGTACTCTGAAGAAGCAGTCGATGTAACTAAATTGTAAACTGAAAGTCACCGACGGTTAACGCAAGACATACAAATTGTCAACTGCACGACCAGCTTTTTCTCGATCAATCGATCTTATTTCTCCATAGATTCAAGGCAGTTAAACTGATATGAATAATCTATGCATGATTAGCAATTCCGGCAACTCCCCCCTTAAAATTTTTCCAACAACTCGAATGAGAGTGACATGCCATATCCGGTAATTCTAAAATCTACACATCGTGAATGTCTCCTGATAATAATTGGAAAATATATTGGGTTAAAGCTCGGAAAGAAAAACAAACTCTTTTCTAGATGGGAAATGGATGTTATAGATGATACTCAATGCCCATGGAATGCGAATTGTGGAGTCCAGGAGATCCATCCGAGAATCCTAGCTCGAAACCTAAAAATGACGTGAGACGTCACGGCTTCGACGGCGATGAGTCGACGTGCAAGGTTTGCGCTCACTTTTTGGCATAACTTTAGACTTTTTTTTCTTTTTTTGTATTTTTTCGATAACTCCGGGGACCATCTAGTTTGGTCAGACGTCATTTTATCATATACATAAAGATATGTATTCGCTATAAGACCTGGAAACCCTTCTATAGTGCTCGCATTTAGATAGATTATTGGTATCGAATGAACAGAAAAGTAAGCGCTAATTGAGGTTTCGCTATATGCGGAATCCTTCGCGAACCCAATAGTGCTTCAAACAATCATGGCAAAAATTTTGAGCCAAACAGCAACCTAATTTTCAGAGATCTATGTGAAAAACTTAATTAATGTGCTGCAAATATTTATTTTTTTCATTTTCCTTGTGATTATTTTTTAAAAAAATAAATTCAACGGGACTAATCATAACACAGGTGTTCCCTGATTACATAACTGTAAGAGAAGAAAAGATAAAACGGTCGTGACCCAAATCCCGATTACATAATCTTCACATATAAAAGGTTCGGTGATCGTTTTAAAATCTCGATTGTTCCTTTATTAAGAAATTCAGCATTGTTGGGAATCCCCCACAGCCGCAAAAACATATATAACCGTACGTTACAACCTGATCCCATGTATACATTACTATTGTACTTCCAAAGTTCTAAACTTTTCTCGATCTGTACCTGTGTGGTACCCTGTCTTTCAAGTTTTGGTGGCGCTTGTGGCATCGCCGAATTCAAAACCTCCTTTCAATTAACTGGAAAGTTATCGAAACTGAACAGTGAATAGTAACCATGGAATCGTAAACTGCAAATACTGCCATTTGATATACCATTCGGCAGTAATTCGGCAGCAGCTTAAATAATTGACCATATGGATGTACACATCTATTATTTACAGGTCCGCTTGCTCTCAACAAAAACAGGAAAATCTCCACTTTTGTGGCTGACTTCTGCGGCCTGCCAAAAATAAAGCAATTGTTCAAAGGGATAGAAAAAAGTTGTTAGATCAACTTGTTCGATGTGGCTCGGCAGGGCTGTTCTCCGCTGCAGCCTGCCCACCTGCTTTTTGCCGTTGGCGACGCGACGATGATGGGGCAGCGGCGACGGCAGCTGGGCGCCACTCGTTTCTTTTTCTTGTGGTCAGTCCATCTTTAAACAAAGGAGGACAAAAAAAAAGAAGAGTTTGAGCTTTATACTTCTTTTTTTTTTCTTTCCAACGGTTTTATGTACTTGTAGCGCCCTTTAATATTATAGTTGCTAACTCAAGAAACAAATTCCAAGAAGTTAATTTTTTTTGTGTTAAATAAAAGAGTGCTACTTAAATCGAATTTCAGTTACCAGCTCACATCCAGTTTCACCTTTCACTGCATTTCATTTTTTATTATTAATCGACGTAGATATTTTTTCTTGCCGCCAGACGTTTATAGAATGAACAACATCATTTGCTAGCTATCACAGATAAATCAACGAGTTTATATATAGCGATATGGGTTCAAATGTGAAACTCAGCTCGCATTTTTCAGGGCATCGGATGGATGCCCATGAAGAATTAGCATATAGAAAAAAAGAACAGCATCAACAGGAACAACAGCATCAACAGCATCAACAGCATCAACAGCAACAGTCTCAACAGCAACAACAACAGCATCATATAATACAAAAGGCCAGCCAGGGTTATATAGTGCCCACTCTCGAGGAACTTATAAGATCATGTTATCCAGATTTTAACTCATCAATGTCACACCTGGACTCTTCGTCTTTGCCCTATCAACATTATTTTAGTGCCAAAAATTTTAAAGATTTCATTATCAAAGCTCACTGCTATGAGAACATAGAATTTTTAATTGATATTCATAAATATGAAACCCTCTGGAATTTATTATTCGCAGAAAATTCAAATTGTTTGACCTGTAACGACAGAAAGAGTGGAGAGCCTCTTACTCACGTTCAACTACAGAAAAAACTGGCGACGATGTCACAATCGCAACCACAACCACTCAAAAGTATCTCAATGAGCCACATAGGAAGTTCATCTAATGAGGGCACCATCAACACCAACAGTGATAATAGTATAATCACACATCATACTGACAATATACATAGCCCATCCGAAAAAAAGTTTGCCAAAAGGGATAGTGTGTCTCTTGAAGCAGATGACACTACTGCGGTACTAACTAGTAGAAAACATAGAAATATCGCAAAGAGCCCTCATGATTCTCCTACAATACAATCAACACAAGCTCTTACGGCGGATTTGTTAAACATGTCAAACTTGGAGTCGTTCGTTGATATTAGTCATTATGACAAAGAAAGAGAGAAAACCCCAGTTGATCCTCAACAGGAAATTATGAATAAGATGTTTAACAACTATCATATAGAGGAAGATCACCCTTTTTGTCAGGTAAATTTTGATGACTTCAATCTCAATTCAAGTCTACCTTTAAGTACTCAACACCAGGACATAGAGGCACCTCACAGCTTTGCTATGTACAAGGAAGAAATTGTTAACTTATGGAACAAGATTTTGAATAATTACATAAAGGAGGACTCCATGAACCAGATAAATTTACCAAATACTGTTGTTGATGGTATTTTGAATGAAGATTTGCATCCGGCAAGACCTGCTGAATTTCATCATCCAAATACACTACTCAAAGCCAAAAAGCTGATATACTTGTTACTACAAGAAAATGTATACTCCAATTTTATAGAGGCTATTGAATCAAGATTGGCAAAGGAGCACCCAATTTGTGAATCTCCTCCAACTGTGATCGCTCAACCAATTCTTTCCAAAGGACCATGTGGAATCCCAAACCCTGAAGCAACGATGAATCGTACGTCGCAAACGTCTCCTTCTATTACATTGAGCCCAGTCCTTTCAAAGGGCCCTTGTGGTATTCCTAATCCTGAACTAGCAATGAACCGCCCAGGACCTGATTCTCAGCACAGTTCATCATCGTCTATAACTATGCTGCCATTCCATCTTCATAGACACTCTCCAACGACTGGTAGCAACCCACCTATACAAACCACACCACCACTACCATTGAAAAAGTCATCTTCCATATTTGGTCATGTTGGAGGTATTCGTCCTTTACGCTCACGCCTTAAGAAGAAGAAATCTTCTCAGCCATCTACAGGTCTCTTTCGCTTCAAGTCAAACACATCATCAAATGGATCTCAAGGGAGACGTTATAGTTCATCATCAACTGCGTCGACCTGCTCATCTGTATCACAACCGCAAAGTCCAAACTTGAATGCTGTTCTAGAGAAGTCACAACAGCAATTCGCAAAACTTTCTTTAATGGATGGTACAGGCAGTCACACATCATCGTATGGACCATTGCATTCTCATTCTGGAGCAATTACTGGGATAGGAGAATACTCGACAGGAACGAGCGATACAATCAATGAGGAATAAGCCTTTTATTTTACTTTAATTACCGTATTTTTTAACATCGACTGTTTTATGTACATGTTTCTTTATTTTTATCATACCCCCCCCTTATATATAGATTTTGCTATGTTATTACTCTAGAACGCTGCACTCACGAGTTTTTTTTTTCATTTCTTATTTTAAATGTTTTAGTTATTTTTTCATATCACTTCTCGATAATTTTTGCATTCTACAGATTCACAATTGAAATCAAAGGAAATATATCCTTAATTTTTTCATTAATAACCAGATAATAATTCGTAATTGTAAAAAAATAGCCGATGGTAAGTATGCCGGAGGTCAAGGTGAATACTATTTGATGATCTCACTTGAGAATGCAACGAGGAAAAATAACTACTTGCCATGAGTATATAGAAATGTGCTCATCCACGCAGATTAATTATATCCCACCTCCATGATTTCCATTATTTTTAGATTAGCTTCTGATTTGCAGGAACAGCTAGCAAATCCTTCAACAGATCTGATTATTCTCTGTTCTGCAACGTCGTACAAACAGCCTTAACCTTAAACACAAGTTGTTCTCCGGGTAATTTATGCCTAAGCTGACTCATGCTCATCGCAATTCGCGATTTCGCCTTCTCTTCGCAGAACTAGAAGCATCGCGGCTTTCTTTGAAAGGCAGTGAATCACCGGAGTCATTTCTCGAAGACGACTTAGAAAAAGTGGAAAAAAAAGTTTATAAAAAAAATCCCATCGGATGCTACCGTTTTTCCCCCCCTCTACTCCTTAACTTATCTAAATAACTATGATATACGGTACCTAAAAACGATGAATTTTATTTTTATATTTATAATCAGTTGTATTTCAATTGTTACTCTCCTTAATGTTATTAGCTTTATCTTGAAACTTTTTCACTTGCACCAAACAAAGGCACAACATGGATTCCGTAACTTGAACCCCAGATTCGTGCATGCTCTAATCAACTTAACGTACAAAATAAACAGTTATCTTCCACAGGTTATTCAATCAAATATAGTTGTATCCGAAATAATAGTTTATCCAGTAAAGTCATTTCCTGGTCTTTCTGTTAAATCATGGACAATTGATGAATTTGGACTTGAATGTGATAGAATGTATATGCTAGGACAACTTGATCCCGTTACAAACAAATATAAATCTGTCACTTTAAGAGAATATCCTCAACTCAACTTGGTTCATATATCATTTGTTAATAACGAATTTGTGATAAGTAGCTCAAACGTTACATATTTTAAACTACCTAAAACAATGACGGTCAAGTATTTAGAAGAGTATTCTAATTTTAATTACCAAGACGTTGAACTATGGGGAGTTGGGTTCCAAACTTTGGTTCTTGACAAGATTGATCTAAGTAGACTCATCAAAGATTTCAACCTTTCTGACGATATCAAACTTTTATATTCAACAAATGGTAAAGAAGTGAAGACAAACTCTCCTGAAAATCTTACATCACACCAAAAATTTCAAAGCACGCAAGAGAACCAACAATTCAGAGTTACTAAATTTCAAGAGTATTTCCCAATATTATTAATGTCTGAAGTTGACATAAGGACAATAAATTCCCAAATAAAAGAAAGATTTCCACAAGATGACGGTTTTCCAGATACAAGCTCAGCAAATTTCAGACCAAATATTGTCGTCTCTGGATGTACTACCCCATTCGATATAGACGACTGGTATCATTTTCAGTTAAAAACAAATACAGGAATCTTTGATTGGCTTGTCACATCCAAATGTCCACGGTGTAGCATACCCAATATAGATCCAACAACAGGTAATGCTGATAAATTGAACCGAGTCTCAAAGACATTGGCGAAACATAGAAGAGTAGACACGGGTAACACAAATTTTGCCTTTTTAGGGATTCACGGTGTTCAATTACAAGTAAATTATAAAGTTGATGTGGGAGATAAAGTAAATGTATTGGAAAGAAAAATTAATATATACAAACCATTAAAATAATAGCTTTGATGCTTAAATACTATATAAATGTACATATATACCAAAAAAAATAAATAAAAAGTAATATAACTCAAAAACAGATATGCGAATGAGGATGAAGCAAAAATGAAAACAAAAAAATATAAAATAACACGCACTAATAAAATTTACATTTCCATACCAGAAAGTATAGTTGCCTTTAAATTGAAAGGCTGATCAAATAACATGTTCCAAACTTGAGTAATATCAGTCATTTCAAATGGCTCAATACCAAAACCTCTAGGTGGCTCTGGATTAATTAAGTTACCAATACTGTTTGGCGCAGCACTTCCAGTGAAAACAGAACTATCAGCAACGGCCGCAACTGGGACATCATGTGCCTGGATAAGTAAAGGCACAGAAGGTTGAGGTTGTTGAGGTTGGTTTTGCTGTTGTAGATGGGGATGTGATTGAGGTGGAGGGTGTTGGGGAGTCTCTGGGGAAGCAGCAACGGGAGGATTTGATAGCGATGTCTGAGGAGGTGTTTGAAAATCAACAGCTGGATTATAAGTATGTGTAACTGTAGGAATTGGCTGTGCTAAATGGTTAATTTGATTGATTCTTGACAACTCTTGTTCACCCATAATGTTGGAGACAAATTCTCCATAATCAAATTGTGTGTTACTATACGTTGGCGAAGCAACTGGTGGGAGCACCATCTCTTCAAAATTGGAGGATTGTTGTAGTAAATTGTGTAAGCTGACTGTAGACAAATCAAATGAGCTAACCTGTGCACCATCACCCTTGGATTGCTCCTCCATTTGTCTTCTAATCATCAGGTTTCTAGTGTTGGAGTACATTTTTGCCAAGGTCTCATGAACAAATACTGCCGGACTACAATCCTTTTGCAAAAGCTCTAATAAACCAAAAACCATATTCATCATTCTATCACTGAACTTTAATATTTCGTTCGAAAGGCATAAAGCAGTAGAGTTAATTAGAGCATACATGTAGCTGATTCCCGATTGATGAACTGAATGAATGGATAGGTATTTATAGTTAATCTTGTCGAGTGTAGCTAACTTATCGTACATTATCACAATTTGAGTTGAAACTCGAAAGAGCATTTCCAGTTGTTGCTGTGTAGGCCGCTTCCGCAGACTGGTAGGTTTGTATAACGTTTGTAGCAGGAAATAATAATTCAACATTACAAAATCAGAAATGAATGAAAAGGTCTCTTTAGATTTGC
Source organism: Ogataea ovalis (assembly GCA_030556425.1). Taxonomy (NCBI): domain Eukaryota; kingdom Fungi; phylum Ascomycota; class Pichiomycetes; order Pichiales; family Pichiaceae; genus Ogataea; species Ogataea ovalis. The sequence continues at coordinate 133,815 of JAKTTZ010000011.1, forward strand.
TATCAGTGTTGGATCTTGTGGATTGTAAAAAATCTAGAATTAAATCATTGAGTTCCATATGCACGTCCATGGTGAATTTGTCCAAATTAAAGTTGATCAATAATGGATGATCGGCTTTTGCATCAACACATTGTACAATCCTACTCTGAATTTCTCTTAATTTGATGAAAAACTTTGGAGTCACAAAGGATGGATCATCATCGAATTCATGTTTAGCAGTGATATAGAGATCTCCAAGACTGAAAGGTTTGCTAACGTACGTTGATATTTGGCGTTCAATTGAATAGCAACTCCAAAAAACAAGTCTATGTAAGTATTTATAATTATGGCAATGTAAATCATTAAATGCTAATTCAGAGATTGGAGGAGCCACTTCTGGTGGTGATAATGTTTTATAGAAATTTTCAAGGGACCTTAATGTACCTTCTTCATATATACCCATATCTGTAACCAGAAACATAACGATGGAAATGATATACCAAACACCAGGAGAAACAGGCTTCAGCAGGCCAAATGAAGCTATCAATAATAGACTTTGTATTGTTCTTAGTTGAATAACATTAGATATTTGAGGTGAGCTTGCTCTGTAGTTTTGAATGTCTAACTTTGTAAATTTATGGAAAAAAACGGTAGAAGTCAAATAGTATCTTTCAACATCTGTCTGGTTAACCAAATTATGGTTATAATTTATTGCTGAACCAATTGCAATGATAATATACAACATGAAAAGATCATAAGAATTTATGCGCTTCGCAAGGAACATTATATAATCCACAATATCCATAGGGACGTTATTAGCATTTTCAACTTCATTGTAAATGATATTCATTTTATGGTAAATCAGATCATCTTTGGGAATTATAGGATTTTGACACCAAGAATATTTGTAATAGTTATCTATCATTATCCTGGTTGTGCTTCTGGGTGGTAAACGTATTAATTTAGAATGATCTAGTATACGTTCTTGACCACCAGCTCTAGCTCCAAACATGGAAATTTCTTTCACCCCGCTATTTGGAGTATGAAATAAATATCTAAAAGGCAATCTCCATCTCATCGATAATCCTATTTCAATCTCAAATTCATTACTTTCTTTGTTGTTTGGGTTTTTTGAGTAGCTATAGTTCCCATTGGAGGAACTAGAGGCTGGCACACTTTCTGCTCCATTTGAAGCAGAGTTTGAATTAGACGCCGACGTTGTCTGCCCCATTGACGATGAATATAACATTGACAATGAATGTCCCAGTGTCGGTGAATTTCCAATACTCATTCCATAAAATTCTCTTGGACGTAATTCTTTCGTTATTGGATCTTGAACAACACAGGATATTTTCGCTTTCAGACATCTTGAGCACTTGGGATACTCAAAATCGCATCTATGCTTTAGTGATCGACACTTTTGACAAGCAGTTTTGACTCTTGATATTGGAGCCATTATATGTGTGTCTTAGATAGAAAAATTTTTTATCGATGCTATCACTGGTAAAATATAGAAGTTTCATAAAAGTTGAATGCTTAAAACAAAAAGTACACATGTGCTTTGATTTAAGAGCACCAACAGGCAGCCTGATACGACTTCTGCGCGATATCAGAATTACATAATCACCGTCCACCTGTGTTTGGCGCTGCGCTGGAAGCCTGGAAGAATTGCAAGGTTCAGGGGCCAGCATTGAGCAGTCGGCGCTGAGAGCTGCAGCACCCAGCGCAACCCCGTATCGAGAAATTTGCCTAAATTTAAGATTAGAATTTAAGATTGGGACGCTAGAAGAGCCCCTTCACGCGCATCTCGAGTAAAAAAAAAACGGCCCGGTAGAGAAGAGCTAATCTCCAATTGGGTATACAGAAGGTTATAAATTACACAAAAGGGTATACACAGCATAAACTAAAAAAGGCGTATTTGACAGACGAGTAAATCTTAATAAAGTTTTTTTTTTCAAACAGCGTATTCTGATGGCATTTCTAGGCTTTTTTTTCTATTACCGCTCAATCACTCAATCGCTCATGAAATCATCGTCATCATCGTCAATGGTAATTGATATCGAACTCCTTGTGCCACGCTTTCCGCGGGTAGACCTTCTAGTTTCATCTGATTTAGAAACCGTACTGTTTCTTGTTCTAGATGACGGTGATGAGGCAGCAGTATTTTCTCTTGGTTTATCGATACGACGAATCTTTGCAGGAGGGCTTTGCACTTTAGAAGACTTTGAAGATGCAGAGGAGTTTTTGGAGCATGCACGTCTGCATGGTTCCTTCTTTATTGGAGTGGAGGTAGTCGCTAGGTCCCGTACAGCTCTGTTTTGCTTCTTATTATCTTCTAGCTCCTCTTCCTTGACAGCGTTACTACGTGAATTTCTTGTGGTTCTAGATTTCGATTTACCCTTATTTGATCTTGGTGGTGTTGATTCGGACTCAATGATTAGAAACTCATCGTTACCGTCATAGTTCTTGTCGTCTTCTTGATCGTCTGATGAGAGCAATACAATCACCGAAGAGTCGGCAACATTTAGAGGTGTTTCGTTATCTATTGAATCTGCAGTTTCGTCGTAATCCTCAATATGTGATTCGTCATCGCTCTCGGTTTTCACTTGAGAAGTTTTTTTGGATCTCTTGGTATCAACTTTGTTTGAAGTTCTTGCACTCTTTGACGTAGAAAGACGAGCCTTCTTAGTTAGTTTAGTAGATGATAAATTGTCTTTAGATCCATTTAGTTTATCTCTAGGGCGTTTGGCAGTTCTATTTCTAGTCCGTCTCTCAAAAGGTATTTCAGTAGCGCTCTTCTCATCTACCTTCTTGTCGCTGCTTATAACCTCAATATCAGTAGGCTGAAGCTCCACGATTTCATCATCAGAATGACCAGAATGACTAGAATCATGAATCTTTTCCATTTTGTCCATTTCCTCAGATTCCTTTGATTCATTGATATCAGGGATTTGTTCTTCATCGGGGAGTTGTTCTTCATCGGCGTCTTCTTCCAGTTTAATGGTTTCAGTTTTGTCGCTCGTTTGTTCAGCATCTTTAACCTGTTCTTCTTTAATTGTAACTTTTTCATCTGGGTTTTCGATTGCAGTTGCATTGCGTATGGCTTCCTCTACAGTATCTTTGAATTTGTTGAATGCATTTCTCGAAGGAACATCTTTCAAAGCAGTTTCTAATCCTCCCCCATTTGTTAACTCCAAACTCTCAATGGTGTCATATAGCTCTTGTAATGGTACCAAACCAACCTTTTCCGTGATCTGTAACTTGGGAAGAGTAACTAGGACCGGCTTATAAAACTGTTTACTTGCTGAGGAGTAATCAAGTCTTTCAAGAACAGTCAATAACTGAATAGCAACATCAACCAAAGTGGTGCTTTTTTCTGCTTCTTCAGGATCTCTGTTCACGATCCTACTTGGATGAGTCCAATATAACAACTGTTGAATAATGCTATGCGGAGTCACTGTTACTGAATTATCTTCAATCATATCATGCCAACTATTAAATAATCTGAACAACGTATCTGAAATAACACGAACTATTCTCTCTTGGTGAGAAACATGAGAGAAAGCGTAAACAGGAATGCAGAAAGCCAAACATTGCTTTAAGGATTCGTTATCATTTATTGCAGGATTGAAATAAGCTAACAATGTTGTTTCAAATAGCTCATCATCGTTAATAACACCACACAAGAACAATTTATATAAAGCTTCACCTGAAGTGGCTTGTACTTCTTTTCTAGTATTGTCTCTCAAAGTTCTGTAGAATAGTTTAGCCACGGCCATAGAATCAACACTATCAGGTTTATCTGATTCCAAAATAGAAACCCCATGAACAGCCAATAAATCTGAAATAACCTTCAAACCAGTCACAATTAAAGTATCAACATTACTTTTAGTAACATAAACACCACAAATGAACATACTGTTAATAGCCAGTTCTTTATCAAGAGTGCAGCACAATCCAAGACATATCAACCCTAACTCTCTGATTTCAACTTCCTTTCTACGAATAGCAGGATGGATCAAATTTCCAACGATGGACATAATTGATATGTTATCACGTAATGGCTCAGTAGCCAGTTCCAACATTCTTCTGGCAATAGTTAAGCATTCCACTAATACACCGGCATCCAATTCTTCAACTTGCTTTAACTCTTGTTGCATTGATTGGTTCACACTCGTATTAGATACTCTAGATAAATTCTCATCTGCTGTTATGAAAGAGTTATTAGCGTCATCATCATCATCTTCATCATCATCCTTTGAAATGTCGGCATTATTCTTTTCTTTACGTTTGTCATCCTCATCTGAATCGTAGCCAACCACCGATTCATCTACTGCATATGCAGAGTCTTTCAAATCATTAATTATGTCCACAATCATAGAACAAAAATCACGCTCACTAATAGACAACTTTCTAATACATTTGATTAAAACGGCAACAATACTATCTGTCAACGAATCGTTTGTCAATATTGCTCTGAGTACATTCAACATTTTTGATCTACCAAATTCATCACTATAATCATAATCGACAGCAACCATTAATAATTGCTGTAAGACAAAATCAAATTCACTTGGGTCAGAAATCTCAATATCACCGATTTCTTGATTCTGTTCTAAAATATGCTTATGCTCTTCGATTTTTTTCAAATTTTCTTTTCTTCTCTCAAAATAGGATTGAATAATCTCAGAAAATTTTGCAGTTTCAGGGAAGTATTGGTCGAGTTCATTGGTCATATTCCTTTCGGTACAATATTCAAAGTATATCCTAAACAACATTGCAGTCTCTGGAGTCAAACTTCCAATGATATCTTCATTGAACTTTATCTTAGAAACGACATCTGGTCTGTTATCTAAAAACACTCGAACTGCTGTCTCAGCTATTTCACTTTTCGTCACCTCCAATCTTTCAAGAAACTTCAAAACATCATCGTGAACAGTTTCCATTAAACTCTCGGTTAACCATTTAGTGGCAGCTTTTCTAACAGTCTCCTCCCTATCTCTTAAACCCCAAGTGAGGAGTTTCTCTCTTGCTGTAAAATCTATTAACCGGATCTTTCCAAATTCAGGTAGAATATTATGATAAAGAATCTTTCTATTTGTAGTGTTCACATCCCTTGCTCTTTCAAATATATAAGGTTTCGTAAAATCGTTTTTCTCTAATAATTTCAAGCAAACTCTTCTAACCTCGGGATTGCTGTCATTCTGCATGACAAATCTGATCTTCTTAGCAGCATCGCTAATTGAATCAGAGCCGTCAGGCTCCTGGAAACTAGCAATAGTTGCAATGGCTTTCATCCTGACTTGTGGTTCTTTGTCGTATATTCTAGACAATAAGTCCTCACTGATTGTTTCATATAGTTCGGAGTCAATGGAAGACATATTTTGCATCAAATGGGATAAAAAGTGGCAAACACGGTATCTAACGTTCTTATTTGCCGCATCCAAACCTTTGACTAAATGACGTGCAAGTTTGTCAATAAACTCAGTAAACATGTGTTCATCTTTTTCTGAGAAGCCACCATCATTTCCCTCCGCATCGTCCAATTCTTCAGTATCTGGATTTATGGCACTGACAAATGATGCCACAAATTTGACAATTCTATCACCTACATGCTCATTTCTCTTTATGGCTAAGACTTTATTAATCATTTTTAGGAATAGGCCATTAAACTCATCACTCAAACCTATTTCTCTGCATCGCAGCTGAGCTGCTTTCAAAATAACAACTTGTCTTTTGTGAGTGGAAATTGATGATTGACAATCTTGAAACACCTTTCTAATGATACACTGAATCTGATCAAAATCATTTAGTTCGTTAATTGATCCAAGTTCGGCTTTTTTCGAGTTAGCAGAAGGCGTCTTTCCTCTCACGCCCTTTGATTTTGTTGCTTTCTTATTAGCGGTGGGCATGTATGTCGATGGCAGTTAGCACAAATAACTTTTTAGTTTTAAGACTAAAAGGTAAGAAGCAAACAAGGATGTAAATAAACAAATACGTGCTAATTCCTAGGTGTATGTTTTGATTTTGAAACTCTATCTATCTATAGGAGATCAGGGCGCGTTTGACCTTTTTTGATGAGTCAGCAGTGACCTGTACAGCTAGGAAAATATTTTAGCTGGGGTATATACTTTTCAGTCAAGTTCTACCGTTTTTTTTAGAGCCATGGCAAGGAATAAGGGGAATCGAACAATTCTCTAGGTCATATTTATAAGAATTTGTTCAAGGAAACAACCAGAAAATGTCCAATATTCATTCGGAATTGGAGTTGTATAATCTTACTTTACACCCATCGGTATCTGCCGTAAAGTGCTGTATAGGTAACTTTACTGGTAATAAGAAACAACAAGAAATTGCTAGAGCCACAAATACTTCTATCGAGTTATGGAAATTGAACAAAAAAACTGGTGCACTAACCAAATCATTCTCTCAGGAAACATACAGTAACATTAGATCAATTCAGAATTTTAAAACAACAAAATCTTCTAAGGATAATTTAATCATCACATCTGACAGTGGGAACTTGTCAATCGTAGAATTTGACAATGCAAAAGGACTATTTAAGAGAGTATCATGCGAACCATATTTTAAGACTGGAATTAGGAGAATTTCACCTGGTGAGTTTATTGCTGTAGATGGGAAAGGTAGATCCGCCTTGATCAGTGCCATCGAAAAAAACAAGCTCGTTTACACTTTCAGAAAGGACTCGAACGACAGATTGATTGTCTCATCACCATTAGAAGCAAACAAAGGTAAGCATCTAACTTTCGATTTGACCGGTTTGGATGTTGGGTTTGATAATCCCATTTTTGCTTCAATTGAATGTGACTATTCTAGCTTTGAGGAGAACACTGACAAGGAATTATACAAGACTCTCAACTATTACGAATTAGATCTTGGATTGAACCATGTTGTGAGAAAATATTCGGAAGAGATCAGAGACAGCTCCAATTTTTTGATCTCTCTACCAGGGGGAATTGATGGCCCAAGTGGTATCTTAGTAGGTTCAGATAATATGGTTCAATATAAATTTTTGAATAAGAGAACCCATTCCGTGCCTATTCCCAAACGAACTGGATCGTCACGTTCCTCCAGAATTGTGACTGGAGTAGTTCATAAATTGAAAGATACCTTTTTTGCATTACTTCAGAGTGATCAAGGTGATTTATTCAAAGTTACCTTAGATTTTGTTGCTCAAGATTCTGATGATTCAAATGGAGAAGGAGGCATAATTAACAGCATGGAAATCAAATATTTTGATACGTTTCCAGTTTGTACCTCCTTATTGATTTTTAAAGCAGGTTTCCTATATGCTAATTGTGAAAGTGGAGATCAGTATGTTTATCAATTTGAAAAATTAGGTGTAGATCCAGGTGATAAAGTTTATAATTCCAATAGTTATCCAGATGACATTGCAGTACTCGAAGATGATTCTGCATTCTTTGATCTCAAACCTTTGGATAACTTGAATCTTGTGAGTATAACGGAAAATTTAAACCCATTAGTTGGATCAAAACTATATGATTCGGGAAATGCGTCGGATTTACCTGTAATTTACTCCTTATGTGGATCTGGTCCAAGATCATCTCTAAAGATTCTCAATCATGAGTTACCCTATAATGAGATTATATCACAGGAACTACCATCGTCGGTTCAGAGAGCATTTGTTACAAAACTTAGAGTAGATGATGAGTATGACAGATTTATGGTTTTGTCATTTACTGATGGTACACTTGTCCTTGGAATTGGAGAGGAGGTTGAAGAAGTTGAAAACTCTGGTTTTAAAAATGATACATTTACGTTGGATGTCCAGCAAATTGGTTCATCCTCGGTGGTACAGATTCACTCAGAAGGTATTAAACAAATTTTCTATAAAGATGATGAACCTCAGAAAATTGTTGACTGGAATGCCCCAACAGGAATTGATGTTCTTTGTACCTCTTGTACAAATAGTCAGGTGGTGCTTGGGTTATCAAACAGAGAATTGGTTTATTTCGAAGTTGATGAATTTGACAGGTTGATTGAATACAGCGAAAGAAAAGAAATGGATGCTCAAATTTCTTCGGTTTCACTAGGCGATATTCCAACAGGCAAATCAAGATTCCCTTACATTATTGTTGGTTGTAAAGATAATTCGTTGACCATTTTTGACTGTAATCCAGAGTCCCCACTTACTACAATTTCTAAAGAAACTTTGAGTGCTACAGCTCATTCTTTGTTGGTTTGCTCAATGAAAGACGGAAATATCTCACTTGATAATGAAATTGATAATGATGAGGAAGACGACGATGAAATAAAACTAAGCAGGATGACACATTTTGTCCACATTGGCATGGATAATGGTGTTTATGCACGTTTACAAATGGATTTAACAACAGGTGAGCTATCAAATGGTAGAAATAAATATACTGGTCCATCTCCAGTCGATTTGTCTCGATTAAGAATTGGAAATGAAAATGTTATAGCTATCTTATCTACTAGATCATATTTAGGGTATACGATTTCTGGTGATTTTAAGATTACACCTTTTATCAAGCCAGCATTTCAGCACATGTGCTCGTTCAAAAGTGAAGACGTTCCAAGAAATGGGGTCTTATCAATAAATGGTAAGACATTGGTAATTATGACTGTTGATCAACTGGACAGCGATTTCTTAATAGAAAGTATTGGTCTACGTTACACTCCGAAAGCAATGCAAGATTGTTCCGATTTGAATGGGATGCTTTACATAGCTGAAGCTGACTACCAAATTGGATCGCCATATTTAGAGGACATTCAACATGAAAAACAGGAAGAATTGGTAACCTACGAACTGGATGAAGAGAAAATGGAATACCATCAGCAGTTTGGATATGAGTTTAGTGAAGAAGGATGGGGATCTTGCCTACAAGTCATATCAGTGGAAGATAAAGCAATTGGTCAAACAATCGAGTTGGTTGGTGAAGCAGTGTTCAAAGCTTGTAAAGTGAATTTTAAATCCCAACCGGATTCAAACTATTTGGTTGTATCCAGTTCTATCAATCAAAAATTGAATCCAAATTCAAATTCTGCCTCATACCTACGAGTCTACCAAATACAAGAAGATGGTTCGCTATCTTTTTTGCATAAAACGAAAACAGAATGTTTAGTGTTATCGATGATTCAGTTTCAGCAAGGTTTATTGGTTGGTTCAGGTGATATATTGACTTTATATGATATAGGTTTGAAACAGTTGCTAAAAAAATCATCTACAAAGTTGAAAAATTGTCATCAGATAGTTGACTTGAATACTCAGGGTTTCAGAATTGTGGCGAGCGATATAAGAGATGGTGTTAGATATATTGTTTACAAGCCGTTGGAAGACAAATTTATTGAATTTGCTGATGACACAGTCCAGAGGCACATTACACAAACCGTTATGCTAGATTATGATACGGTTATGGGCGGTGATAAATTTGGTAATTTATTTGTCTTGAGATGTCCTAAGCAATTATCTGAATTGAGTGATGAGGATAACCGTGGAACTTTGTTGATGAGAGCGAAATCAGGAACTAAATTGAGCAATATTTTCAATTTTTATTTGGGGGATATACCAACTAGTTTTGAAGTTGGATCATTGACAATGGGTAGTAGTTCTTGTGTTGTGTATACTTGTCTTCAAGGTAAGATTGGTTGTTTACACCCAATGAAAACTTTAACTGAAGTGAACTTCTTTAAAGAGTTGCAAAAACTAATAATTAATGAATTGGAGCTCTTGACTGATAGAAGTTATATGAAGTTCAGAAGTTATTATATTCCAATGAAAGCATGCATTGACGGTGATTTAATTGAAGAATACTATAAACTAAGCACCGATAAACGAACAAGAATAGCCACGAAGATGGACAGATTACCAAGAGATATTGATAAGAGGATCTCTGAAATGAGAGGTAGAGTGGCTTACTGATTAAATAGAAATATCTACATTATTGATTAGATCAATAATAATTGTAGATTGTAAAAATAATAATTTAATATATGTATATGTATATGTATTTTTATTTCGGAAAAACTCCCCGTACAGAAGCGGAGATTCAGATATGCCTTTGGAGAGCGCTGTGTTACGTAAGATATTTGGAATGCTTTGAAGCGAGATACACACGCAAGCTCGCTCGATTTTCCGTTGACTATCTTGTTTCGTTGTTGACCATAGCTTGTTCTGCTGAGAGGATAAACATATTCTCTCGTTGTAACTATAAATGTACTTTTCCAAACTTCGATATCACTGTCATTCATCTGCAAAGTAGAGGATACTCAAAATAATTCAGTCTTGCACAAAAAAAAAGAAAGAGTATACACTCCACTCCTCTCTACTCCAGTTAACAGTTGGTCACTCATTGAATCGCTTATAAATCACTAATATCACCAACACTACGACCATGTCTTCCAGAAAACAACTGACTGAGAGGAATCAGCAAATATTGAAAACTCTATTAAAGGAGCAACCAAACAAGTTCTGTTGTGATTGTAAAACTGCCAAAAATCCAAGGTGGGCTTCTTGGAATCTTGGTATCTTCATTTGCATAAGATGTTCAGGAATCCACAGAAGTATGGGCACACACATCTCTAGAGTCAAATCTGTTGATTTAGATTCTTGGACAGATGAACAAGTCAAATCAATGGTCCTATGGGGTAACAGTAAAGCTAACTCATATTGGGAGAGCAAATTACCTGAAAATTATGTTCCTGATGAGAGTAAAATTGAAAATTTCATTAGAACAAAATATGATCTAAAGAAATGGTGCTCTTCAAGTACCGTTCCTGATCCAAAGTCAATTCATGTTGGATCTGCAACAGATAAATCACAACCACAACAACTTACACAATCACAATCTGCTCCAGCGCCACAACAGAAGCAAGCTAAACAGCCTCAACAAACTCAACAATCCTCCTCTCTCTTGGATTTCTCAGATTTTGGTAATTTGAACACATCTTCTCAGAAAGCACAACAGGAGCCTCAGCAATCTCAACTAAGATCACAAGCACAGGCATCAACTTCTAATTCGACTCCAAATTCGAATGCATCATCTCAATTATCGTTTATTGAATCCACAGCCCAGCAACAACAGTCTAAGAATGCAAGACCAGATTTGAAAAAATCTATTTTATCACTGTACTCAACTCCAACCCAATCAGCTAACAACTCGTTCAATTCACTACCCACAATGATGTTATCTTCATCATCAATCAACAACAATAATGGAACATCAAGCGCACCAGTCTCCAAATCATCAACTCCTCCAATTTATAGCACCACAACTACTAATTCAGGACTATACCAGTCGTTCGGTGGACTAAACCTAGGTTCTCAACAACCTGCAACTCAAAATGATAACGTTTGGGCCACTTCATCATCCAGCATGAACTCAAATTCAAAAAAGAGTTACAATGATGATGTTTTCAAGAACGTTTGGAATTAATTCTAATCGATATATTACTTATCTATGTGCTATTTTTTGTGTTTTTTTCTTGCGTCCTTTTTTTTTTTCTCGTCATATTTCATAGAATTATAAAAGAATGAAATTTACAATATCAAATTTACTTGTCGATATAATGTAATAAAAGAATGAATAAGTTGTAATTATAGTAATTAAAAGGTATATATATAAAGTGATAGGGATACGTATACGAATTATCTTTAATGGCATTTATTTTTTTTTAAAGAATAACAGTCAATCACTGAACAAATCAGATAAAAACAGAGGAAAACGAAGGCATTCAAAATAAAGTAAAAAAGCAACATATCAAAAAAACAAATATTATATTTAGTCTTTCTAAACTAGTTTTTTTACTTTTTTTCTAATTCCTTTTCTTTCCTTTTGTCGTATTCCATTTCTTGCGATTTATATTTTTCAGCTAACTCAAAATTAGATGGAGACAGAGTCAAAAGGAGTATCTAATGGAGATAATAACTTAGAACCCTTGAAGAATTCAACAGTCTTCTTACCTCTCTTAGCAACACCATCGGCTGTGAATTCAAAGTATTTATAAATATCGCCAGCTTTACCAGATGCACCGAATCTGTTGATACCGAATTGAACGTGAGAGTACTTGGCCCACACAGCGGTTGACATAACTTCAATAGACATGATTGGAACACCATCTGGTAAGATAGATTTTCTGTATTCTAATGATTGTTTATCGAAAGTATGGAAGTCTGGCATAGAAACAACAGAGGTTGGGATACCTTCCTCGGCTAATTTCTTAGCACCATCAATAGCGATAGCAACTTCAGAACCAGTGGCGACTAAGATTAAAGCTGGAGCACTAGCAGCTTCGTAAACAACGTAACCACCCTTAGCGGCCTTTTCAATAGATGAACCAGCTAATTGAGGTAAGTTTTGTCTTGATAAGGCAATAACAGATGGTGTGTGTTTAGATTCAATAGCCTTTAAGTATGCAGCAGAGGTTTCATTACCGTCAGCTGGTCTCCAAACCATCAAGTTTGGAAGAGCTCTGAAGTGAGCTAATGTTTCAATAGGTTGATGGGTTGGACCATCTTCACCTAAACCGATAGAATCGTGGGTAGCAACCCAGATAACTGGGTGACCAGAAAGAGCGGATAATCTTAAGGCACCAGCAGCATAAGAAACGAAGTTCAAGAAAGTACCACCGTAAACCTTGTAGTTAGCACCGAATGCTGAGAAACCGTTCATAATAGCACCCATACCGTGTTCTCTAACACCGAATCTGAAGTATCTACCAGAGTAATCACCTAAGCCAGTAGATGGTGGTTGGAAATCAACAGCAGAACCCCATCTGGTTAAGTTGGAACCAGTTAAATCGGCAGAACCACCAACTAATTCTGGAAGGTTGGCTTCAATCTTAGATAAAACGATTTCTGATAATTTTCTTGAAGCAACAGCGGCATCATCAACGGTATAAGTTGGTAAATCTTTGTAGAAAGCTTCTGGTAATTCACCAGCTAATCTTCTCTTTAATTGGGCACCTAATTCTGGGTAAGCAACAATATACTTTTCTAATAGAGTGTTCCATTCAGCTTCAGCGGCAGCACCAGCTTCTGCAACCTTAGCGTATAAATCGTAAACTTCTTGAGGAACATTGAAAGATTTTTCTGGGTCGAATCCCCATTTAGTCTTCAATTGTTTGATATCATCACTCTTCAATGGAGCACCGTGAACTGAGTGAGTACCTTCTAATAGAGAACCGTAACCGATTGTAGTTGTGATCTTAATACAGGTTGGTTTAGAGGTAGTCTTAGCCTTAGCAATAGCAGCAGAGATAGCAGCGACATCGGTATCAGCATCTTTAACGTATAAGATATCCCAACCGTAAGCTTCTAATCTAGCACAAACATCTTCAGTGAAGGCAACATTAGTGTCACCATCAATTGAGATATGGTTATCATCGTAGAAGGCAATCAAGTTACCCAATTGTAAGTGACCAGCTAAAGACATAGCTTCAGAAGCAACACCTTCCATCATACAACCATCACCGAAGAAACAGTAAGTGTAGTTGTCGGATAATGTGAAACCTGGTTTGTTGAAAGTGGCAGCAAATTGAGCTTGAGCCATAGCTAAACCAATTGCATTACAGATACCTTGACCTAAAGGACCAGTAGTAACTTCGATACCTGGAGTTTCAAATTCAGGGTGACCTGGACATTTAGATCCTAATTGTCTGAAAGATTTTAAATCATCTAAAGTTAGAGGGAAACCAAACAAGTGTAATAGAGAGTACAATAGAGCACAAGCGTGACCATTAGATAAAACGAATCTATCTCTATTTAACCATTCAGGGTTCTTTGGGTTGAATTTCATTTGAGTCCAAAGAGCATGGGCAGCAGGTGCCATACCCATTGGAGCACCAGGGTGACCAGAGTTGGCCTTAGCAACAGTGTCGACAGATAACAATCTGATGGTATTGACAGCAGTGGTTTCTAAATCAGAAGACATTTTAGAATGGTTAATTGAAAGTATGAATCAAATTCAATTGATGACAGAATCGGTTCAAAAGAAAAAGCACAAATTGAAAAGATAAAAAATATAAAATTAAAGCAACGAACTATACATATATATATAGAAAATTGCATATAGATTCTTTCAAAAACATCCACTCAATGGAATCTGTGAAGAAAACGATCTGGAGCCCAACGTTTATTAACGTCAGCAGCGGCTGCCCCGGACCGGAGGACTGCTGTCCTCCGGTAAGTTTTCCTTTACGGGCGGTCCATCGACCTGGTTGGCTGGCTGTCAGTGTCTGGTCGCTCTTCTCGTGGAGGAGGGTCTTTGTACCTTTGATTTGTGATCGCTGGTTACAGCTGTGGTGATGGCCGTCTACGGATTTATATATCCATGTGCAAATTTATTTAATATCTGGTCTATAAATCCATGCTCCGTGTCTCACCCACATATTTTCCCAACGGTTAATCCGTTCCTCTCCGAATATTGACCTCACAACCGCTCTTTCTCCGTTTATATTGAATCAGGGCCCATATAGCCTATACACTACACATGAATCATGATTACTGTGACACCCTGACTAGAAGATGAGAGAGGCTGGGTCTGGCCGGTACCCGGTGCCCGGTGCCAAGTCGCCGCCCCGTGAAAAGCTCGCTGCTCAGTATCAGGCAGGCTCCAGTTGGAAAAATTCAACAGCGAGTCGCGGCAACCGAGAACGACGAGTCGACGACGCTCAAAAGGCACGCAGTCGCGACTCGCACAATAGTCTATAGAATGTGCGCTCTCGCAGTTTGATTCACCGAGTTGCTCGCGAGTCGCGACTCGCACGTACTGCCCAGCTCAAATTTCAACGGTCTACCGTCCTCGCTCCACAGTCCACACACACTGCACTTCGGTCCTTCTCCATTCTCAAATCTCAAATCTCAATTTCCCAATTTCTCAATTCGATTCGATTCGCGAATAGCGACGGCCCCGCCCCCTGCCCCCCAGAAAAAATTATTAATCAAAACAACAAGAGAGAATATTTTTGATCAATCTGATATTCTGGCATCGAGCATCCAAAACTGGCCCGGCTTGAGTCTCCATCGCTGCTCGCACCTGCGCGCCCTGTGTGCGTTAATTAATAGCTTCCATGTATATAAAAACAACGGTTACTGCCTTGCACCACGAAAAGATATGATATTACCCGGCAATTATTTGAAGCGTTTAGTCTCCCACTACCGACGATCGACTTTCTAATTTGTTTGAGAAATTTGATCGACGCAATGCAATGTACAGCCCGCTGCCATATAATTACCAGCCGATCGACTTCACAGTGGCCTCCATTCTCCCCCACAATTAACAGAATTCGTTTGCCTCTCCAAGTTTCTCCACGCGAATTTCTCGATATTCGCTTTCTGTCTCTCTCTCCACCTTTTTCCACTTTTTTTCCATCTCCCTCAAAAAAGAAAAGACTGAACGAGGTCAGACAAAGTGGAAGCCCTCCTCAACTTACGAATCCTACTCCATTATTTTGAACTCCTGGTTCTTTTAACACTTTATTACTTTGATTTTCAAAAAGGTGATTAATTTCTAAACTTATCTCCCGAGAAAGGTTTTTGTCTTTTCTTTTTCTTTTTTGCTTTTTTTTCTTCTCCTTTTGATGCAAAATTTATATACACCATACGAAAACAATAACAGTAGAATAACGTTTCCTATTTACAATTATTAAACATACATATACATTATTCATTTTCTATATTTATTGATAGGATCTTAATAGATAATCAATATAAATTTAGTTTGTGCATTTTTCTTTTTTTGTTTTGTTTTTTTTTTTCAATATCTGCTAACTCCATAAGCATATAATGGCAGCAAGAATACCTCCTGAAAGTCAAACAACATTTAGAATGGCCACCACTATTGGAAATAACATCAATCCTGCTAATGCGGTCTCTTCAGATGGCAATAATAATACACAACCATTAACTTCAAATGTGAAATCCGAGCAAATGACAACTAGTATGAGTGACGATGATGACGGCTCCCTTGATGGTTCTCATACACCAATGACTCCTGCTACTCAAAATTTAACGGCGAATAGTAATATTAAAAAGAAAGTCCCTCCATCAGATTTACCAAGACCTTATAAATGTCCCATGTGTGATAAGGCATTTCATAGATTGGAACATCAAACTAGACATATAAGAACACATACCGGTGAAAAGCCACATCAATGTAATTTCCCTGGTTGCTTCAAAAGATTCTCAAGATCTGACGAATTAACAAGACATTCAAGAATTCATACAAATCCAAATTCTAGAAGGAAAGTTGCTAATGATAGCGAGTCCTCACCTGCTACAAATACTTCATCAACGGGAGCTACTGGTAATAATAATTCAACATCAGCAGCAGCTACAAATTCTGCCAGCTCCTCAACTTCATCTACTGCAGCTGCTTCATTGACTTTAAGAAAATCAAACTCTACTTCAAAGATAACTAGAAGACAGCGACAGAAACAAGATCGTGAACCTAATACAAATAGTAGTCCAACGAATAATGTTGTTAAAAAGGAAGAAAGTGATGAAGAAGGAAGTTTATTAAGTGCTTCTGAGAATCAAAGTGATCAACATCCTTCCACTAGTCCAGGATTCAAACCAACGAGATCTTTTCTGGATATCAATATCTTAGCGTCAGCGGCATCGCAAGAGTTGCAAAATTTGCAACAACAACAGCAACAAAGTCAACAGCAAAATCAACAGCAGCAACAGCAACAGCAGCAGCATATCCATCAGCAACAGCAGGCACGTCAGGCTGCTGCTGCTCTATTTGGCATTAACAGCCCATCAAATATTCAATATGTTAAGTCTTTACCTTCGTTAAGTCAGTATTTCCAACCTCAATCTGAGAATTCAACCTCAAACTCATCAACTAGATCGTCGCCTCCGTCATCTGTTACTCCATTGAGTCAACAGCAGCCACAACCTCTAGCTCCGCAACCACAGCCAAGACCAATAAATTCTTTGAGTTCATTATCTAGCTTACAGAGACTTACACCATTAAAGACATCATCAACTGGCTCTCTGCCGTTAGTTTCCCCTTCTACAAACTCACCCTTATCATCATATAAATCTCAAACGCAATTAAAACAAACATCACCACCAACGCCACAGCGGCCAATAGTATCGTCATCGCATTCGACAACTTCATTAGCATCGTTGGCGAGATCATATTCAAATACTGACCTCTCAAATTATCAAACTGATATAATTCAACCACATTTTAAAAAGTCAAGACCAAATTCACCAGGATTGATTCATCCACCAACTTCTATAGCTCGTTCACCAACGGCTAGTCATTCCATGATGTTAAATAGAGACTCATCTGCAGCATTGCACTTATTAGGTTTTTCAACACAAAACCATCATGGTAACAACAACAACAATAATACCAATAGTCAAACAATTTCTCATCATAGTCATCTGAAATCATCAACTCAACAAACTCCGGATGCTACTCCCTTACAAACACCTTCAGTGTCACCAAAATTAGGACCTAGCAATAACTTCCCTTTCGCCACTGGTGGTAACTTAAACTCGTCGGGTGTTTCTATTTCTGGTGGTGTTACGCAGTTACCACCTTTAAGGTCTTTGAAGTTAGACTTACCTGATGAGATTGATATCTCCAATGCTGAATTTAGCAAAAAATAGTCATAAAAAAGAAATTCATTTTTGCATTTTTGCATTTTTCCCATTTCAATATCAAATATTTTTTATATGATTTTATACAAAATACATGCCTGCTAATCTGTGTTTTTAATTTTTTTTTGCTTTGACATTGTTACCGTTTTCATCTTTTTTTATATCGTATCTTTTATTTTTGTTTTTGTTACTCCTTTTAATACTTTTATTTGTTACGATTCATCTAACAAACAAAAATTATTCCCTCCATCTACCATGTATAATCATTTTTCGAGTCTTTTTTCGTCACATACTACTTGTTCCGTAGATGCTTTTATTTTACTTTTTTGTTGTTATTTTATATTCTTTTCCTCCTTTCCCATCTTGTCTTTGTTTTGTGTCTTTTTTTATTATTATTATTTTTTATTCACCTCCTATTCGTCTCATTTTTTATCCCTTTATTATGTTGTTTTTATGCTGAAATTGTTACTACTATATATTATATCACTGTTACCTATTTTTTGTTTTGTTTTTCCTGTGTTTTTTTTTCCTGAGTTATTTTATACAAATCAAAAAAAAAAAAAGAAAAAAAGAGAGATTACTTGTAAAATGAATATCTTGAATAAAAGATTAAATTAAATAAAGACTAATTAATTAATAAGAACTATAACTAAAAAAAGAAAGAAAGGTAAACACAATTGAATACTATTTTACAACTTTTGTTTGTTGATGAATGTATTATTATCTAAACTATGAAGAGACCTCCTGACATCCTCATAGAGAGGTATACTTTCCACTGCTCCTTTCTTCTGTATGGCTAATGAAGCGGCAACAGAACTAAATTTGATTGCATCAGATAATGTACAAGAATCATTAGAATATAAACTTGAAACCAATCCACCTAAGAATGTATCACCAGCACCTGTTGTATCAACAACATTAGAGACTTTAACACCATTCAAATGATCAACCAGCCGCGTTTTACCAACTTCACAAGGTGGTGAAAACATACAACCATCACCACCTAAGGTGACAATAAGATTTGGATATTTTAGATAGTCAGCTAAACCAAGAATCAATTGTTTAACTCCATCTAAATTATTAATACTTTCACTTTCACTTTCACCTTTGAATTTCTTGTAAAGTTCTGATGCTTCACCTTGATTAACAACTAAATATTCAATTTTGTTAAGAACTTCTAAATCAATTAACTCCCCTTTTAAAGGACTAGGATTGTAAAATTTAACAACTGAAGGTCTGTTATTGCTTAACCAACGTATAACACTCATTGGATTTGGGAATTCATTTTGTAAAACAACGAAAGTTTTTTCATCTTCTTCTAGTTTGAAAACTTTAGATAATTCATCATCACTTGGATTCAATAATCCATTTGCACCAGGAACAACGATAATACGATTTTCACCACCTTTATCTTCTTCAACAAGGATAGTGGCTGATCCACTGGAAATACCACTAACAGTTTCAATCAATCCAACATCGACGCCAGTCTCTATCAGTTGTCCAACCATTTGTTTCCCACTTGTATCATCACCAACTTTCCCCCACATTTTAATAACACCTCTACCTTCTCCAGTGGTACTTAATCTTGCAACAGCTATCGCTTCATTGAGTCCCTTACCTCCAAAATGAGTCTCGAAAGATAAACCATGAATAGTTTCCCCAGCTTGTGGAACTCTGCCTGTGTATGTGACATAATCGTAATTTAACGATCCGATAATTACAATCATTTCAACTTTGATTTTTTGGAAAAGCTGTGTTTTATTTAAATGATGAGTCTTGCTGTAAAAAGGAAGCTGCAATACTACATGAGTTCAATACATACAGATCTGTGGAGGTATTTATAACAACCTCCAGTCTCCCTGTCTCCAGTCTCCAGATACACGGAGAGGTACATTCAGGACTGTAGGATCAAGATTCACACACCCCGGCCGAGATGCGCCCCACACACACAATTTAGAGAGATTAAAACTCACTAAGGGTATTTATTGATAATTGATTCGGTCATCACCGGCTAAATTTCCTCCGGCGGCGCAGAGTTTTTACGAATTAGGCAACTTTGGCAACTTGCCCAATTTTAAAAGTGAGGGTTGAGGATTCAGGAATCGGGGATCCCGTTTAAAAGGGCTAAACAAAGGAGCTTCTAGATCTGTTGATGCTGGCATTTTACTTACATATAAACGGTTTTTCATTTGTTCTAACGTGGTCGATTATATACAAGTAACTCAATCAGTTGAACCTATTTAAGTATGCATGTTTGAAAATCACTATCCTTTTTCTCGCTAATAATTCGATATTTTTTGGTTTTTGATATATTTTTGAATAAATTCTCTTTTTTACTTATTTTGATAAAAACAAGATTTTTTTGCAATTTTTATCATTTTGTAGCAAACATTCTTTCTTACACTCAAAGTGATTATAAGTTATAAACCACTTTGTATATTATATGTATAACTTGAATAACTTATCTAGATTGAAATCAAGTAACTGTAAAGATATATGGGATCTTTATGAGGTAATCATGAATGAATTCATCAATTAAATAATACAACTAACTATCATACACAGATGTGATATACTACAGTCTATAAATATATAGAATATAAAGAGAATTTATCATTCTAATGAAGAAGTAAAGAATGAGGGTAGTTTATATATACAGGACATTTATGTACTGGAGATGGAACACCAGAACAAATAGCGAAATATACAGAAGAAATTATGATTGATTACCACAATATTAAAGAAGCAAAGAAACCGTGGTTCAATCTTCTGTTCTGAAACCTTTATTTAGCGGACATGAGAGTTTTATTTCAATTGGTTTGAACTGATAGGTTTTGTTAGCACAGCAAAAGGTTTTCAGGTTCTCGGTCTCAAAAAAGAAAGTGCATTCAGAACTTCATCATCTAAAGGAGCACCAAACCCCACTGCAGGATTCGAACTTGCACGGGCAAAGCACTTCGTTAAGAAAGCAAATTCTAATATTGCAAGGGGAAATTTCTCAGCAATGGATAAAAGAGCCACTTGTATCTTCAGAATCTCATACAATTCAAATTGGCATCAAATAAAGTAGAAAATTGTTGACTGTTTTTTTTTTCTCATTGATGCTCATATTACAGTAAACAAGAAAGATTCAGGAAAATCCGAAAACAAAGCCAGAATAATATGATAGTAGTGAGGGTTCTTTATGTGATCAGTTTAATCATAATAATAAGATTTAATAAGATTCAGCCGGCTATAAATTTGCCAAGTGATTTTCTTCCAACATTCAAAAAAAGCCAAAAACCTTAAAAAAAGGCATTATTTATTTGAGGATTTTTTGTAATCAGACCAAAGAGAGCAGGATATTTAGATGATTTCAAATCATCCGTCTTTTTTTTTTTCTTTTTCTTTTTTTTACAGAAAACAATTCAATCAGAATTGTTGGTTACATAAGTATCTAGTACGTCTATAGATATGTTCCAGTTGTGTATATGAAAAACTTGCGTTTATATCCCATACATAGTGCTGCAACACTCACAATAAAACAAGGGGCAATTGAGCGATTTCAAAAAAGGAACAAAAACAGCGTGCTGCGTGCTAGACTGCCAGTAGCTACGGTGCTAGCTAGCTAGGAAACATTTTTACAAATCAATTCAACAATACAATTCTAGAGTATGAATAGTAGTAATATTACAGCTACAAGGTTACAATAATGACAAATGTCGAACCGCCTGTTCGTGGGACCAACGGTCCAAGGACCAACAGACCCCACAACTCACAAGGGAATAAATTGTAATGGGTAAATTCATAGATGAAAACAAAAGATTGAAATTAAAATGGTATGATTCGGAACCAATGCGAAACAAAGCAAAACAAATATGACACAGTCTATAGACGATAGACGATAGACGATAGACGATATCCTGCTTGTAAATTAATTTGTCTGTGCGATTTATAAATGGTAAATACAGACCACAGTAAACTAAGCTAATCGAGATTTGAGAATCGACCCGTCGATCCAACTGGAAAAAGAAAAAAGGGTCGAGCAAGCTCATAATATTTAACAAAAAAAGAAAGAAAAGAAAATTAATTAACAAAAAGCAGAAAAACCTCTACACACAAAAAAACAGAGCCAAACAGCTAAGACTAAGAGATCAATCTGTTGGGGGCACCCGTACAGCGGCGCCCAACAAAAAACTCTGCGAACCGCCGCACAATGCTCGTTCCACCGGGCAATCAGCAGAAAGCCGCCTGCTGCCGCCTCAATATTCCCGTACACAGTGCACCCTGTCTCCCAGTTGCTAGCCCAACGTTCCCTGCTGGGTGCCACGAAACAGACAAAAGGGGGCAAATTGCTTTCATATCTTTTCAAATAAATCATCAGCTTTGGCTGTAGATATTCTTTTTTTTTTTTTTTTTTTTTTTTTTCAATCCAACCCTTTGGAATTACTAGAGTTTTTTTATTTATATATAACTTCTTGTCTTTCTGCATTCTACAATTTCTTCTTTGAATTTGTCGATAGTGTATTTTTTTCATCTTTTTTCTTTCTTTAGAACTAATTGAATTAACACCCAACAGGTTTTTTTCTCTATTACAGCGCCCATCCCCTTTTTTGTTTGTTACAAAAGTATCTCATCTGATTTCAACTGATCAACTTCAGTACTTCTTTAGATTATTTACTTCACAAAGGGTTCCTCAAAAAGAAACGGCAATTATTTAAGAAATATTTAATATTTTTGTACACAGCTTCTGATTTCATTGGCTTTAATTTAATTTTAACATCTTGGTTCATTAGTTCCCAACAATTACTATCCGAGGAAATTTATTTTTTTTCTTGTATCAATACCTCATCACAAAACACATCATTATATTTTTATTTACACATATACAATATTAATCACAAATGTCTAATCTCGATATAGTTGATATTACGGCTGCTAATGCCGTTGCAGCTGGTACTAACAAGGTTACCAAAAGAATTGTTGCTTCCGGTATTGGTGGTAAATTAATGGGTACTAAATCTATGACAACTATTTCTGCCGAAGAATTGGCTAAAGATTCTGTGGCTGAAATGTTAGCCAAAGATAAGGCTCTACGTGAGAAATACATGGCTCAAAAACATATAAGTGAAATGCCATGGACTTTCCAAAATTGGCATTTACATATTAACTGGCTGAATTTCGTCTTAGTGTTGGGTATACCTGCTACTGCTTTCGCTTGTACTGGTTATGTCCCATTACAAATGAAGACAGCTATATTCGCTATTATTTATTATGCATTCGGTGGTATTTCAATTACTGGTGGTTATCATAGACTTTGGTCACATAGAGCTTATGAAGGTAGGGATCCAGTGAAAATCTTTTTCGCTTTGTTCGGAGCTGCATCAGTTGAAGGTTCCATTAAATGGTGGTCTCACTCTCACAGAGTGCATCACAGATATACTGATACCAACAGAGATCCATATGATGCTAGAAGAGGTTTCTGGTACTCTCACTTGGGTTGGATGTTACTTGTCCCAAATCCAAGATACAAAGCTAGAGCTGATATTAGTGATTTAACAGATGATTGGATTGTTAGAGTTCAACATAGACATTATTTATTAATCATGCTTGTTATGGCTTTCATTTTACCAGGTGTCTTTGCAGGTTACTTCTGGGGTGATTTCTGGGGTGGATTCTTATATGCTGGTATAATCCGTGCATCATGTATTCAACAAGCTACCTTCTGTGTTAACTCTTTAGCTCACTGGATTGGTGATCAACCATTTGATGATAGAAGAACTCCAAGAAATCACTTCTTAACTGCTTTAGTCACTTTCGGAGAAGGTTACCACAACTTCCATCATGAATTCCCATCAGATTACAGAAATGCTTTGAAATGGTACCAATACGATCCAACTAAAGTGTTAATTTATATTTTATCTAAAGTTGGATTAGCTTACAACTTGAAGAGATTCTCTCAAAATGCTATTGATCAAGGTATCTTACAACAAAAGCAAAAGAAATTGGATAGAATGAGAGCTAAATTGAATTGGGGTCCTCAATTATCTGAATTACCAGTTTGGGATAAGTCTGAATTCTTTGAAAAAGCTAAAGAAAAGAAAGGCTTAATTATTATATCTGGTATTGTTCATGATTGTTCTCAATTCATTGGTGACCATCCAGGTGGACCTGCTTTGATCCGTACTTCATATGGTAAGGATGCTTCAGTTGCTTTCAATGGTGGTGTGTATGCCCACTCAAATGCTGCTCATAATTTACTAGCAACTTTAAGAGTTGCTGTTATTAGAGACAGTGGTGCAGTTGGAAGTACATTTGATGTTCAAACTGAATTCTTAGATAAAAGAGAAAAAGAAAAAGAAGCTAAGCAACGTAACTTATAATCACTTTTAATCAACAAGACCTAATTATTATTATATACACTCATTATTATTTAGCTTGAACTTCTATTCAAAGTCTCTTGCTTATTTTCTTTGATTTTGCTTTTTTTTTTGTTTTTATATTGTTTATTGAAATTGTGGAATCCATAAATGGAATGCATCTAGATCAAACCAAGTTTTTTTAAAAAAAAGAAAAACAACAAAACCAAGAAAAAAAAAAAACTCCTCCATCTACACACAAAATTTACTATGAAACGGATAAAATCTCTTGTTTTTTCACTTTGTGGAATTTTTTGATCTCATCCAAAATTTATTTATCTCTATTTAGCCTGCTGTTTACGAATTTGTTAATTGATTTTTTTGAAGCTTGTCTTCACCCACTCAACCAACCAACCAGAACCGGTTACCAACGAGCACTGTAGAAATTGTAAAAGAAAAGAATAGAAGCTAGAGTAGCCACTAGCCACTGGCCATCTGCACAGCCCGGCAGAAGGGGAAGTGGCCAGTGGCCAGAGCGCCAGCTACAGACATCCCGCTGCCCGCTGCCCGCTGCCTAGGCTACAGCAGCAGGCAAATCGGCATGGCTGCCAGAATAACAGCCACGGTCCACGGTCCACGGACCACGCACTCGCAGTGAGCAGTGCGCACGCGTCGCTCACAGCGGTGGTGGTTGAAAGCGGAAAGAGGCAGATAGCGGGCGTGACAAAGATAAACAAACAAACAATATTTTTTTGCAAACAAGCCAACACGCTTCCTGGACTTCCCCAAATAATACATGTTTTTATTTTTTTTCCTTTCTTTGAACACTTTTACTGTTTTAATTTGCAAGTTCAGTTCCATTTTGAAACATCCTGCGTTTGGGTGATATATATACGATATAAATTGCATTAAATTTACTCTTTTTTTGGATTGCTGAAAACATAATATCGATTGGTTGAACAAACAAGCATAATAATAATACGATGAGTGCAAGTAGGCTTTTTTAT
Source organism: Ogataea ovalis (assembly GCA_030556425.1). Lineage (NCBI taxonomy): Eukaryota > Fungi > Ascomycota > Pichiomycetes > Pichiales > Pichiaceae > Ogataea > Ogataea ovalis. The sequence continues at coordinate 158,759 of JAKTTZ010000011.1, forward strand.
GAGACGTCGACTTACGATCCATCAACTGACTTACCTTTATATGTTTTTGACACATCATTTTTACCAAAACCGATATTGAATGGTACTGCATCATCTGCAGATGAATCAATTACACAACTGACTAACCAGCTTGTTTCAAGCATGCCAATGAGAGATCATTGTATTGTTTTGTTCGCAACCGGTTTTAGTAACTATGATTCGTCGAATTCTAACAATTTTAAAATGCCTTTAAATTTGATTAAATTATTTAATATGATACCTCAAAATAAGAAAAATTATTTATTAAAAGTTTATTTAGTTCACGGTAATTGGATATTTAAATCTATCGTTGAATTCTTGAAAAACTTTTGGAATTTTAAGCGTGAAATTGTTCACTGTGAGAATTTAACTAAATTATCTCACCATATAGATATTACCAAGATACCTATTTCCCTTACAAATTACATAATTGACAATTGCATTTATCACAATAACAGAATTGTTATTAATAGACATCTTACTAGTATTTATGGACAACCTTTGATTCTAAGCAACCAGCTGGCATTAAAACAATTTTCTAAAGTGTATAACAACCTGGTTGCATACTTAACAACACCAGAACTTGATTCAAAGTTAACAGAACAAGAATGGCAAATGCTGATTAAATGTGGAAGCGAAGTTGATCCAGACACTAAATTATCAGTTGAAATCTTGAGTGATTGTTTGAAAAGAGATCAATCATTATATTTATCTGATTTTTCATTTATTGAGCATTGGATGATTTTAATAAAGTTTTGTTTCAAATTGAGTGATTCAAATCATCCAATTTTACCGATTAATTTGATGCTTACTAAAAATATTGATTTTACCAAACTGGAAGATGTAACTGAAATATTTAATTTATCTTTGAATTATAAACAATCTAGATATTCAACATCACCGAACCAATCACTTTCAGAATCAATTGGTTTGACGAATAGTCCAATATTGGTAGATTCAAGAGTAGACTATGATAATGGTTACATCTTGATTAAGATATTTAAGCTTTTCCACTTGTTATCTGAAAAATTGGATAACGAATACTCAGTTTTAGAACCAAATGCAAAAAATCCAGAAAAAGTTAATATGAGACAACATTTACGTTTATTATTGGCTTTTACTAAAGTTTTATACAACGAATGTTTCGGTAAGATAAACGTTCACAAAGATACTGAGGATCCCTATGATTTAGGTTTTGATAACATGTTTAAATTTATATCTTCCATGATGAAATACTATACTTCAATAAAGATTCTCAATAGTGATTTGACATTGAATAGCTTCAGTAATTCAATTAACTTTGCCGATATGGTTGAATTTAAAGATTTTAAGAACAAAACAACTGAAAACAAACAATATGCAGCAGACTATATTACGAGTCAATCTGAATCACCAATCTTTGAAAAAAGAATCACTACTCTGAACCCAAAGTTGAGATCAAGTAATAACCCTCCAACACCGCCAATGCCAAGAAAGAACCATTATTCTAAATTGTTATCTAGCAGTTCAAGTGAAGAGTTGAAAGCTGAATCGTCACCTCTTCGTGCCATTTCATCATCTGATGATTCTTCATTCACAGAAGACGAAAAAGAGAATAGCATACCTTTACCAACTGCTGGGGGGACTCTGACGGAAAGACTCAAAAATGAATTGGTTAAACCTTCGGATCAGTTAACTTCGAAGTTGATTAAATATACGGAAAAGGATTTGATTGTACAACAGCAACGACAAACCACTTTGAGCTCTATTGGTCCAGCTAAGAACAGTACAATTAGAGGTAGAAATGTGTCCAAGTTGACCATGATGTATGAAGAACAATTTATGGCTGGTGTATAATTTTTTTATTCGATTAGGGTTTTGTCTTTCTTTTTTTAGTGTTTTTTTTAGGAGCATATTTAGGACTTTGTTTCATCGATGTCATGTATCTGTTTTGTGTTATCGTCATTTTAGTTCGACTTATATATATTTGCACTTTTTTGCATCTTTCTTTTCTTTCATTTACAACATTTAATACTTTTTTTGTGTCAAATATTATTATTATTACTACTACTTTTGGATTATAAACTACAAATATAAATTCATGTTTTATTTTAGAGCAAAAGCTTTATTTTTTTTAAATCTTGAATGCATATGTAAAAATCTATATATATATATATATGTGCAATAATAATAAATAACCTTATTTTTTTGGAGGTGGTAGAGATTTAACATTGTCATTAAATTCTCTAACAATGATACTACATTTAAACTCACCACACAAACTCTTCTTTTTGTTATCAGGAACCAACTTCAAAAACTCTAAACCTGATGATCTTTCTAATGCATCAACAGGGACTTCAAAACTAGTCAATGGAACTTCATTAGGGATGACACTATTAGGCATAACAAAAGCAGCCACAGCTAAATCATCGTTTCCATTTGCCTTTTTGAAAGATTTTTCAGCAACTATCAATTTGAAGAAATGAGTAGGAACAGCAATGTTTGGAGGATTACCAATAACTTCATAAGTGACTTTAAACTTACCATCGACTGGATCCTTCTTAGGCAAATACAATGGACCTGTCACAATTCTAACTGATGCATATTGTTGAGTCAAACGTCTTGTAAAATCTTCAAAGAAAGCCCAATAGTCTCTATTAAAACCAGCACCAACTTGGGGAACCATGTTTGTTAAATAGAAAGTTTCATCCATTGCCTGTTGAGAAAATTTAGCATCAGCAGCAGCTGCTTGATGACCTCTATCATAACCAGATCTGAAATAATCTTTTAAATGGGCTCTAAATTTTTCAGGTATAGCTTCATCTTCTTTGAAAACAGAATTCTTTCTATCTCCACCAGATGGATCCTTCTTTAAAGATTCTGGTGTAATATGTTCCACAACATAATATGGATTTCTAGTTTGTCTATCATAAACAGAAACAAATTCAGTTCTTTTTTCTAAATCATGAATTGGACCTGGGAATCCATATTTGAAAAAATCGCTCGGATTAACAATTGCACTTGATCTTGGATCACTCACATTTTTATTAGGTGGTGGTCTGTTGGATGGTGGGAATGGTACACTACCACTTGGAGGTTGACTTGAAGGTAGAGAAGGTGGTGCAGGTGCTGGAGTTGAAGAACCAGAACCCCAGAAAAATAAACCTAATGATCCCAATGCAAGTAAAGAGGCACCTTGAGCTTGTTTGAACATCGTGTAAAATACCAGAAAAAACTTATCAGATTTGAGCAATCACAACTGAAAGTAACAATCGCAAAAAATGTTATCAACTGGAACAGCAACTAAGTCACAATAAATCAAGAATGAAAATCACCACAACAGAATCACAAACTCACCACCTTCTCCAATGAAATGCAGCCTAAAACAGTTCTCTCTTCTCAGCTATTTATCCATTCCACATCAGATTCTTGGCTGTGCAAATCTAAAACAAACAAAAATATTTTTTTTTTCACCCCCTCAAAAAGGTTAAAAGCCCGCGAGAAGCGATGGCAGTCTGAAAACTTGTAGAGTGCAATTTCGGAGGTTAGCTATATAGAGCTCTGTAGCTGTGATTGAGGACAAGGTGTGAAGGACCCCCAGGCTCTAAAATAGAAGATCCTTATTAAACTATTTAACATAGCATAGGTTGAATACTTTTATGAAAGAAGCTGGTGGGAGGTACTGATTAGTTTTTATTTCATTTGAGGACAAAGAAGTGTAAGCGATCTTACTTGATATAAACCAGCTATCTATGCTCTTATAATAATGCTATCAAGCAGTCGAGTAATAAGATCGGTGCTGGGAAACACCAGCAAGGAATTTTTGTTTCTAACTTCGAGATCTGGGAAGTTATGGCATCGACCGATACGTTCAATTTCTACCATTGCATATTCAAAGAAACAAAACAATTTGTACAATACACTAATAGAGTCATTAAACTCAAATACAACAATAGATCAACAATTAATTCATCGTGTGATACGACAACTACCTAATAATTTAGATATAATAGGCTACTTAATACATAATAAAAAAATCTATGAATGTGAAACGTTGATAGCAACTTTGGATTTTAATTTGATCTTAGTCAATATCTTCAATCTAATCAGTTTGAATGAATTCATAGTACCAGATAGAATAATACAATCGTTTAACCATCGAATAAGGGCAGAACTTCCCAAGCTTTCAAAAGAGGACCAGAAAGTAATCAAGTCACTTGAAGAGCCACTCAATGCAACTGACATACTAAGCGTTGCATTTAAAATATCCTCAAATAATAAACAAGAATACATGGCTCACTTGATATACAGAGAGATTACTAAAAAATTATTGACAGTAGAATATGACCTAGAACTTATAAAGAAACTCACAACAAACTTAGTTAATTCCGAAAATTTGAAAACTTTAATAGACTTATTAGTAGTGAAAGGCACTCCTGAGAATGGAAATATAGAGAAAACCTTTCTATTGGTAGCAAATTATAGCAAAATGGCTACCAGATTGAATTCATTATACCAACTCCATATCTCTGATTATCTTTACAGCATATTTCAAATCACATCAATAATGGATATGACATCACTAACTTGGGAATCTCAAAATTCTAAATCATCATTCTCTGTTGATGTAACAATAAGAGTTATTGAAGAACTTGGACTTTCCATATCACAACGAGCACAAAACCTACCATCTTACCCTGACGATGATGAACTCAACCAAATGATTAACTTGAACTATCAAAAAACTAGAGATTCTTTTCTTTATTTTTGTTACAAATACATCGAAAACAGAATTACAGCCAATGATACCGCTTCAGTATATACAATATGGAAAGTTATTGGTCCATTTCATTCGAAGGATTCTGCTTTTGATATTCATTCTCAAAATAATAGTACATCCAATGGATTCTATTATTATGATATTCTCGCCCAAATGATTTTATTGTTCTCTAAGAATAAAAGATATAGAGCTTTAGTGAAACAGTTGATTCAGGATCTTCCGATAAATGCCATTAAAGTTTCACCAAGATTAATGTCATCTATGGTTACACATGGTACCAGAACAGGAAATGTCGAATTAATTAGTTTGCTACTTAATCAGTATGATGATGACACATTAGGTCTCCCAACAAGGTATTCTACAAATCAATTGACTTCTTTATTAATGTTTGCATTGAGACAGGGTGATTATGTGAGGGCTAATGAGGTGATGAAGTTTGCAAAAGATCATTTGATCCAGTTCAGTGCTGTTGAATTTAATGAGTTAGTTAAAGCAACGTTGGAAAGCACAAAGGATGGATATGAGACTGCTTGGAAACTAATGAGTGGTGCTTCAGGCACACTTGCACGTTTTTCGTATATAACTTATCTGAACTATATGATCACTACAAAGAAGGAAATTGACTTTGATAAAATAGATTTCATCTTTAAAAGGGCTAAGAAATGTGTTCGATCTAATGATCACAATTTTTGGGATTACTGGAACTCAACGTACTTCAAATACATAATAAGGAACCATACTTTGGAGACTGCTATAACTGTGTATGATAACTCATTTACTTCATCTCAAATGATTTTCAAAACTTTGCATACTTTCCAATATGATACGAATCCATTTTTAACCAGGTTTGAAAAAGTAAGATTAAATGCATCAGAGAAGGCAAAAGCTTTCATTTTAAGAGATATCTTCCAATTTGCGTTCAAAAGATACAGTAAGTCATTGAGTATGAATTCCGAAGATGCTGAAGCTTTAAGAGAAGAGTTTAGAAATATTGGTATTTGGTGTTTTATAAGACTAAAACAATTGGGAATTTCCGAATCTGCAATAATCATAGATTTAACACGAACCGTTAATAAACGTCAACGTAAAAAGGTCTTCAATGAAGACCTTGGCAAGAAAGTACAGGAAGAAAACTTGGAGGAGAAGTTTATAGATAATGCCAACGATTTTAAAACCCAGGTGATTGGATCAACCAAAGGTAAGAGTTGGATTAAATGAAACAATTTTATTTTTACTAGCATTTGCATCTTGTATATATATAAATTATTACTTAAAGTTTTATAAATATACTTTATTCTTTTTAAGTAAAACAAGTAAACCAGGTAAACTTACGCTAATAGAAAAGTTACCCTATTGGTACAACACAAACAATCCGATAGATAGAATTACATCATATATTATGTCATCCGTTGTATTCTTATTATTTTTCTTTTTTTGTTTTTTTTCTTTTTGATTGTTTCTTTCTTACTTTCTGTTCCGAGAAGGGAACTCTGTATTCGCACGACTCTAAAAATTTTTTGAAAGGAAAAAAATTTCATAAAATTTTCAGATTATTTAGTAGCGATACAAGTGTAACTTAAAGGTGCATTTGATTAACTTGATTCAAATTACTTGCAAGTCTTTCACTTCAGTTCAAAGATTAAACATCATAATTGCATTTCAAGATGGCTTTTGTTTTAACTGAAACTTCTGCCGGTTATGCTTTATTGAAAGCTTCCGACAAGAAGATCTATAAATCTACTACCTTACTACAAGATTTAAATACATCTGATAAAGTTTTAAAACAATTCAAGATTGCAGCCTTTTCTAAGTTTTCATCTGCTGCCAACGCCTTAGAAGAAGCTACTGCTGTTACAGAAGGTAAAGTTTCAGACCAATTACAAAAATTATTGGATGAATCGAAATCGGACAAGAAATCAACATTAATTGTTTCTGATGCCAAATTAGCCAACTCTATTAACAAATTGGGATTAAACTTTTCCGTTGTCAGTGATGCTGCCACTTTAGACATTTACAGAGCTGTTAGAGAATATCTTCCAGAATTATTACCAGGTATGAGCGATAGAGATCTTTCAACCATGTCATTGGGTTTAGCTCACTCTATTGGTAGACACAAATTGAAGTTTAGTGCAGACAAAGTTGATACCATGATTGTTCAAGCCATTGCTTTATTGGATGACCTAGACAAAGAATTAAATACATATGCTATGAGATGTAAGGAATGGTACGGTTGGCATTTCCCAGAGTTGGCAAAGATTGTTGTCGACTCTGTTGCCTTTGCCAGAATCATTTTAACTATGGGTGTTAGATCTAACGCTGCTGATCACGATTTCAGTGAAATTTTACCTGAAGAAGTTGAAACCCAAGTTAAAGCAGCTGCTGAAGTTTCTATGGGTACCGAAATTACTGAAGATGATCTTAACAACATCAAGGCTTTAGCTGAACAAATTGTTGAATTTGCTGCTTACAGAGAACAATTATCCAACTATCTATCCTCAAGAATGAAAGCAATTGCTCCAAATTTAACATCATTGGTTGGTGAATTAGTTGGTGCAAGATTAATTGCTCATGCTGGTTCTCTTATATCTTTAGCCAAGGCTCCTGCATCTACAATTCAAATATTGGGAGCTGAAAAGGCACTTTTCAGAGCTTTGAAAACTAAACACGATACACCAAAATATGGTTTATTATATCATGCTTCTCTAGTCGGTCAAGCAACAGGTAAAAACAAAGGTAAGATTGCTAGAGTTTTAGCTGCCAAAGCTGCTGTTGCTTTAAGATATGACGCTTTAGCTGAAGAGAGAGATGATTCTGGTGATTATGGTCTAGTCGTTAGAGCTAAGGTTGAATCTAGATTGAGTGCTTTAGAAGGCCGTGACTTAAGAACCACTTCAAAGATTGTTAAAGAACAGAAAAAGATCGACATATCCGAAGCTAGAGCTTATAATGCTGATGCTGATACTGTTAAGGATGTGTCGATGAAGGAAGATTCTGACGACGAAGATTCTGAAGATGAGGAAGAAGAAGAAAAACCAAAAGCCAAGAAAGAAAAGAAAGAAAAGAAAGATAAAAAAGAAAAGAAAGAAAAGAAAGATAAGAAGAGAAAGAGAGACGATTCAGATGATGAAGAAGTTGAGAAGAAATCCAAGAAGGAGAAAAAGGAAAAGAAGGAAAAAAAGGAGAAGAAGGAGAAGAAGGAAAAAAAAGAGAAGAAAGAAAAGAAAGAAAAGAAAGCTAAGAAATAGATTTTTTACTGTATCACATTAGAATCAATTTATGACCATATTAAAACAAAAAACTGTTAATGGTGGTTCCTGCTACCCCAATTTTCCGTTTAATACTAGTCACTTGTTTATTATATCTCTGTTTATTTTTTGCCCCCCCTAATTTTTAACATTTTCACTTTCGATTGGTCACAGCACCTTACCCCCCGTTTGTATTGTTATATTCTTTATATATACTCACATAAATTTTTCGTGTTTTTGTTATTGTTTGACATTTTTTGTTTAGTGTATTTATTTTTTCTTGTTTGTTCATTAACTAGCAATTTGCAGAAATTATACCTCGTTTTTGTATCTCGTCTAACAGTCTTGTAAAGAGGCTGCTGTGTGTGTGCCTCTCAATGTTCACAGTTTGTATTATGTAATCAATTAACTGCACCGCCTTGATGTTTTAGCTAGCTTTAGAGCATTTTTATAATAATTCGACCAAGGAGATGGATCCGCTTATGCACGACAGCTCTCCAACATGTTTTCAGAGACATATATACATTGTTCTATGTGTAGAGAGCTCAGATAATCAAAGCAGTTTGTTGCTATTAAAAACAGGAATATCGACCGAGATTTATATTTTCAAATGAATAGCTCAATTCCTGAAAGTGACATGCGTCAAATCAAGCATTTGCTCAATAGGTTGATGTTGGGGCTGAATGATGAGTACCATGAGAACGAAACAATCAGAAATCAACTAAAAGCGTTGGGCGAAAAGAAGCATATAGATTACAATACTTTACTGGAAACTCACGTAGATACCGAAGAGGAAGAGAGCCAGTCAACAGAATCTATTCCTGATCTGTCGGATGAGGACATTTTGATAGAGAGGCTTGAGACGGCGAAGAACCTAATTCTATCTAAATTACAAAGAGAGGAGTACCTTTGCTCAAATTATGAAACAATTTTAGAAAAACATAGAGAGCTATTGAGCTTGCTTAATTTGAACATTAAAAATAAAATGAGATTTGATCAAGATTATTCTGTGTTATATAAAGATTTGGTTAACGAAAGGATTGCACAATATCAGATGAATTTGAATCACTTGGACAGCATATTAAACCAATCAAAGATAAATTACAACTACATGCTAGAGTCTCTTCGAGATCAGGTTGAATCTTATACAACAAATGATCAAACGCGAAAGGCTTAGATCTCTTGCTTATCATAATGTAATCGCTAGCTTTTGTCACTCACACTAGCCAATAAAAAATCCATTACTTACAAAACCGGTCATCAAACCTATTAAACCCATTCGCTACGATCATATAACTAATATATATATATAAAATAAATATTTAATTATTTGTGTATATAATTCAAATTATAAATCCCCCTTAACCATAGCATTTTAGTTTTAGTAAAGCATAGTGATAGCAGTCAATGCTGCTTCTCTGTTTTGTTTAATGTTTCCCTTTTCCTATAAATATTTTCAATGAAGTTGGACACTTTTTTATTTTTGTCAATCATATTCCAAGATCTTTCAATTCGACTATTATCAACATTCCGGAATAAACATACCAACAAGTTTCGAATATAGCAAACAAATAGGTATACAAGTAAGTGCGGCTGGGTGAATACCAGAGTCCAATTAACTTCAGGATCCGGTTGTTCCTTCTTTCCTAAAAAGTTGCACGTCATTGTTAGTTGTTGTAAACTTGATTCAAGAGCCTTGATTTTGAAATCTTGTAACGTCTTCAAATTTGTTTCAACCTCCTTGGTTTTCTGTAATAGCAATCTCAATTCATACTTTAAACGAGCATTTATCTTATAACATTTAATATATTTATCATTCAAATCGTTATGACGCTTGACAAGTTTGCTGTGTTCATTTTTTGATGATTCAAAATTCAGACCAAACCTACTTAAATTCAAAGTATCAATAAGTTGCATTTTTGAGTTTGACAAATCTTTTTTAAATGCATTTGAGGAGTTCACAATATTTAACTTGTAATCGCGTTGTATATATAAATACTGCATAGCAAGCCATTCCATAGAGATGTGCTCAGTTGAGTGATATTTAGTTGCAACAGTTGCCTCGTTGAGATCTTCATGCATACTTTCCATATTTTCTTCTAAGGAAGAAAAAGAATTACATCTTCTTAATTTTCCTGCCCTTATATCGACTGTTCTTGAAGAAGAAATAATATCAGATCCAATTCGTTCGTTTACAAGCTGCAAGTCAATAGTATGAAGGTTCAGTTCCTTGTCTATGGATGGAATGGAGTGTCTTCTCTTAAGCCTTGCAGTAAAAATTTTTCCTTCAATGTCTTCAGTGTATTTTGATTCTCTTCTATCACCATCATAGAATAAATCTAAACCACATTGAGAAATACTGACAGAATCATTATGATCTTGGAAATTACCACCAATTATCAAGGTTTTTGATCTCTGTTTATTCAGTTCCGATGGCAAATATATGCTTGATGAAACATCAGCAGATGATGAATTGAAGTGTTTCGTTAAAAGTTCAAGGTCTGACCTCGTATGATTTATCGGCGTAGTATGAGAAGTTCTATCAGTTGTAGTCGTAGGGCTTGCTGACAGAGATGGCATTGTACTCAGACCTGTGTCTGGAGTAGAACTTGAATGGTGATATAGCTCATTATGAGGATGCGAATGCTTTCTTGTGTGATATGCCAATGAATTACTTTCAAGTTGTAATTCTTTACCTTTACATTTCCATAAAAAGTTTAGTCTTTTTCCGTGACACATCTTTAAAATTTGGTCTAGGTTTTGGCAGTTCACAATTCTTTTAGAGACATCCAAATCTTTTGAAATTAGAGTACTTTCATTTAATGGGCTATTTATATTAAGAGTATTCAATGTTTTTCCTGAGGTAAAGTCCATAACAGTATTTTTAACCAATTTTTTAACCTTGCTCAAATCTTTGGCAAATGTCTGATTGGATTTCAAGCTGAAGCTAATTTCTATAAGTTTCGTGATTGTTGGTACATCTAATTTCCCTGTATATGAATGATGACTCTTGATCTTATAAGCTTTTTGGAACTGGACAACTGATGCTTTAAATCTATCATAATCCAGTGGGTCCTTTGGAGCATTCACATTATTACCAAGTAACTCAAGAATAGATTTCAAAAACAGTGTAAAACCAATTATTGTTAATATTGAAAGAGTTGTTGGACTGTTTGGAGATCTTTTCTTCAAAAGTTCTTCTGATTCTTGAATCTCCTCTATCAACTTCCACCAGTTATCAATGGCAGCTTCTGTCCTCTCACATAATAAGCCATCACAATACTGAGGTTCAAGAAGATCGTAGTAAAATAGGAATGTCTGAGCAACACAAACTAATTCCCGAACTGCATAGTTCAATGGAACTTCTGTTGGAATTTTGAATAAAGATCTGAATTTGTCCTCCACAGATTTAGATGGACAGGTGACAAACATTGCTGATCTAGTACCACAGTCTAATTTTTTTAAATCATAATTGACAACAAATGTCGTATATATAGTGTTTGCGTCACCATATGGGACAGGTATAAGAGTGAGCCTCGACTCTAATTGCGTTAAGTTCGTGATAAATATAATACCCTGTTCTGTTTGCGTAGGAGATGAATAGCTTGATTGCTCTAAATCTCTGATATAATCCAAGAAGGCTTTCGGCCATCTTGAGGGGTCGTTCAACAATGTAATTCTATATCCTACAATCATATCTTTTGAATCACCGGTATATGTGACAACTATATTTTTGCCCGATCTTTTTGCAATCCATTGTTGAACCATATAAACTTCGTAACCTGTTAATTCTAGTCTTGTTATCTGCTTTACCACCTCACTGGCACCTGGGAAGTTGGTTTTAAACATATCGAGAACCTGTGTATCTACCACAATAAATGTTACACAGAAGCCCTCGTCATCTGGTAAAATATGAGATATGAATAAATCTGTTGGCATCGATTCATGACCCTTCATACCATTGTGGGACAATAGCTGATTATAATCATGATGTTCTGCGATCATCGCTGCGCTGACTTAGCGATTCCAAACTATCTAAACGTATGACACCTAAGAATAATCTGATAAAGTGGAAATAAGCTGATTCAAAAAGCCAGCAAAAATATGTACAAACACTGTGTTGCCTCTTGTTAAGCGAACAAAGGCCTGAAGCGTAAGCCCTACTGGTCCCACTTGCAAAACCAGACAATCCTCTTCAATCTCCACTCCGAGACATTCGCCACAGAACTCCGCCACAGAAAATTGCACCGCCTACAAACAGAGCATGATTGATGAGTAAGCAGCATACCGCGCAAGACAGCCGAGAGGCCGCCTCGAACGTGCCACCGTCGGCGGTTTTGCCTGTCACTTCCAAGGCTCGATTACGTTATCCCCAGGAAGTTTATGCGTTGTTAAATTTCCACACATTTATAAAGGATAAAAATTAGTTAGTACGATCTCAGCTTATTACAAGACTCCAAACGAGGGTAAGTTCCACGAGACAGACCGGACGGCAACAGAGCCTTTTTACTCATTCTTTTCTTCAAAAGCAATTGGCAATTTCTTATTGGGAGGCACATTGAGCTCTATTAATATATCAAACTCTAGTTTTTATTGAGGTTTCCCTGTTAATTTGAGTCTTCGACAATTTGTCCATCAAAAAGATCTTAGATAGGAGAGCTGGTATAAACTCTTCATCATTTATCCAATTAGAAAAATTTAATTAATATCATATTAGACAATTTGGAATATTGCATTGCATTATTTGTATACGTGAGGAATATAAGTATTAGTTTGCATTACTTAAAAACATGAGTTCTGAGGAGGCTATTTTCCGTTCGGCGGACATGATCCTCGTCCAATTCTACATATCGTCAGAAATATCTAGGAACTGTGTGTCTGTACTTGGTGAAATGGGGAATGTACAATTTAGAGATATGAATCAGAATGTCAATGCGTTTCAGAGGTCATTCGTCAAAGAAATCAGAAAGTTTGACAATACTCAAAGACAATTGAGATACTTAGAATCCATAATAAAGAAACAAGAGGTGAGAATTGCTGTTACCTCATTCGACCACATGATTCTTCCTTCTACAACCGAATTCACAGGAGTTCCAAATAGAAGCATGACTGAATCTCAGCTGGATGATTTAGCAACGATAATTGATCAATATGAGCAGAATATTCGTCACATGGATGATACATACAATGACCTTGCTGGAAGAAAAGAAGATTTATTGGAATATAGAGCGGTGCTACAAGGGACAAGAAAGTTTTTTGACAGTAGATTAAGTTTGGAATTGGCCAATGAATCATCGGAGATAAACCATTTGAGACATTCATTTGATGAGTCTGAAGGCTTGCTAGATGAACAGGAGATTGCATTAGAATCTGGTTTCAATAATTCACCACATGATGGTATCGAAACAACGGGTAGAAATGAACTGAACATAATGGGATCAACTATGAATTTTATCAGTGGTACAATCGAAAACAGTAAATTTCTCATATTACAGAAGATCCTATGGAGAGTGTTGAGAGGTAATTTATATATCAACTACGTGCCAGTTGACGAGCCTTTTATTGATTCTAAAACTGGGGAGGCCAAGGAAAAGTACATATTTTTGATTTTTACTCATGGAGAAAATTTAATCAGCCGTTGTAGAAAGGTGTTGGAGTCATTAGACGGAAAGATCTTTGAAGCCGACAGCAACTACGAGGTTTTCAAAACTCAATTAGACGAAGTGAACTCTAAGATCTCTGACTTGAGTGAGGTTTTGGATCATACTAAAGAAAGACTAACTATAGAATTAAAAGAGATTGCCTTAGAAATAGAAAGATGGAAGATTGAGATTACAAAGGAGAAATCAATTTACTCCATCTTGAATTTATTCAACTATGATCAAACGAGAAGATGCTTAATTTCTGAGGGTTGGATCCCAAAAAACGATTTAGGAATAATCAAAAATGCCTTGAAGGATGTGACAGAGTCATCTGGTACAGATATTAATTCCGTTGTTAATGTGATACATACTACTAAAACCCCACCAACTTTCCACAAGACCAACAAATTTACAGATGCTTTCCAATCTATTATTGATGCCTACGGTATTGCTACTTACCAAGAAGTCAACCCTGGTTTGGCCACTATTGTTACTTTCCCATTCATGTTCGCCATTATGTTTGGTGATGTTGGGCATGGTTTCATCCTCTTTTTGGCCGCATTGATGCTTGTGCTTAAAGAAAGAGCAATTGGAGCCATGAAGAATAGGGATGAAATCTTTGACATGGCATACACAGGTCGTTATATATTATTGCTAATGGGTGCTTTTTCCATATACACGGGATTTTTATATAATGATATTTTTTCAAAAGCCTTGACCATATTTAAATCTGGCTGGAAATGGCCATCCGATTTCAAAGAAGGTGAAAGCATCACAGCTGAAAAAATTGGTGTCTACCCAATTGGTATGGATTATGCTTGGCATGGAGCTGAAAACAATTTGCTATTTTCTAATTCTTACAAGATGAAGTTGTCAATCTTGATGGGTTTTGCGCATATGTCATATTCATTTTATTTCTCTCTTGTTAACTACAAGTTTTTCAAATCTAGAGTCGACGTCATAGGTAACTTCATCCCAGGTTTGTTGTTCATGCAAAGTATATTTGGTTATTTATCAATTACAATCATTTACAAATGGTGTGTTGATTGGATTAAGATTGGCAAGCCAGCACCTGGATTATTGAACATGTTGATTAACATGTTTTTATCGCCAGGAACTATTGAAGAACAATTATATCCTGGACAAGCGTTTGTTCAAATAGTTTTGGTTTTGATAGCATTGGTTTGCGTGCCTTGGTTATTACTTTATAAACCACTAACCCTTAAAAAATTAAACTCTAGATCTGTTGAACTAGGATATTCCGATCTCCATGAGCATGATCAGGCACTAAGATTAGAAAACGACGATAATACAATTTCTCACTCAGACAATTCAGTGAATGATGAGTTCTTTATGATTCAAGATTACGAGGACCACGAACACGAATTCAATTTTGGTGACATCATGATTCACCAAGTTATTCATACTATTGAATTCTGCTTAAATTGTGTTTCACATACCGCATCGTACTTAAGATTGTGGGCACTATCGTTAGCTCATAATCAACTATCTGCTGTGTTGTGGGATATGACGATTTCTAACTCGTTTGTCTCATTTGAGACAAATGGTTACTTAGGGTCAGTAATGGTTTTTTTCTTATTTGGAATGTGGTTTGTGTTAACTGTTTGTATTTTGGTTGTAATGGAAGGAACTTCTGCTATGTTACATTCTTTGAGATTACACTGGGTTGAAGCTATGTCAAAATTCTTTGAAGGTGAGGGCTATGCTTACACGCCGTTTTCCTTTTATGAAATCTTAACCGCTGCATCAACCGAAGAGGAATAAGTGGAGCAGCTTAAAAAAATTCGATTTTCTTGCTTTCTTTTATATCTTTTTAAGTTATTTTTTTCTTCCTATAATTGTTATATCAGACCTTTTTTTATTCGTTATTATTGAATATTATTGTCCCTATTTGTGTTTCTGTTCTTTTTATCCGTGTATGTTTTATTCTTTCTATTTAGATCTGAGCTTTTACTCCAGCATCTGTTTTTTTTATATACTTGATTTTCAGCTTTTTCACATCATTTGTTTTTTTTGTTCATAGGCTTATCTTTGCTTTTCCGTTTGTACTTTTTATGTCCTTTTAGAGACAGAAAGAAAAAAAAAACAGAGCTTCCAAAAAGCTTCCAACAGACTTATAATAGAGATCAACACCAAGACTCATCAAAAAAGTGCCTGAATATACTCTTGGAGGACACAGTAATATGAACTCTCTGTCTAGAACGTACCACCGATATTCTTAGTGAGTCTCGGGGAAAACGTCACTTTTCAGAAGATGTAGATCATGAGCCGCACAGAAAGGGTGTAACGCGGTGAGTCGTCTCTAGAATCCTTTTTGGAAAATGTAAACAATAAACATTTTATTTGGACTTCTTGATCTATTCCACTGATTAGACTCTGTAATCAAACTAGAATACTCAAACACAAAAACATTCTGATATAATGGATCAGAACAGAAAGCTCTCTAGTGCTTCATCAAAAGCTCAAATGAAAACATTAAATTCAATACCCAGAAATCTCTCCCGCAAGGCATCAAACCTTCCCACAACAGGAGAGCGCAAGGGCCGTAAAAAAGACTCAATTGAAAGATTTATTGAAAGCGATCAAGCCATGATAGTATCAAGTTTAAGTCAATTACGATATAATATACTATGTGAAGGATTACCCAAAAATGAGGAAGGTACATGTCCTTACAGAATCTACGTTTGGTCAATATTATTACGTGCAGAGCCGATAGAGACTGACTATTATGCAGCCTTGGTACAAGAAGGAGAATCTAAATCATTTAATAAGATCCACAATGATGCTTTTAGAACCTTCAAACGAGATGAAATGTTCGGCACGAAAGTTTCCAATGATTCGTTGATTAGAATTCTCAACTCATATGCTATTGCAATAGAGTCAAAACAAGAAATAAATGGAGAAAAGGATGTTTTGTCGCCCTACGTGCAAGGAATGAACATTTTGCTTGCACCGATTGCCTATGTTGCTAAAAGTGAACCGGAAGCATTTTGTATATTCACAAGGCTACTGTCCAAATTTATTCCTATGTACGTGACGCCAAATTTGTCTGGTGTCTTGAATGGTGTGAAATTAGTAGATATTATACTAGAGATTGTGGATGTCAAATTATTCAACCATTTGAAATCTAAAATGTTGACTGCAAAAATATATGCCTTACCATCTGTGCTAACATTAAGTGCATGTACTCCTCCATTGTCAGAAGTTTTGGAGTTGTGGGATTTCTTATTCAGTTATGGCGTTCATTTGAATATCTTCTTCATAATATCGCAGGTCAT
Source organism: Ogataea ovalis (assembly GCA_030556425.1). Classification (NCBI taxonomy): domain Eukaryota; kingdom Fungi; phylum Ascomycota; class Pichiomycetes; order Pichiales; family Pichiaceae; genus Ogataea; species Ogataea ovalis. The sequence continues at coordinate 175,722 of JAKTTZ010000011.1, forward strand.
TCTAATCAGAGAAGATCTATTAGAATCGAAAAATCCGATGATTCTTCTTAGAGAATTTCCCAAGCTGGAAGCTAAGAAGATTATAAAGCTTTCAATGAGTTTGGTGAAGATGATTCCGGAAGATTTGTATGATTTTGTGGTGAGGCATAGTAGTGACCCGTCTGTGGAAGACGAGATCAATGAATACGCCACTAAGATCCAGCGAGTTTAATTATTACTAGACAATTCTGTAATTACGCTATATATTTTGCTAGTTTATTATTTTTCTGAGTAATTTTAAGTTTTCCGGTATATTTCTTAAGCAGTCACAGAGTCTAAAACAAACCTAAAACAAACCTAAATCAAAATCACCCTCATCTAAATAGGCAGCTATCACCAGTCTTCCATTGAATGTTCTGCCTGCTAAAGAGTTTAGACAAGAGATAGCGCTAGTCTTGCTTTCAAACTTTACGTAAACATTCCCAAATTCAGGTCTGAGTTCATCTGAGTCCATCTTTAAATCTGCAGAGGGTCTTGGAATTTCGAAGCTTTCAACTTTACCGAAACTACTGCACTCGCCTTCAAATGCATCCTTCAATGCGTTGAATTTAGAGTCATTCTTCAAATCATCAAGAGTCAAACACTTAATGAATTGTATGACTGTAGAACTTTTGTGAGAAGATATTTTATGGTTTGGTGCATTGACAACGTCAATCAGAAGACCCGCTGTTAATTTAATAGATTGCTCATAGCCTTTCAATTTGTTTTCACAAGCCCTAAAGCATTTGAGCTTGTTAGAGTCTAGGCTTTGTTCCATCACTTGCTTTATCATTTCTTCAGGGGATATATTCAACGATTTATATTCAAAGAAGCCGATACCTCTTGTTTCGTAAGTTAGCTTATCCAACACTAACGAAAGTGAGCGAAGAGTGCCAAATTTAGAAAGTAATTCAATGACATCTTCCCTACTAGTGCCGAACGGTATATTAGTCAACGTGTACAAGTTAGAACTTTCTATAATTTCATCATATATTTCGTCAGTGCTATCAGTATCAGTTGTGGTAGGTAGATTAAAAACAATATATTCACCAGGTCTTTCTATTTTTAAACACAGCTCAAGTTCAGGAATATCAGTATCGTTCAACGCCAACAACGTCGTAGCCACTATTGACTTGTTTGTTTCGATTATCAGCTTTGTTGGTACATTGCTAAATTTCACATCTATGGAATGATCTTCATAATCCACACCAGGTATTATAGTGGATATCAAGAAGCTTTGTAAATATTTCTGAATTTTTTCTGGCTCAATAGTCTTAAAATCAATTCCACTTATAATTAAAGCTTTTGATGTTCTTGAATCTAATGGTGTCAATTGTGAATCTTCAAGTGATAAAGTTCTATACTTCTGATTGCGGTTAAGTATTTTCTTCACTGTTTCAACGTCTAATTTCTTAGCGGTGGATCCAGGAACAGGAAAGAGGCCACATGACTTGGCAAATGCAGCTGATTGCCCCTCATAGCCTTCTGGCGCTTTATCCCATAAAGAGTTTTCAACTTTTATTTTATCTAATGGTATAATATTTGGTCCTGTAGTTTCTGAGGTGTGTCTCTCTCTTCCAAATGATCGTCCTCCTTGATATAAACGGTCATCTCTGCTCTTACCATGACCATACCTATTGTCCTGATAACCTCTGTATTCATTATTTCTCTCTGGTTTCCCCGATCTATTTGTTCTATAGTTGTTATAGTTAAAATCAGATCTGCGATCACGGCCAGAATCCATATCCCTTCTATAATAATCTCCCGTTCTATTATTGTAGTCTCTTCTATGGAACGAGCTATTATTTCCTTCAGGCAGCTGACTGCTGTTGTGGTGGTTTGATCTATTATTAAACCTACTATGAGACGCAGGCATCGATGGAAGAGTGCCCGAATTCGTCTTCTTGGGCGTTGTGCTTGACTTCGGTTCTGAGCCATTCAACTCTGCTCTGTTTGCGGCCCTTCTTTCGTCTATTAGTACAAGAGTGAAAATTTTGTTAGTAAATACTCGCAGTTTTTTTTTCTCTCAACTCTTTAACAATACTTACTAAACATAACTGCTAAATATAAATTAGTTATTCCTTGGAAAATTAGAATGCTTCTAATCTCTGTAGAAACAGAAAAACCAGTGTGGAGGAGAAGATTATGAATAAAATATGAACTCCTGCTCAAGTCAAAAAATGGGAGTTTTTTAAGGTCGGAGAGACTCCCAAACACTAAATCTCAATTCTCAAGAGGTGACACGACGACGACGCGACTGAACGACCTGGGAGTCGTGACAATAATATAGTTCATTGCTGAAAGTTGCAATGTTCGGTGTCAGCTTCTGGGCGAGAATATTTCATTCAGATTTGGATAGAGATATTTCCATGGTTTTGCCATTGCTTGAAGTGATCCTTTAAAATTGTAAGAGAATCAAACCATTCACTACAATGAGATTTGAAATTATCATTAGTGTATTTTCGTTCTTGCTGTTGCCAATCTTTGGTGCTTTGTTGTCGATCGACTATGGTCAGGAGTTTACAAAAGCAGCCTTAGTGGCCCCTGGCGTTCCCTTTGACATAATTTTAACCACGGATACCAAAAGAAAAGATACCTCAGGCTTAACTATCACCACTCTTCGTGATTCAGAAAAGGACGTCCAAAGAACATTTGGCTCTCATGCTTTGAGCATGTGCGTTAGACAGCCAAACTCTTGTCTACTTCATCTTAAATCAATCCTTGGGAAATCGGTTAATGATCAAGATTCCGTCAAATATATTAAGAACCATCCTTCAGTTGAGTTGATAGAATCCAAGAACAACAGAAACACAATTTCTTTCAAAGTGGCAAACGAAGTTTATCCAATTGAAGAAGTGTTGGCAATGACTTTTGAAGAGACCAAGAATAGAGCAGAACAGCATTGGGACACTACCGTTGGTTCTAAATCAAACATAATTACAGATGTTGTTATAACTGTCCCTTCATTTTTTAATCAGGCCCAAAGACTGTCTATTAAAGACGCTGCTGAAATTGCAGGATTGAATGTCGTTGGTTTAATTGACGATGGTTTAGCGGTTGCATTGAATTACGCATCTAGCAGAGAATTTAATGAGACCAAACAGTATCATTTGATTTATGATATGGGTGCAGGATCAACCAAAGCTACACTAGTGTCACTATATTCAGTTAATGGTACTTTAAATGTCGAAACTGAAGGTTACGGTTATGATGAGCGTATGGGCGGTCACGTGTTCACTGAATCAATCAAAGAGATCATTGAAGCCAAATTTTTAGATCAAAATAAAAAAGTCAAATTATCAAAGTTGTCTACAAATGGAAGAGCCATGAATAGATTGTGGCAAGCTGCAGAGAAGGCAAAGTTGGTGTTGAGTGCTAACACTGAAACAAAGGTTTCAATTGAATCACTTTATGACGATATTGATTTCAAGGCTGTTGTTACCCGTGAAGAATTTGAGGAATATATTGGCCAACAGATTCATCGTTTCACAAAACCAGTCATTGATGCTCTGGATGATTTTGATTTGAGTTCAATCAGTTCTGTTATCTTGGCTGGTGGATCTACCAGAGTTCCAATTGTCCAAAAGCATTTAATTACATACTTAGGTTCTGAAGAATTGATATCAAAGAATGTTAATGCAGATGAAGCTGCCGTTCTGGGTGCCACATTAAGGGGATTAAGTTTATCTGGTATGTTCAGAACTAAACAGATCAACTCCATTGAACACTCCCTTTCTTCATTTGAAATAAGTTACTTCCAGGAGGGTAATTCGAAGAAGGCTGTTGAAGATGTAATCATCCCTCGCGGTTCTACTTCATTTGGTGAGAAGATTGATATTAAACTACCAGGATTAAAAAAGTTGAAAAACTTTGAAATTGATTTGTTTGAAAACGGTGACTCGTTTGATTCGTTTGTTTTCCAAATTCCAAAAGATTTGAACGAAAGTTCTTGTCCTGGTGGCTTTGAGTATATTGGTGACTTTGAACTTTCTGAAAGCCGAATTTTTGATTTGAAAGCTGTCAATATCTTATGCTATCCTGAAGTTGCTGAGGGTGAGGAATCGGAAGCCAAACCAAAAAAAACAGTTTTAAGTGCCAAGCCAAAGTATTCGTCTTACAGACCAATGGGGTATGCAACCAAGCAAACATCAATATCAAAATTAAAGGAACTTACAAGAAAAGATAAGTTGAGACAGCAACATGAAGAATTAATCAACAAATTAGAAGCTTCTCTTTATGATTTAAGATCATACCTAGATGATGACGAAGTGATTAGTAACGGTCCCCCATCTTTAATCTCCACTGCCAGAAGCCTTTTAACCGAGTACTTGGATTGGTTAGATTACTATTCATCAGATGCAACTACCGAGGAAATCAAAGAAAAATATGATGAAGTTCGTGTTCATAGAATTAAGATTGAAACATATGTTAAGTTGTCAGATACTTTACTAGACTTTAATGAATTTGAGAGATTATATAACTCATCCACTGAAACTATTTACAAATTACAAGACTTCGTCATTACTATGAGGGAGGATGCTTTGGACATGCAAAAGAAATATGAAGAACATCATTTGGACTTCCAAGAAGCTAATAAAATGATAAAGATATCTATTCCTGAAGTGACTGATGAACAGATTAAATCGCATATAGAAAAAATCAACGAATTTTTAACAGTGTTCGAGACGTTCAAGGAAGACAAATCAAAGTTTGATAAGGCTTCCAAAGAAGTTTTATATGATCTAAGAGAAACGATCGTCAAAGAAATACAGGAATTAAAAACAATTCGCACCTCGTTAAAAAATGTTCACAACACTAGAATTCAAGGATTGAAGGATAGACTAAAGAAATATTTAAGACGTAAAGAAAAAGAAGAAAAAAGATCTTCAGCTGCAAATGCTACATCCTCATTAGATTCCTCACAGAGTACGTCTGCTGCTTCTGAATCCTCAAGCTCGACATCATCTGATCTCAGTCATGATGAACTATGATTGGCTCATGTACGACAGTCTCTTTTTTTTTGTTTCTTTTTGCTCAGCCCCTTTTAAATAAACCCCTCTTTGTTATATAAACTAACTATGTGTTATAAACTTTAATGATTAAACTTTTAATTTTCTGATCAACTTATCCAAAAGTACGATATTGTAAATGCCCAGGCTGTAGTCCCATTGTCCGTGAGTAGCCTGGAGTCTGGAGTCTGTCTGTGCTCGCTGATCCTTCGCATGTGCCAGCACTAATTGCTATACGGGGCGACGCGACGATCTAGCCGGAATCCATCAGCAATATGAACTTTGAGTTTTGAGCTTTGAGCACGCGTCGATAAACGAGTGAAAAGCGTTAACGGCTTCGATCGCTAGGTAATTCAGACCATTCAATTCTTAAACTCCTGGTACTAAACAACTCCAAATCCATTGAAGGATTCTTTTCACACTATCAAATTATTGAATCCAGGAGAGTATAACACCAAATGCCAACAATTGATCCAGAATTGATAGCTCCTTTATCGAAAATATCCGATATCTTACTCAAAAGACCAGGAAAAGTCACCATTGATGGGATCAAACGGTTATCTAATATATACGGATTCGAAACATTTGATGATACTCTGACGGTGAATGATAATAATCTTAGTGGTAACATGATGTATTCCTATGGAGCTTCGGGAAGTAACGTTGGAACGCCGATGAACAAGAAAGATAACAATGGCGGTATTACAAAAATCATCGAACGTTTGTCATTGAGTGGTAAAATTTTGTTACTTGATATTGATTTCCAAAATGACACGGTAAAGAATGTTTCCTTATCCAGTGCAATTAATGTTCAGGCAATAGATGATAAAACGTTTGACTTTTTAGAAGGGTATGGAGAATTTCAAAAAGTGGAAAAGATTTTGTTACGAAACTTACAATCAAAAACCTTAGATAAGTTCAATAAGAATCTAAGAATTTTAAGTCAGTTTGATAGGCTTTCTAATGAAGCACCTCATGACTTATTTAACCTTTTTAATCAACTGACATATAATCTCTTAAATATTTATGACTATACATTAAATAATATATCCACGGACTACAGAGTCTCCTCGTTCTCCTCCTCACTGACACCAGATGAGAAAATACTTGATTTAAAAGAAGGATATGATGGTTTAGGAAAGGTGCTTTTGAACCAAAATGATAAGATTGGACTATTTCTAAAAATATGGGAAGACAATAGATTTGTAAACAATTATTTATTTGAACAGAAACAGATCAAAACTAATGAGAGTTTACATCCATATTTAATACATTTCAAGATCACTGAGAACAATAAACTTGAAAATGAATCGCAGTTTTCAGAAAATGATTCAATGTCAGGTATCAGTAATTCAGTTTCTGGAACTAATTCGAGCATTGGGCATCAAGACGCCGTTAAGATGAAATGGTTTGAAAATGGTGAATGGCTAATAAACAAGCAGGATGCCTCCCTTATTTCGAATTTAAATCTTCTCGTTCTAGAACTTTGTCCAAACATATGGCTTCCAAATGATTTATTAATAGAACTGGGTTTAACAGATTATGAAGTCATCTCTGAAAATAATGATTTTTTCAATTACCATGAGGGAAACTACTGCGATAGATTAGACAAATTGTATAAATCAATAAATTCTCAACACTTTAAGGAGTTTAAAATCTTAGGAGGAATCGAAAAAAAAAATATGATTAAAAAGTGCAAGTTAAACTTCCTTGTTGGTTGCAAATTTATCAAACTTTATAAAGTGAAGTTCAACAGGTTGGATCATCTTTTGCGATTCATATCTATACTTCGAAGCTGGTGTTTATTGAACAATTTGATTAGAAATCTATTAAATCATGAAATAGCCACTACGTGGAATGGATCGGCTACTTTGGAAGAGAAGTCTGCAACCACAGCTACATCTCAAACTGCGTCTAATAGTTTACCACAATCTTCTAATCTTAACGGTTCGTCATCTGATGATCACGATGAGGGAAACATTTTAGAGATTCAAGATGACTTAAGATTGAACGATATAATCAAAGAAAATATTAATTTAATTAATGATTATAATGACCCACAAACGGAATCAGATAGCAATCCTTTTATTTTGACCGTGGAAGTACTAAAAACAGACGAAATTAAAATAGTTTATAAGAAAACAATTATTATTATAAAAAATGGTGAAGTGTTTTGTGATGAAAAAAGAACTGCAAAAATAATAATGAAAACGGAGCAATTAGTCTGTTTAATGTGACATGATTGCACCATCAAGAGGGGGACGAAGTCTATTGCTATCGTGTCCCTTTCTACGAATAAGTTCTAGTCATCAATAAAAAATGACGCAGGAGAAAAGAGCTCTCGTCAGTGTATATATACGATTTAATTAGTGTTTGTGACTGGCAAGTGGCAGGATAAGAATCGAAACCCAAATTTAAATGTTAATGCTATATCCAAAACTAAAAAACAAAAAAAGTAAAGTAACAGTTAGAAATTAAAAAATAAGAAAAGTAAAATAAACATTTCGTAATGTACATGATTCATAAAATTCGAGGAAAGAAAAGATCTAAAGTGTGACGTCCAATAATGGAACATCAGAAAAAGTGCTTCAAATGATCTATATCGGGGAAAAAAAGTATAGAACAAAGAAAAAGATCAAATACAATTAAACTAGAAAACCCCCAGGGCTCCAATAAAGAATATAAAAGAAATAACTCCGAGAAATCAAGTGAGAAATCAAGTGAGATCTTGAAAAAAACAGAAATGAAACAAATGCACAAATATATATACTTGTAATTGTGGAACTCCTAATCAAACAAATACAATGCAATGTAAACATCTATAGCAACTTATTAATAGTAACGAACAGAGGGAATTGCATGATATTGTTGTGGTTGTTGAAGTTGATGCTGCATAGGTGGTAGAACGTTTGGAGCACATTGATAATGCTCACGTGAAGGATGGTACTGATGTTGAAGATGCTGATGCTCCTGTTGAGGCTGAGGCTGAGCAGGTTGAGGTTGATGCTGGTACCTATTCTGGCCGTGTTGGTGATTCTGCTGTTGTGGATATGGTTGATGCTGTGCATAAGGTGGTTGCTGGAAACCCTGTGGGTGGTATCCAACATGGGCAATGGGAGTGTGGCCTACCACTTGGTAGACATTGCTAACGGCCACATGCTGATGAGATTCATCTTCTGAAGTCTCTTCAAATGAATCGTCATCATAATAGTATTGCTGATGAGTTGGTTGAGGGAAAATGTTTCTTTGCATCAACTTCAGTCTAGCCTTTTCCATCTTACGTCTTCTCTTCAATTCATCTCTTAAATCCTTGAATTCAGAAGGCATTCTCTTTTCACCGTGTTTCTGAAGAGCAATGTGGGAATTCAAATGATTTAAAGTACCATAAGACTTGGTACAGGATTCAAAAGTACATTTGTACAGCCTTTCAACCTCGTGTGCTTTCCGTCTCTTTCTTTTATTAGTATCATTTTGATTAATGACTGAGCAAGACGAAATAGAATTTGAGTTTTCACTCAAAGGTGATAGCGACAAATTGGAAGGATATTGTTGAGATGGATAGCAAAAAGACTGTGATTGAGGGGCTCTAGGAGCATGACTCTTCATTTGTTGGTAACCGGAAGATGATGTGGGGTAAAGAGGTATTGAAGCTGATCTGATACTTTGGTACTGATTCGATTGCGGAGTTGAAGAATACAGTGGCACGGGATTCGGCAAGGAAGGCTGTGGAGAAATAGCAGAAGTGGTTGTAGTTGTAGATAAAGTAGGTATTTGGGGTTGAGAATATGAAGAGTATTTACTCAAGGTTGAAGACGAGTATGGGGTACGTAACGACGAACTAGTCAAAGATGGAGAAGAATGGTTGGAAATATGTTGATTAACCTGGGACTGAGAAGGAGATAGCATCTGTCGCGATGGAGGAGGAGGGTAGTTAGTTGCTGTCGGAGTGCTTGAGGCTGTAGCAGGTGGGGATATTCGATAGCCAGACACCAGAGGAGATGGTAAATTCAAATGACTCAAAGATGGAATGACAATTGATTTTGAATCTATAGTGCTTTGAGGAGTTGGTAAGGAAGACATTCTCGAATTCGATATCAAACGAGAAGATGATCTTTCAAAAGATTGCTGTAATGATGAGGATGAGGATGACATGTTTGATAGATGATTAATTACAGAAAAAGTTAGAAAAAAAGTTTAGAAGTTAACACAAACCGCAACGGGAACAAAAATGATGACGAACAGTAAACGGTTGACGCCTGATTGATGGGTTGGTGGGAGCAAGAATATAGACGACCTGGTTAACACGTTCGAAGTGATTGAAAAAGTTCTTAAGAAGGTTCTCAGTTAGAAAAGGAAAGATGAAGTTGAGGTAAGATGAAGTTGCAAGAAGATGAAGCAAGTGGAAGGAGAAATACGTGGGGGATGGGGGAGAAATAGTTGGAAATGTCGTAGTTTATATAAACGGGGGATTGATGAAAATGGGGGTTCTGTGTGAACAAAACGCAACAGGATATATGGCATAGCTGCATGCACTCTATCGAACAAACTCTGACAAAGAGTCCTTGATTTGCAAGGAGACATCAGCCAAATCAGTGATTAATGTGGCTTTGTGCTGCTGAGAAGCTAGAAGAGGCCGTCGTACTTGGAAGCAGTAGCGGTAACTTGAAAATATGCACTGCATGTATTTGATCTGCAGGATGCAGCGCAGGCTGCTATTAGGGTGTTTTTTGTCAACGTATTCATGCAATTATGCGTTAAGTTTGAAAACTTGCACTACCTCGTCCCAACAAAAAGCTCCTTCTAGCTTATATTATAGTGGAATGTTAAATTATCACTCCGACAATCATATTTATTAAATATATAACTTATATATTGGTCGGTCGATATATGGTAATATATATTATTGCTCTATGCTCAAAGTATAATAAGTAGGTCAGTGACCGAGTAATAGACCTGATTCTCAAGTTAAGCGCAAGCATCGGAATTCATTTTAAATCCAAGCCTTTTAGGATGTCACTAATTGAAAGAGGCTCCTTCTATTCTGACACACACATCTGTACCATTTGCCAAAAAGGCCTCAGGACTTTTAAAACAAAAAAAAAAAACAGATCGATTGAATTATTCAAACTATATATTTTGTTTATATATATAATTCTATAACCAGCATATACCTCACCACCACGAAGGTTTAAATACCGTAGCAACTCTTGCGCAGCTCTAAGAATAAACAGCATTAGTGGTAAGATTTTAATAACCGGTCATGCATCCTGCTGTATGCACCTCTTGTCCAGGCAGAGAAGAATTTGAATTATAATAGGCATCTAGCCTAGTGCACTGCTGCTGGCTGCTGCTGGACGTGCCCCATTTCAATAGCTTCAATTGTGCTATCCACTTACAATGGCCGACAAATGTTGATTCTGTGTTTAACCGGTTATGGTTGCGCTGGCAGTTAAAATATTTCCGACACGATTTCAGATTTGATTACCTAGCGAAGAGCAGTACCCTTGTAAATTGTGAGTTGTTATCCACTCTTACGTAAACACATTTTACAAAAAATATGTATATGAAAAAACGTTCTGTGACTATAGTCGGCAACTTTACAAGGAGGTCTATCGAAGCCGTTGCCGGGAAGTTCTGTGGATAGCCGGTTTTAAGATTTGAGAGTGTTTTTTCTTAGATCTATCTATTCTACTCGACGCGTCGCTCTTCAAGTCCAGGTCTTGCTTTGTTCCTTTTGCTGCATGCTCTGAAGTTGAGGCGGTTCATAGGCTTTAATATGGACCTCAAAACTTCACAAAATTTGTATACAACGTCTTACATTTTTGCAATCAATGAGCTATTATCTGATTCTAGTATGATCTATAAGGTAATTTTATTCCCGAGCTGGAATAACAATGAAAAGTCCAATATCTCGGAGCCACCACTTTTGCGTTTCACAGTATTTAACTCACCAAATTCTAGTTTCTGATACCTTTAATTTTTACTGGCGAGATTTCTCTTAGGAGAGAACGCACCGCTCCAGGGCATGCTACGAACAAGCTGCAAAAATGTTTTTAAATGGTTATACATCTGTGCTTTTTTGATTACTTTTGTATTTCCTTTAGTTTTTCGTAACATAATGATCAAGAACCTGACCAGTACAAGTAGCTAAATAAACTTGAAAGCATACTTACGCCCTGCTAATCTTTAACTTCTTTTCCGGTGCTTGCATGCTTTTGCAAAAACTTTGGCCTCGAGCTTTTTCATTTGTAATCTTATCAAACTTGTTGGTTAAGTCCCATAACTAAATTCGTTTTAATATGATAACAATTATGATAGCAATAAATGTGTTATCATAACAATTGCAAATACAATCGCAAATCTATCTGAATAAAAGAAGCACAAGGGATTAAATCGAAATATATTTGATGTTTGATATTTAGAGATCATTTTTTCCAGCACCAAATCTTGACTACTATTTTAGCCCTTTGAAATATTATATATACAATATATATCTATATATATGCTCCTTCCTATGAAGTGTGTGTTTGCGCACGAAATATTTGTGCTGGAACATCCAGGGAGGTCGTTGGAAGCGCTCCCAAAGCTGTGGCACGCAACAGTAGCAGTGCAACATTCACATTATCAAAACTACATTAACTCGGTTATAAATCTCTATTATAGAGTATAATAATAAACAGATAATAAATGTATTGCTTGTAGAAGTGTAAAATGTTGCATTCAAATGTATATATATATTGACGTTTTACACTAAAAGAAGGAGCAATTGCTGCCCTGCGGCGACTCGCGACTCTGAAGAGCGACGCGTCGAGTAGAATAGATAGATCTAAAGTTAAGCTTAGCTAATACCGGCTATCTAAAGAACTTCCCGGCAACGGCTTGTGTGGGCCAGTGCAGAATTACCGACTGATCACAAAACGGTTCAGCTACAGTAAGCTTATGTAAAATGGTCCTCAAGAGTTAGAGATGCTTGCCGTTGAGTGCGATAAATGTGAGCGAACGCAAATAACCGCTACCCTTTCCATGGACGATGGAGACCGGTTATAGATTGAGAAATTATAATTTGTATAATGAAGGTCACAGTATAAATTTAACTATCATCGCCAGTCATACGAATTTTATGTGAGTATAAAACTACCAGAACCAGACAGTAGGGTCTTTTTACTCTACTTTTATTATACTTATGTTGTACTAGCATGTATTTATATTATATATTATACGTTTAACAATCTTTCTTTACTTTTTGAGTCCACTCGACTATTATAGTCTTTAACGATATATTATTTGATTTTCTTTGAGTTGGCATCTGCTTATCATTCATGACTGCGTGTAGTTCTCTTGGGTCTTCCCCCTCGGTCATCTAGTCCATGTGGCTGCAAAAATACCACAGCGTACCTCTTCTAATAGAAACTCTAGGTAATCTCGGTTGCTATTAACCGCGATAAGGAAAGAATTTATTAAACCGTACGTAATTTTGAACCGGCGCTTCTTCTCATGGAACTGCACTTAAAATGCACTGTATATATATATTACAATATATAAGCAAGGACTTGAACGCCTTTTGGAGTGTTCTTTGTTCTCCTTTTTTTGTGCAGCACCAATGTTGTTCTCTTCTTTGGGTGAATACAGGAAACCAATCTCCTTCACTAGTTGTCGCCAGGGTATTGTTAAACTTAATCTTCTTTCAAGAGTCCAAGCAAAAACCCGAAAAAAACGGCTAACAGCATAAAGCAAAAGAACTTTAATTTGCTGCAGAGTGCTGCAGCGCTGCACCGAAGACTGAGGGAAATTCGGTAGTTTGCCAAAAAAAAAAACTAATAATAATAAGCAATTTATTGTTTATATAAGCTGAATAAATGCACTGGCGCTATTTGTCTTCCCGTTTACCCCCATATTTTGGTAAGCCTGCCACTTGTTTCACCGGGAGAAGCCCGAAAGGACCTATTTTTGGAGTTTTGTCTTGGGCGAGACTCTCTAAGAAAAACTTTGTAGTGCTCGCCTAGAATCATGTTTCAATTCGATTGAAACGAAAAGTTAAAAGTAAATCCCATATAACTTTATTAATTTATATTTATATACATTAAAGCCTATATATAGATATATTCCTCTAAGTGACACAGATGATTTTTCTCAACGTGATTCGAAACACATTCGGTAGAATAGACACAATCGAAGGCATTGTGACAGCGTGCTCTTGAAATAATTTCTCCTTCTTCTTCCATTGATCCTACCTTTGTTATTCTCTTTGAATAGGGTTGTCAACACAATGTGTTATTATCTTCCCTATTTGAATGGGCTAGCTGGTAGAGTTGCCGGACCATATATGCATAATACGGGTCGAAACCTAAAACTTTCAGGATCTGGAGGTTCTGCTTGAATACAAGGGCGCGGTGCAGAGAAGATTTTCAAGAGGTGTGTGACCTATCATCTTAGAGTGAACATGTGCATTAAGCTGACTTCAGCTGTTTAGTATAACTTCGTTCGCTATAGACTCCTGCTTTGACTAACAAAGCCAAACCATGAAAATATGCACAAGAAAAACGGTAGATTGATTCCGCTTCCTTTGAAAAATACGAGAGTGACAGCCTATCAATAATTGTTTGGAAATTCGGAGAGTCCAAGCTGTCTAGTTTATATGTTACAAAACAAAACACTATTATTTTGAACATGCATATATGTGAATATATGTATTTTTGAAAGGGAGTATTTTAAACTACCGGCTTTTAGGAACTAGGGCGATTCGCCTCTGGTTACTAAAAAACTAATGCTTTTTAATAGCATTAATAAAGTTTTTTAGTTTTTAATAATCGTTCAGTAGTTTAAACTATTTTTTATAGGATAGTTTCATCTTGGATAATTGCAGAGGTTAGATTATAGCTTAGAAAATAAGAAGATATTATTTCCTAAAAAATATATGAGTACTCAAATTTGTCATATATATAATATAAAATTTTATAAATAATCTTGTGCTAAGCAACTAAATGAATAAGTGGTTACACAATATGGATGACTTGCAAGCTGCCGCAAACTCCAATTCTGATTTTGGAAATTAAATAGGGAATCTCGATTGTCGAGAAGCGTGAAGCGTGAAACTTCTGGCTCGACGCACTTACGAAATTGGGAATCGGATAAACGTCGTTGAAGATCAAATAGCCCCGGCTAAGGATTGAAGGAGGTTTACCGGAATGGATCTGCAAGAAGGCAAGGAGTATAGATCGATCTTTTGGTCTCTTTCCAATACTTGAGAATACAACTATATTTTTGCATATTTGAGCTTGGAAGGGTATGTGCACACCTCAAAACTTAGTATGATCTTACGCTTTACCTTTCCGTCAGGGAAGGCTTGCGGACACAGATCGTTTTCCTTACCCTTCATTAGCGTTAAAGCTGTAGCGTGGCTGTGACGTTTATCCGATTTGTGCCACATATATATATATATATATCATTAACCCTTTATATAATATTTTTTTTTTTACTTTTTAAAAGCTAAATTTACCTTTCCCCCTTTATTTTTGGCCAGGCAGAGTAATTGCAAAGCAAAATATTAAAATATGCCACGGAAATTAACAAAAGAAAACAAATAGAGGGACGCTGAGAATTCCAAAATCATCGAATAAGCGAGCATATTAACATGCTAGTATATCATTCCACTTCGGATGTCTCAAGTGATCAGAATTGTAGTTACCATTATAAGGCCTATATGAGTGACGATAATCAATCAATAAATAGTAAAGATAGAATACAGTAAAATTGAAACTTAGGACCTCGATTGAAAGCAAGAATTAAATTGCAAAATAAACAGCTGATTGCTAAAAAATTAAATGAAAAAAGAAAAAAGAAAGGAAGATTAAGTTTATCAGAAATAACCAGCAGCCAATTAGTCACCAACTCTAGCCCATACAACAAGCATAACAAGGCTGCTAAACAGCTTGGGTTATAGTCAAACGCTTTATATCTAGTTACAAGTGAGAACTTGCATATTAATGGGGTGGGGTGTCATGTCCATCTATATATAAATCCTAATCTCCCTTTCTGTGTCTTTTTTTCGTTGGTGCATATTCGACTGATAGGATACTCCAGATTTGAAAAGACTAGATTCAGCTACTAGCTATAATATATTATATTTTTTATGTTTTTTCCTTTTTAAGTGCTTAGGCATATACGCAAAAGTTTAAAACTACTCAGAGTATTCGCTGTTAATTATTTAGAGACCCTTTCTCCAGTAGATAATTGGTGAACCGAGCAATATGCCTTTCGTTTGTAGTTTATTCCATTACATTTTGCCTTTGTTTTTAATGACCGTGTAAAAGTTCAAAAAATCGAATATTCACAAACAGTACTAGTAAGCCAAAAGACAACCGCTTAACGGTTAAGCTAAAAGACCCCGGTTAGTGATAGGTTCGTTCGTCTCCAACCAGCGGCTGCTCACTCTTCACCTTATTCTTGTGGGTCTGCAAGTGCAGATATAAGCTGATTGACCAGCCTTGTCTCAAGCAGCTGAATATGTATTACAGTAATGCTCAGATTGTCGCGCATGTATGCAATGCATGAGGCTGTCGTCTTCGCCTGCATTCTTTGCTTATACCAGCCCATTTTCTACTTTTCTTACAGGCTGAATTTGCTCCTTAATTGCGATTTAAAAGAATTTATGTATGTGGCAAGCTAATGTATTATTTGAGATCGGATTCATAGAAGTTGAGGTAGTGAGAGGCTGTTGCGCACGTATTAATCAAACTGGCTTATATGTAGGCCAAATCACATTCAATAAGCTCTCTATTATTTTTAACTCATCAAAAGCTAGGCATCGCCGAAAATATTCCATTTCATTTTGCAATAAAAATCGTATATCGCAGATTTAATTATTTGTTTGAATCAGAAATCATCAAGACACCCAACATCAAAAAGATATAGACAGCTTACAGGAGTAACGTGCATGGGCCTATATGAGATTCTTCAACTTATTTTTCGAACGATATTTTTTCCCAACTAATTAGTTCATGTTAGAGCTAATGTGAAAGATTGCTTGCATACATTATATATCGGTCTGTGTGCACAATACCCCATTTCTAATTCCTTGGCTCTTCTTTTGCATACCCGACTTTGGTGCCTACTTTGCTAGTCTGCTGATTAGTTTACGGCCTCCCAAATTTGTTTTCGTGAAATAGACGAACCGTCTACATATATACACTATACAGTACAATTTTTTTCCGGCTTGGGCAAGGTAATAAAGCATAACCCCATTCGACGTATAAGAATGGGGATTAGAAGGCCGTGTCTGTCATTTGTCTATTAACTCACTATAAGATGCGAATTGCCGGAGTTATATGCATATCTATATCTAATAGATTTGCTGATACTTTCAGCCAATTTTCCATTTTGCCATCTCATGATCAATGATTGAAGGTTTAGAATAGAAGGAAATAGGAGTGTGCTACAAACTATAAATTATGAATCGAAGTACATTCCCCGTCCCTTCTTACACAATAGTGAAAGCTTATCAAAAAGCTTTGATACGCGGCAGAGTGATTAGGGCGTTCTATATAGCTCATTCGCATGTGTGTATAATATATATACCTGCAGATGTAAATGATTAATAAAATGACTGTAGAGTCTCCAGACTCTCCAGCCTACGAACTCAAGTAAAGTAAGTGGTCCATCTTTATTTCCACCAGCTCATTATATCTTATTATGAACACCGCTTAAGTTTGGGGCTTTTAACCAGGACGTTAGCTGATGGTCGACGGAACATAAATCAAATGAAGTCCTCCTCCAAAGGTCAGGTGAGAAAATGAAAAATAACTCAAGAAATGGCTATACAATTTTTTAGGCTTTGTAAGAACTAACTGTCAGTATTCAGCAGTTAATTAATGTTTGACAGTATAAGGCATAGCAAAAATTAAGTTTACTTCTAAACGTTTCTCGTAAAGAGTAATACTATATGACTAATAGAAATTGTTGTAAAATTGTTTTGCTTTAAGAGGAATCCTATTGGAACACTAGCTTATGATCTTGTAATAGACGTGAAAAATATTTGCTGGAATTATGGAGAAAAAAAACTCAAAAGGCCAGACAACCAAATAAAAGAGTATTGAACGGTAATGTTATTTAGGCCATTTCCGTTAAAAACAAAATAGAACAAATTCAAACCCAGTCTCCTAAGCCTATCGGTGAATTCAGGGTTGAAATTCCTAATTGAGATCTGCTATTCGGTCAATCTTTTTTTAAGCCAAATCTTAGTAAAGACATTCGCGTCTTCTTAGTCACCGAGAATAATTATGTAATAAAGAAAGAAAAAAAAACCTTAGCTGAGCCCACGAACGGTACGAATAAAAAAAAAAAAAAAAGGCAGACAATTAAGGCAGCGTCTGTTCGTTGCAAAATATGTTTTGCCCGCAAATGCTATTCTTTGGTATCATTATTGGAACTGACTTTGTCCCTCCATTGGCATAAAGTTATGGAGTGCTAGTAAACCAGTGTTTTAATAAAAAGAACGGGAGTTGTGGATGAAAGAAAGAACTTACGTAATCCAGCCGCACTGTGAATATAGCTAACAACACTATAAAAATTGCCTGCACTATAAACGAGAATTAATGATCGTCAAGTTTTTTATCTTCGCATGTTTCTATGCGGGTAAAAATCTTTTGACCCCGTAAGCGTTATGGAGTCAATAAAATAAATTAAAACTAATAACATCTTCTTTTACATGCAGTTCTGAAAGAGTTCAAGGAACAAATAACATGTTGTAATTCAAGATATATATATATATATATATATATATTATCTATATACACAAATATCATATAAGCATTTGTTTGTATTAAAAATCTCACTTTCGAACACTTCTAGAACAGACTCATCGGTTCTTACCTCCTACCATCGTATTTCCGGCAATACATGGAGTTAAGAATCCATGTAAACGAGAAGCAATGAATATATAGAGTTACCGGAAAAAAAAGAAATGGCAGATAGAGCTGAAACTTAAAATCTGAAAACTTAAAAGTGTCGTTCACCGCGGCTTCCGCCATCTGAAAATGACGAAGAAAAAAATTTATCTTTTTGACCATGCTTATTGTTATTATTGGGTCAACCACTAGAGTTCATAGGAAGAATTTAATTCCCATGATTTTATTTTGTTCGCGTACGTTTATTTGCATTTTTACTTTGTAGTAGAAATCGGAAAAAAGGACGGTATCGATTCTGATATGCAAATGTTCCCATATAATAGATATAACACAAGAGCTCAAATTCGAATTCATTTTTTATATTCCTACATATAAATTTATGATGTATATAATTGTTGCACATGCACAGCTTTATTATATGAAATATGTATTATAGCAGTCTTGCGGCTGAAACAAATTTCTAGCGCTAGACATGGAGCGGAAGGCCTGTTAAAAACGATGACGCAACTTGCCTTACCTCTGCAGAAACTTTGTTCTCAGCATTATTGGCATCCAAAATGCTTTTTTTACCTTTTTTTTGTCACAATTTCTTCTTTGCTTAGTATTCTTTTTTTCTCTGTATTGTTCTGCTACTCCTTCTATGGCAGTAAAGAAAATGAGTTTTGTTCTTTGAGAGAAATATACCCATGAGTTTACACCATTTTAACCAGCCAATTACAATCATAGTTTTCAGGTACTATAACGGCCACGTAATAGGTCGTGCGGATTTTTTAAGTTTATGAGGTTGGGCTCTTTAACGGATTTCAGGGCATCCCCGGATCACTTCCAAGCTCCAAGGAATCTTTAACGGAGTAACCAATGTGGTAAAACCATAGAATCCTTGTAAATTAAGAATTCTCCAGTGTGACATATTTCCTGCTGTGCTGGGACATAATAAATGCTGTTGACCAAGAGATGTATTGAAGTCCATTTTGAGGATTAACTCTTTTAAAAGATCATAAATAATTTATTTAAAATTCTTTCGTTTTCAAAGTACTTTAACATGTAGCGTTATGTAAATGGGCATTCAAGTCACATAGGGTTGCTGTAAGGGCCCCAAATAAAAGAGAGCAGAGCCCCCAAATCAAGAAATCAAAAGTCGACAGTCTTCTCTCTTAAAGTGTTCGAAAATAGGGCCTGTTTTCTCGCCAGAAAAAATAAACCACGTATATTTCTTTTCTGACTCTTGGTTTAATTACATAA
The DNA here is from genome assembly GCA_030556425.1 of Ogataea ovalis. Lineage (NCBI taxonomy): Eukaryota > Fungi > Ascomycota > Pichiomycetes > Pichiales > Pichiaceae > Ogataea > Ogataea ovalis. The sequence continues at coordinate 194,893 of JAKTTZ010000011.1, forward strand.
AAGAGGTACCCAAATCTTTCCTTTTAATCCCAGACGATTCCATAACGACTATTTCAATCAGTCCACCAAATGCATTGTTTATTCCGCTTGAGTGAGTCATCATTCGTACCTTATTCGTACCTCTACTGGCTCCGTGCTTTAGCTCTTGAGCTCTTTGTTTTAAATGTACCTGATCAAAAGAATTAATAATGTGGGATTTCTGACGGTCATTCAGTGCTTCATGAGCTCGTCTACACTTAAAAACACCTTCCTCTATGGTCTATAATGATTAGCATCAGCCGTACTTACTGTTGGACCATTAGAAATCATCGCCTTGCTAACTCTCATGCGTATCCGTTAACTTTTTCCTGGGAATCAATTTTTGTGTTTAAATAAAAGTTTATTTTAGAGCAATCACCAAATTTTACAACAGTTTTCTGGAAAATACTGCCAAATGTTTTTTGTCAAACTATGCTCATTTTCAAATAGATCATGGAGTTACCTAGAGAGCTTTAACCGTATACATTCAGGTTTGTCTCCACAAATCTGAGGAGCAATGAATTTCAGTTCAATGTGAAAAGCCTTATTTATAATCTTTGTTCTTTATTCTTGATTGATGATTTCTTTCTTGATAATGAAGCAACCCAGTATTAATCCAGTCAATGAAGCGTACGGTTACTGTTGGGATAAGGGGGTACAAACATGGTGCTCTGCCCGGACTGTACTTAATTTATCTTGGTATTCAATAGTTGTTTTCTTTCAGCCTGAGTTAAATGAGCAGTTGATCCTACTGTGGACTCGTTGATGATTACTCCTCACATCTTCCCGTAATATAATCTTTTTGCTTTAAGGTGCTCGAAGTGCTTCAATATAGAAATATTCACTTCACCTCTCACGTCTTACCCCGAGCGATCGGGAAGAGCCGAGTTTTTCTCCGGCTACCATGTGGGAATCGGGATCAGCTGTTCATCGTGCAGCCTGTTATATTAAGTAACAGTTCTCGTCTCTTTGTCATATTTTTATCTCTAATAGACGCATAACAAATTTTATATGCCGTATATGCTTTAGCTATGGATTGGGCTGGGCTGCGCTTTGAGATCTCTTTAAACAGTGCAGACCCATGGGCCGTATTCGCTGTTCCAACCACATGACTATTCGGTGATTGGGGTATCACCTTAGCAGCTGCATTCAATGTCAACGCTCTGCAGTAGTGCGGGGCATCGATCGCATGGTCTTTGGGCATAATAGTTGTTATTACAAAACCATGGCAGGTCGGTAATTACTATACTTTCATTTTATAAATGCAATCCTTAGTTCAGATTTTCTTTTTTCGTTACCGTCCCTTCACATCATTTCAGATCATACAGAGGTCCCTGGTTTCAAACTTGATAGCCCATTCTTGCTGCATTAGATCACCATGTTAGTGGTACATACCTTTCAAAGTTCAATCAAAAATAATATTATAATAAATACAGTTGTTTTAATTCCAATACTCTTCGTATATATAGTTTAGTGCACGACAAATCATTTCACTAAAACTCTATCATTGTACTAATGAAAGAGTTCCCCCGCTTGAAAAACATTTAATGCAGTATTGATGTAGAGCTACACCTTCAAGCCGTTCAAGAACCATATGTTTGGCACCGAATAGAGGCAGTACAAATCCGAAGAATTCTGATTCCTGAGGGACTCTGGTAAGATTCTATACTATGCATTCGATTAGTTTTTTGATCTCCCATCAACAAATTATATTAATCTTTTCCCTAGTATCTAAAGCAACTCTTTTACGAAGCTTAATTGGCACCGATCTGATTATTTTGCTCTTAAAAATCTAAACTATCAAACAAATCAGGATATTCTGATTTAGCTATTTTTATCTGCAAATCACATTTCTTCAAAAACAAAATATTTTATTTGTAGGGTGTCCAAGCAGGGTTTAAGCACAAATAGTTCATCTTTGGATCAAAGCTGATAAATACGAAGTGCTATGAGTTGATTTACCCATTTTTTAAAGGAATGCTATCATTAAATACTTACATAGTCCTATCCATTAAGATCGCCTTTGAGGTATGTACTGTGCAGTCATAGATGTTTGGGAGTTTCAGGATTTCAGTAGTCTCGCATATCGATAAGGATAATACCATTTTGCTATTTGACCATTCTTAAGACTACTGGATAAGAAACGCCTTAGATCAAGTCCTATTTTTGTGCGCTTCTCCCATTGGCTTTAATCGATTATTACATGGCTCACTTGCAGTTGTTCTCTGAATTCTAGCTTTAGTTGAAACATTTTCCTCAATACACCTTTTGGGTACGCATAAGTGTGTGAAAAGCATATCCGCAAAGATCATGTTTACCTTTCTTTGTGAGGAGGAATTTCAACATCACAAAGAGGTTCTTAGTCAGAGAAGTAGAAGAATGAATAAAAGAATGAATAACTTTAATACTAAAAATAGAGATAAAATAATGAATCCCAAAGAAATAGAAGGAATTAATTGATTCTAGTGTATATGGTGCACTGTGTTCATCTTTGCATTAATCAATCAAAAAGCCTCTCTGGCCAGGTTTAGCATTTTTTTCTCCGGTGCTTCAGCCGATATTGTATAGAATTTAACTTATTTAATCGACATGTATTATGTATAGGTAGATTGGAAACTGAAAAAAAAAAAAGAAAGATCAAGAAGTGAACTATCGGAAACGGAAACCGGAAATCGAAAAACGGAAAACGGAAAACGGAAAGCAGAAAAAGGAAAAACGAAAAAGGAAAAATGGGTAATGGGAAACTTTAAAATCCCGGCAAAAACTTTATTTATCGTATATAATAGATGCTGGAAACTGGAAACTATGGCCAAAACTCAAAATTGTTATACTGTGAAAGTTAAAAACAAGACTAAGAAATAGAATAAAATTTATATATAACATCATGAGTATTGTGCGTAACACATTGGTACAACAGGAAACTTCATCGGTCTCCTCTGAATTTAAAGTCTTGCATAACTAAATAAATATGGTCGGGTAAGGTTTACATTTTCCTTTATAAACAGCACTCGCATATTTATATCTATATTATAAGGCTATTTATACTGAGCCGTCCCTTGAAGAGAAAGGGTAGAAATAAATGGAAAACGTAAACAGCGGGGTCACATTTGACACAGCCCATTTGAGCCTCTTTTGCGCTCTGACAATCTAATCTATCATATCGCTGTTTGAATACACTATCAACCACAAACTTAATATTACTGTTCAATTTATATGCATATATATATATATGTACTCACAACTATAGCCGGAAAGTTCTTTGAACAATTAATATTTATTGTACACACAATGCAAATAACTGTTGAAAACCACCTTTCATGTGGAATTGCAAAAAAATCCAGCCACTGGTTAACCACCGCAAGCAAGAAATAATAAGTATTACAATATAGGCATTATATACATATATACATATGAATAGATTAACAACTACAACAGTTTGCGCATTATTCTTCTTTGTTGTACAACTTTATTTCGAATTGCGGCATGCAAGTTGTGTATATATAATATATAAATAGCCTAATCCCGTTCGATCGACTTAAATATGATATATATCTATATATCGTGTAAATATATGTGTAAAATCATAATGAATTAACTTGGTAGAATCAGCAATTAAATATGGACATCCTCATTTGACATTTCGGCAGTAGAAAGTTAGGAACTCCATAATGGTTAAATTTAAGCTTTTAATCCTGGTGTTCCTTGACTTATTGCTATTGAGACTGTCATCAGGTAATCTTCACTTAAGACAAAAATTCTAGCGTATATAGCTTCATGAGTAGTTTTGGTAACAGATAATTCGAAGGTTTGAAAGCATAGAGAAAAGGTTAAGATCGGAGTCTCCCTTTTAAAAAATAAGTTTAGTGAGCATGGCAATGGTAATGAAACGCATTCTTAAATCAACTATCTTCTAGGCGAAATAGTGAAATTCTCAAACTATTTCCTAGATCAATTGATATACTTCTAAGCACAACATCTTGAAGTGGCATTCAAATCAAAACGTCAATGGCAGTGAATAGTTTATTCGATGCTTGAAATATTTACTCACACAATTCCTAACCTAGAAGTGGTTGGTGAAAAATGGAAAAAAGAAAATACAAAACGTAGGACCAATCTAACAGAAAAAAAGAATATATATAGTACGTATTTACGTATGTATATATCTGGAACCAATTGCCGTTTGGATGTAACAATCTATGGAGTATAAAGTGTTAAAATAAAAGCAGTAGATGACGAGTTGGGTGTTCTTTCGTCATCGCAATCGCAGTGCAATGATAGTTGTTGTGGTGCTCGTGGTGAAAACTATTTTTCAGGTTAAAGAGGTTAATAAAAAAAAACTTGTGTAAATATTATTTTTGTAGACTGTCCAGAATAGATACATCCATCTATCATATTATTAAAGTTCAGGGCCATTTTACCAAGAAAAAATATACCTAGCATGTTAATATTAGACATATTCGATTAACAGAGATTGGGGAAAGCAGTCAGCAAATGACCTAGAGAAGCTACTGCAGCAGTCGATTTTGCGAAATAGTAATTTACACTGCAACATGAGAGAACTATTCAAAATGAAAGTGTTACACTGCTACTTTAAGATAACAGGTTAACAACTTAGCAAGTTTCTGGATTCTGTTACATCTTTTCTTTTTCATAGTAATAGGCGACTTACCTTAATAGAGTTAGCGCATAGTTTAATATAGGAAAGTATGTTTATCACGTGATGACGTTAGGGGAGCAAAGTGGCAGATGGGGCTGTATATAGAGCAGTGGAGAAGCGCTTTGAAATTTGGCTGAATTATCGGAAGTATTAATACTGTTTAAGGATAACCGTGTGGTAGCTCTACATTATATATTTACTGGATTCGCTTGGCATAGTTGTCTTCCTTTTTGGTTCTTTCACGATGAGGAAATTGTGTTGCATATAATATTTGCTGTGAAGCACAATTCAAATAATCATTTTAAACGTTTGATATTGATCAAATTAAACCATATATATGCGTACCTATAGAAAGCTCACCGTTTTGTTTTTTCTTGGTTACTGGATGATGAGTTTCGTGATTTGAGATTGGTACGATTTTGGGAGACTATATAGATGATCGAGATTCGATATAGAATACCTATGTCAGTCACCAGGGGATTTTAGGAGAAACAAAAAAAAACTAAAAAATATTAAATAATTGGGGAAAACGATAGATGCATGCATAGCCTGGCTATCTGAAATAAAAATAAGAAAAAAAAAAAAAAGAAAAAAATATCTTGCTCAATAAAAAGTCATAGCTTTTACATTAGAATTAGGTTTATTGAGTGCACTCCTTATCATACAGTTGAAATTGCAGTCCGCAAACAAGCAAGTTAAGACTCGGAGAGTTATTGACGCTAACAGGCACATCTTCTTTAAGTAGGGCAAAAACCTATCTAGATGTAGTGATCATCAAAGATGGAAACAATACTCTTGAATTAAGTAAGGCATTCCTCAAAAGCGAAGATCGACGAGCTTTGGGTACGAACTAACAGCAATGCACACACAGAAAGTTACACAAATCAAGCAAACAAAGAAAAACTCCAGGAAGAGAGCCAGCCAGGTTAAGCTGCAGCAACGAATCCTCGGCCCAAACTTGCAGCAACATGTCAGCTTTGTGCCCAGCGAGGCAGGAAGAGCCTCCACGACCCCAGCAGTCGCTGACATGTTCCAAGAGGCCCTCTGGGATACTTTATCGGTGGCCTCCAGGCAGCAGGCAGCAGGCATCAGGCGCGGCCGGTCCTGTCGAGAGGTCTTCTCTCCACTCTCGCTCGATAAGATGGTAGAATGCTCCCCTTACCTGCTGAACAAATTACAAGTGACCGTCGCGGCGCCAGCCCAATCGTGAGAGTCAACCTGAATGGATGGATGGCTAACGCCTCCAGTTCCTTTTAATTTCTATTTAATTTAATATATACAAATTATTTTCCTTACTATTGTTCCTGGTAAAAGAGGTACCGATTTCCCTCAAGAGTCGTGCTTGGGTGGTAGATCTTGAACCTAGGGTGCTCATCCCAATATGGACTACCGTGCTTCTTGCCTATACTCCATATATATACCTCGTCCCCTAGCTTTTTTTCAATCTTCTACTTTCTTAAACTTTGCTTTTCATTTTGTCTTCTTATATAGACCTTTTTGTTTAACTTATCAATTCAGCAATTGATCTTTATGTTTTCATTTTGATTCTTCATCGATTCTTATATAATACATATATACACACAAATTGGAAATTTTTACCGATAAACCTTAATTGAAAGCTACCCTGGCTACTCAATTGTCTATTTTAACCTTATTTTACACCATTATTTATTGCTCTAGATATCCCAGATACTACAGTCTACAACAGACAGGCCCATTCAACTTTATTGGAGCTCCAAACAAGACATTTTGTTATCGTCTACTGATTTGAAAAACAAGTAGCCCCTTTCTAGATAGTTATTATCAATCAATATATTTCTCAGCTAAATTCAGCAGAATGCAAGTTAATCAGGGTAATTCTTCAGAAACCATCTCGTTAAACCCACGTTTTGTAATTAGTTACAATTCGAACCCAGCAATGGGAAATAATACACAGAGCACTTATGTATTACCATCATCGGATTTACATAGCTCTAATTTAAACACGCAGCCAAAGACTCAAAATGAAGAGAGTTTATATGTGCTATCAAGATTATCAATCAACTCGTTTTTGGATGACTTCTATATCCCCGAATTTAAAGATGAAATACTATCATTAAATGTCACAGATCCAATTTCAGATGAATTGGCAACTTTGAAGAAGCAATATAGAGACTCTTTAGTTCATAATTCATTAGTGGTTGAATCAGCATCGGCAGTTCAACAACCTGTGATAAGAGATGAGACTTTAGAATATGAGTTAGATTCACCTTCATCATTGCTACACTCATCCATCTCTTCAAATTCTACGTTAGCCACATCTCCACCGGACAAACATGATTTACAAGAAGTGATTGCCTGTACTAGTAAAACCATAGAAACCGTTCAAATTGTATCAACTGGATTAATACCAAATATTCAAGATTTCTCTGAATCTATATCATCTAATCGCTCATCTCCTAATATTGAATCACATTTTGAGGCTGATGATAAAATGGCATACTTTTTCCATGTTGAGAACTTGAATACTCCTGATTTTCAGGAACATTTGAAAGCAATTAATGCTCTTGAGCTAAAGGAAAACAACTTTACTTCACTATCGGAGAACCAAATTATTGGACAAAAACGAAAGAGAAAAGAAAGTCAAACAGGCATTCAAAAGGAAGAGGATGAGGAACATCATTTTAATGATCACGATGAAGAGGACGAGGACGAGGAAGATGACGAAGAAGAACAAGGAGATGAAGAGGAGGAGGATGATGATATTGATTTAAGTAACTACATATCTGAATATGAAGCAGAAGATGGAGATAATGAGTTTGATGGTGAAGGAAATGGACCTTCAGATAATAACACTCAGACTGACCCTACAAAGATGAGATATAAAGCGCGGTATAGATGCACATTCGACAGTTGTAGATATAGGGGAACCTTTCAATCCAAAGACTATCTACGCAGACATATTAGGGAGCAACATACTAACAAGAGAGAGCACAGGTGCTCCGGTGACAATGGTTCATGGGGTTGTCAAAGAGTGTTTAAGAGACCGTATCAATTGATAAATCATTGGAAAGGAGTTAGATCATTAAAGAACTGCTCTGTTCCCGATGACCTGTTAAAAGAACATGGTATTGTGAAAAATATGACGGCCATCAATAATCCAAGACCAAGAAAAAGAAGGTCAGTTGCAAGTCGATTGAAGGTTTGAAGAAACGCTTTTTTTTTGATTTTTAAGATCTAGCATTCGTTATTTATTGATTATTGGGAAGCATTGATTTGTTTATACCATGGTATTGGACTTTTTGAATTATTATTTGGTCACAGTATTTATATTTTCATCTGAATCCGGGATTCTGATTGCTTTTGGTGTTGGGTTCTGTTTATTTTTTTTTTTAAACGCTACATTTTTCATACATATATTAATTAATTCATACGTACATACATAATTACAGCTCATATCTGGTCTTTCTTCTTTCTTACTTATGTGTTTTTTTATTGGTTGATTGGGCTAGTTTCTTACGAACTTATGTTACTACCAAAGGGGTACTCTGGTTAAATTCATGCACTGCAATCCGATACCTTGACTTTTTTCTACGGTAATGTAATTCCTATTAATTCTTTTGGTTTTCTCTAAGTATGTTCATCAGTTGAACTTTTTTAATTTAGTGTGTCAATTTTACAAATTATTTCACTTAATTGCAATTTTATCTTTAAACATATTGATGTACAAGTCGAAACAAGTACATAAGAAACAATTATAAATCATATGTCACACTTTTATATGTGTTTTTTGATGATACATATCGGGATTTATTCCTAAAAAAATCTCGCTATCCCAATGCTTCCCCGCCACTGGGATATAAAACCTCGAAAATGGGATAGATAGATACGAGAGAGAAAAGTTTAAAAAAGTAAAAAAAATCAACGAAAAATAAAGCAAATTTTTTGAATAAAGATTGTCCAGATAAAAAGGTGGAACCCCATCAAATTAAACGCAGCTCACTTTAAGTTGCAGCAAAATAGAATCAGGAAGCATGCTGTTTCTATAAACTATGTATAGTTTAACGTAGGCCTCGGCTTGCAAATACGAACTGTTGAGAAAAAGAAGACCAATACGAGTTTTGGATTGCATTGTTTGATCTCTGGACCGAGGCCAAAGCGTGCGTCTGGCAAGAGCCGCTTGTGGGTCCGCTGGAAAGAACATTTTGACAGGGTTGGTCAGGTTGCTACCAATAATCTATATGCTTTTGCGGTTATTGCTTATAAGCTTCACATATTTGCTTATCAAAATGTTCCTCTTGATAAATTAAATATACGACAAATGATGCTTGGATATAGATTATCAAGAAGTAAAAAGGGTAGCATTGCACCTATAATTCAAACAGTATAACTTTAGTGCGCTAATTCTTTCACTCTTTCCCACCTGACCGCTCAATACAGAAACGGTCTTATGCACAGTAAAAAATGTGTACAGCCACATCATGTAAATACACACTACTGGTCCGAAATTGGTTAGTTAGCCAGCTTAAATTGCCAATTAAATGGCCATGTGCTGTAGAGATCACGACAAATTCTCGCTCTCCGTGTAGCCACTTTTCTACCTCTGCCTGATCGAGAGACTCGAGCTCGTGATCGATGACTTCGCCGTTTGTGATCTATGCGGAAACCTCTTTTGAAAATATCAAGAGATCTGAAAGGAAACACAACCTAGTACGGTTGTATGTTAGGTATAAATTTGCATAAAGCATCTCGGTGATAAATTCTACAGGAGAACTTGTTGTATTCTTACAGCTCAAAGCAATAAGTTATAACCGGTGAGTTTACAAGAGATCGGCCGGGGATACTGGGCTGTGATACGGAGCGCTCCCCCGACCAGTATCAACTATTCAATACGGGAAGCTTAACCCACGGGAAATCCACCCTCGCTGCTCGCACCCAAAGCAACAATGCCAATCTCAGAGATAACAAGACAATCATTCCCGATACCGAAGGTTCACCTACTCTTCCAGGGATATTGGAACTTTAAATCTAATATACTGTATACTATATGTGGATTTCCCTACATAACCTGTTGGTCCTTGATTTAAGCAGCATAAGTGACAAAATCGAATACATTAGGCACGAGTTTTTAAGATTTCGATTGTTATTGGCTGAACGCTGTACCTCGGTGTAGAAAGCTTTAGATGTAAGGGAAGTTTTTAAATGGCTTCTGAAATACAAGTATACTCGTATTCCACGGAAGCCTATTGTTTTTCGAAAAAGAAGAGTAGGAGAAAGAAAAAAATAATATAAATAAATCGCACTCAGTTTAAAACCGTATGTGTCAAATAATGATCGTTCGATCCGTGACATTTTTCACTCCTTTTCAAATGCCATTAGATATATATATATAGATATATTTGCGTGTCCATAAATCAGTATATTTAGTTTCATGAGCACCACATTGTTAAGCAGTTATAATATCTAAGCTTGACAGGGACCTCCGATCTTAATACAGCTTCCAGATGCTAATAACCAAGTTAGGGGAATCCGCCTCAGTTCAAGGCAAACAAAAACATGGGCGCACAGTCGCACACTCACAGCCGCGTATGCAAATATTAGGAAAGAGGAAATTTATACTGATTGTCACGTGGCACCGGAGGTTCTCGATCAGCCTTTAGCTTTCAAGCTGAATCGCTGTCCAGCGGTCCAGTTACCAGATAGCTTGTGACAGCTTGCGCTATACGGGCAGCCTGACTTAAAAAGCAACGGGGTCTCTTTTCAGAGAAGATTATTTGGATGTGACTCTTTTGTTGTTGTAATTCAATAACTTGCTGCTCAAGTCTATTTCTACAAACTTTATTTGGTAGAATTCTAGATTCTACAGCATTTTAACAAGCTATTTAGTTAATTACCTCTAGAAAAGTGGGTTAGCATTGAAATGCTAGACTAATTTGCAGATTGGTGCTTAATTTACATTATAAGAGAAGGGAAAAGTAATTGAATCAATTATTTAGCTCAGCTTTCAAGTTTCATAGTAAAATAAATAGTTATTCTAGGTACCTTTGGGTCTAGCAACTGGTTGCTCATTGTGAAAGTTTTCTCACACAGACACGGAGAGTTACCCTAGCATCTGTATGGGGGACTCTCACAGGCATTAGAATAACAGTAGATAGGACAACTGTATTTAGTTATTCCTCTCTCTATGAAAGCCACCATATGTCCTTCTTCATTGTTAAATATAATAGCTTTCTCTAACACCATAGTTATTACTAGTCTCATATCATTCTACTTACTCTTCCCAATCATACATTAACATGGATATATGTTAGATCCTTGTAGAACCCATCCTTCTTGTTGATCACAAGATGTAGACGGATTACATACTAGTTCATGTATTTCAGCACTTGGTATATACTTGTAAAACAGAAGCAGAAGATTTTTTTTCTTTTTACTTATCGTTGTTTTTCCCTTCAACGAGGCATATTAATACTATTGTAAATTACCAATTGCTTAAATGGAGTTGATTCTAGATGATATCTCAAAACTAGAAATCAATCTTACATTAAGACTTAATTATTAGAACTAGTTTTATTAATTATCACTTCAACGGCTTGGTGATAAATAAAAATAACCTTGTGTCAAGTGATTTACGCACCCCCATACACAGTCAAAGCTTCACGTTGTGGAGTGGATTACTTTAAATACCATTGCTGTTGAGTGAAATATCCCCTGGACAATAATTGTTGGTTGGATAACATAACTAAAAAGATATAAATTTACTCTGTAATTATCAGATGAATTTCCTAAAAAAGAAAAAATGTTTAACAACCCGTGCTACTCTTTTCGGTATTCTTATAACAAGTAGGCTGTCATATATAATGCTTACTTGTTGATGACATAAGCTAATATTTATTTTTTTTGGTCGATCGACGATTACTTTTACTTTGGGGTCGATTGTTTTTCTTTGAGTCTAAGAGTCGTGATTTAATCAAACATCTATATAGGGAAAAATTTTTTTTTTTTTTTTTTTTTTTTTTTATCAAATGTTTAATTTTTTTAAGAGTGATTCCTATTTGACAAGATTTCTTAACTTTTATCAGCTTTCTCGTTTACTTATTAAGTCAATCGAATCTTCATTCTTAATTAACTTGCTTGATATATTGATTGTTTTGACTTTCTGCACTTTGGAAGATAAAGAATAATAAACAAACTGAAGAGCCCATTACTACCTTTTTTTATTTCTCCTTGTCATATTAGATATAAATATATAAGTAACAAAACCATAACAAGATCAAGATGCAACTTACTTGGAAAGATATTCCTACTGTTCCAACGTCCAACGAGATGTTGGACATTGTCTTGAATAGAACCCAAAGAAAAACTCCAACCGTGATTAGACCGGGTTTCAAGATTCAACGTATAAGAGCATTCTATATGAGAAAAGTTAAATTCACAGCAGAAGGTTTCACAGAGAAGTTCCAAGATGTGATCAGTGGATTTCCTAACATTAATGAAGTTCACCCATTTCACAGAGATTTAATGGATACTTTATATGAAAAGAACCATTATAAAGTTTCTTTAGCTGCCGTTTCAAGAGCAAAGACTTTAATTGAACAAGTCTCCAGAGATTATGTTAGATTGTTGAAATTTGGTCAATCTTTATTCCAATGTAAACAATTAAAAAGAGCTGCCTTAGGTAGAATGGCAACTATTGTTAAAAAATTGAAAGATCCATTTGCTTATTTAGAACAAGTTAGACAGCATTTAGGTCGTTTGCCATCTATTGATCCAAACACGAGAACTTTATTGATCTGTGGTTATCCAAACGTTGGTAAATCATCGTTCTTAAAATGTATTACGAAGGCAGATGTTGAGGTTCAGCCTTATGCTTTCACTACTAAATCTTTATATGTTGGTCATTTTGATTATAAATATTTAAGATTCCAAGCTATTGATACACCTGGTATTTTAGATAGACCAACGGAGGAAATGAATAACATTGAAATGCAATCTATTTATGCAATTGCTCATTTAAGATCATGTGTTTTATACTTTATGGATGTTTCAGAACAGTGTGGTTTTTCAATTGAAGCACAGGTTAAACTTTTCCATTCTATTAAACCATTGTTTGCTAATAAATCTGTGGTTGTCGTGATCAATAAGACTGATATTATTAAACCAGAACATTTGGATCAAGAAAAACAAGATTTATTGAAAACAATGCTAGAAACTCCAGGTGTTGAAATCATGGAAACTTCTTGTTATCACGAAGATAACATCATGCAAGTTAGAAACAAAGCTTGTGAAAAATTATTGACTGCTAGAATTGAACAAAAATTGAAGGGTACCGCTAGAGTTAACAGTGTCTTAAATAAGATTCACGTTGCAAGACCGCAAGCTAGAGATGATTTAGATAGATCTCCATTTATTCCAGAAGATGTGAATTCATTACTAAAATACGATCCAAACGATCCAAACAGACGTAGATTAGCAAAAGATATCGAAGCTGAAAACGGTGGTGCTGGTGTTTACAATATCAACCTTAAAGACAAGTATCTGTTGGAAGATGAAGAATGGAAGAATGATGTCATGCCTGAAATCCTGGAAGGTAGAAACGTTTACGATTTCTTGGATCCTGAAATTGCTTCTAAATTACAAGCTTTAGAAGAAGAAGAAGAAAGATTAGAAAAAGAAGGGTTCTATGATTCAGATTCTGATGAAATGGAAGATGATTCTGATATTGAAGAATTAAGAGAAAAAGCTGAATGGATTAGAAACAAACAAAAAATGATGATTAATGCTGCTAGATCGAGAAAAGCTTTAAACAACAAATCAATCATGCCAAGATCTAAAACTACAAAATCATACGATGAAATGGAAAAACATATGTATCTTGTTGGTCACGATGTTTCTAAATTGAAACAAAAGAAGGAAAGATCAATCAAGAAACATCAATTATCAGGTTCTGAAATTATGAGAGCTTCTTCAATCAATGATGGATTGAATGCTCAAGTTCCAAAGGTTGCCAAACCTGCAAGACAAACAGATAGATTGAATGATGGTTTAACAGATGGTGGCTTAAGATCTAAGGCTGAGAGAATAGTGAAACTTGAAAGAAGAGAAAGAAACAGACATACAAGAGCAGGTGAATCAGATAGAAGAGAAACTGCTTCATTACCTAAACATTTATTATCTGGTAAGAGAGGTAATGGTAAGACAGATTACCGTTAATCTAAACTCACAACTAACAATCGCTTTTTCCTTAGCATCAACGTCAATAAATCCTCCTTTTTGGTTCTATATTTACCTTTGTTCTTTTATATAATTAATACCGTCCATGTATTGTATAGTCATTTTTAGTTAATATCTTTTTTTTATTATTCTCTTTTTATTTAATTTTACTACAGTTTTATTCTAACTTTCGTTTGATTTTGGGTTTGCTCTTGATAATCACTTTGTTTTGCCTTTTTTTCTTGTTTGTACTTCCATTTCTGGTTTCCTTTAAATTATTTGAGTTTTGATTATGAACATTTTGTAAAATTAAACTTTCCAATTCAAGAAAGAATCAAAGTGAGGGATATCAGTCAATTTTTCTTATTTACAAGATATTATCAGAAGACAAGTCTGAAATACAAATTTCTCAATATCTTTTTTCAAGTAATGCGATACAAGACAAACAAAAACACCCCCTGAAAAAGTAATAATAAAGGCAAAAAAGAGACATAACAAGAGAATAAATGGGGATCTTAAATAATAATAATGATAAAAAAAAACAAAAAAACAAAATATAAAGCGGAGGGGGAAAATATAAAAGAGTAGGTGGTAAGAAAGTATAAGTAAAATAAAACGAAACAAAATGATAATAATAGTATAAAGAGCCATTCAAGCAAAAACATCAACAAAACCAAACAAATAAAATAAGAACAACAAAAAAGAAAACCACAGACAAAAATATAATCGTTTATATAGATATATAAAGAGACTAATAGGAAAGCAAGTTAGAAACACTTGCTGCAAGCAGGAAAACCATAAAAGATAAAAGACAAAAATGCTAAATACCAAAATTCCTTTTTTTTTCATCAATCAACCAATAAATAAAGTCTTTAGAAAAACGTAAAAATTCAAACAATAATAAATCATGTTTTGCTTTTTTTTTTTAAACAAAAAAACATCCTAATTAACAAGCACCGTATTCAAGCCGACAGCATAATAACAACAAAAAGTGAAACAAAAAAAGTGAACCAATAAATATGAATTAAACTAAACAAAAATCCAATCCCAAAATGTCCAAGGTTTATTAAAATGTCCTGGACATAAAAACTGAAAAAAATCAAAAAAAATCCATAATATTTTCAACAAAAACAAAAGCAAAAAAATTAAAGATCCATATCAAATGCTTCATTCCATCAAAAATTGTGTATCGTCATCAATGCTACTATTAATAACACCATTCCCAAAACTAGGTCTGCGAAGACCTCCAAAACTGGGTCTGCTGTTACGTCTCTGCAATTCTTGAGGAGTCAACAAATCAGATAATGAACTTGGAACGAAATCAACATCATGATGCTCTTCATCATTAATTGGTGGCTGTATCTGTTTAGTGAGAGATTGATGCTTCATGTGTAATTGACGTGGCGATGGTATTAGATCATCCTCAGAGTCAGAGTCCGCTATTGCATTATCATTAGAGATAATTTGATTGTTGGACTGTTGTAAAGAATCCTTTCTTGGCGTTATTGTTAGGTTAAGATGAGGATGTGTACCATTGGAACCTTTGCTATTCATACTTCCACCATTGATATTAATTGTTTGCAAGCTTGCGCTCAGACTACTTATTGCAGATGTATTGTTGTTAACAAAGCCATTTGAAGAAGACGCTGTGCTGCTAGAAGGCTGAAATGAAAGATATTGTCTTTGACTTTGTGGGTTCTGTGGGTTAGATTGTTGTTGTGGTTGTTGCTGCTGTGAAATGGACATAGATCTTAAAAATCTTGAATTAGAATTTGAAGGCATTGTAGATGAAGATCCTAATCCAGATTGATGTGGATGGGAAAGGTCAAATTGAGGAGTTGTTGATGGTGAATTGGCGATGGATGAATTTGACCAAATAGAATGTGTACTATTAAAGGGAGAGGTAGCAACATTAGAAGGAACTGTCGAAGACATAAAAATACGTGACTGTGTCGTTGGTGTGGTTGCAGAAGTTGATGACGAGAAAGATGATGGTTCAAAAGTAGAATTCCTCTGAGACTGAGACGAAGTGTTTGAAATCTGATGTATTGGCTGTTGTTGATTTTGAAAATGAGATTGAATATAGGAATGTGATTGGGAATGTGAATGAAGTTGGGCTTGCATATGGGATGGAGACTCCGATAAAAGCTCATGTTGCTGTGACTGTAGTTGCTGTTGTTGCTGTTGTTGTTGCGAGTTCAGTTGTAATTGCAGTTGTGTTTGCTGTTGTTGCAGTTGTTGCTGCTGCTGCTGTTGATGTGATTGAGCTGGATAAGAGGTGATATTAATTGGCTCACTTGAAGAATAAATGGAAGATGATGGAGCAGAATACGGCATTGACATGGAGCCCCTATTTCTACTTAATGAGTAGTTAGAACCTTGAGAATTTGGTATTTGACCAACTTGCTGTTGTTGCTGTTGCTGTTGCTGTTGCTGTTGCTGTTGTTGTTGATAAGCTTGTTGCAAAGACTTTGGATTAACTCTTCTGCCGTCTGGTAAGATATGAGCTAAAGCGCATTTCACACCAAACTTACAGTTGCCTTTTTGAAAGTACTTGCAAGGTTGCGTTTCATTGGAAATGTCGGTTGCATGGGAAAAGGGGCAAGAACTACCAGCTTGGCAAGCACCTTGTCTAAAGAATTTACATGGAACATGAGATAAATCTAATATAGTCAAGCATTAAAAGTTAGTAAACGTGTCTATAAAAAAATATAAAATGACAACTCTCACATTAGTATGGTACTTACTTTTGGATGGCGGACTCTTGTTGTTTATTTCAGTAATGACAGAAATTTTTTGAGATTGGGTTAACCCAGAGTTCTTTAGCGTGTGAGCAATGTCAAATTTTGATGTTGGTGAATTATTTGATTGTTGACTTCTAAAAAAGTTTGCTGTTGGACTGCCTGATATTCCTGTGGTGGAGCCGGTTGGGGGGTCAAAACCATTGAGGTAGTTCTCCATTATAATTTCTGAATTAAATGATGAATTCATAATGTTAATAGTCTACCAAATTATATGCTAAGAGTGAAAATGAAAAATTATTCTAGTGTATCAGTTCAAAATGTATTCAATTATTTATTATTAAGGGAAAAAAAGTTTTATGGAGCTAAACCGTGTATTTCTTTTTTTTGTCTCTTTAATTTTGGAAGCTGTCACTCGACGATAACGTGTAGTTAAAGGGAGTTGTCATGTAAATAGCGCAGTTGAAAGCTTTTTGTTTTTTTTTTGAGTTTTCGATATATAAAATAATAAGTGGATGTACTTAAATAAAAAAAGTTACGGATTTATAACAGTTGTAAAGTAAACTGAGTTACAATACGTTTAAAAGTGATAGCCGAAAGCAGGTCGAGATAAGACAGGCGAATTTTAATCTAATCTAATCGTTGCAGTACAAGATACTGTGGCTTGTGCGATGAGAGGTCCATGGGAATTACATGTGGCTGGTAGCTCATCTCTTTTTGTGTGGCTCGTCCCCATTGACAGGGCGGGTAACTCTTTCTGTTCTATCCCTTCCTAGAGTTGATACAGTTAGTATGGAAGGTTTGGTTGGGCTTCTTGAGCTTCTATTTTGCTTTGATGACACAGTTATGTTGCAAGGTTGGAGGAAGAATTGATAAGGGTGATGCAAGAAAGCTCCGTAGTTATAGTAGTTGTCTAAGTTAGAATTCAATGTAGAATTCTGTCTATCGTCGGAAACAATTCTATCGGCTCTTTAAAGCTGAGTATTAGATTCTCCCATTATTCTTTCATAAATATATCAACTTCGTAAAAGAAATGATATTTCTCTCCATCTCAATCTGCTGTAATATAAAGTGGATACTTAATATGAGCAGGAGATCTACCAACTTGTAGTCTGGTCCATGATAATCTCTCTGTGCTTCCAAAAACAGCTGGAGGAAATCAAAATTTGTGCTTCCGCTACATTAATACCGGGCGGTTCAAATCCTTGACGAAGATTACCGGGATGCATAATTCCTTTCAATAAGAGTGAACTATTTATTTTTATGTACATATACATATATACAATCATATACATCTACGTAAATAAATAAATTAAACATCAAATATGTATAAAAAAATCAAAGTTAGAAAAAAAAAACTAATAAACATCTTATTCTTGCACTCTAATGCAACTCTAATTATTCGTTATAATGATAAACCAAATAGTTAGGTAAACCAAAGACTTCGTAACCTAATCTCTTAGCCATTTTCGCAAAACCTTCAGTTTCAATCAAATGATAGAATGGGAAACTTGGGAACATTGCACCATCTCTATGAACATCTGCCTTCACCATTAAACAGGTGCCCCCCACACCATCTAATTGCATCTCAGTATTAACATCACCTGCAGAATCATAGAAATGTCCCATCAATGGTCTGTAAGTTGCAAGTTCAGCATAACCTTCTACAATGATATCATC
The DNA here is from genome assembly GCA_030556425.1 of Ogataea ovalis. NCBI lineage: Eukaryota > Fungi > Ascomycota > Pichiomycetes > Pichiales > Pichiaceae > Ogataea > Ogataea ovalis. The sequence goes on from JAKTTZ010000011.1 coordinate 213,181, forward strand.
ATCAGATAGAGTAGATGCAATACGTAGACCTTCATCTGATTCAATCCAATTATTGAAATCATAAGGTCTAATTGCTGGTTCTTTAGTTTCTTCATTAATGTATCTCTGATAGCAATTTGCCGCAATGACAGGTTTATCATGAGCAACTAAATCTTGAATCAAAGTTGGAGGTGATTCAACAATATCGGCATCCAACCAAAGGACCCATGATGTATATGGACCGATCGTTGTGAATAATAATGAATTTCTAGTTATTGCCATTTGTGATCTTCTCTCTTTTTGAACTCTAAATGCATGACGATCTTTTTCTAATTGTGATTCCAATGAATCGTTATCCTGTCTCAAAATCGTCACTTTAGCGAATTTAGGTTCTTTGGTATTCTTAGGACTTTGTATCTTTTTAACTGCCTTTTCTAATTTTTTCAATGCTTGATCGCCTTCAGCAGTTCTAGGAACAATAAATCCTAGTTCAATTAATTCTCTTGGATAAGACAACTGTAAAAGATTTTTCCAATATTCATCCAAGAAGTTAGCCATTGGAGTTAAAATTAAAACTCTTTCCTTGTTATAAGCAGCCATTGGAGTGGATGCCAATTTATTGAGGTCATAATGAGATATATGATCTGCTGGTAAATTTCTCGGAATTAAATCGCTACCTGACTTACTATATTGTTTATAATTATAAGGACTATTTGGCTTCTTAATTGTCGAAGAGCCTCCAAAAACGATATAGAATAATAACACCAAGGCAACAAAAGGTGTTAGGTACTTCAAAGGTTTTCTTCGTATTTGACCAATAAGTGGATGCTTAAGAATAGCCATTATGCAACAAATTAAAAATGCTCAGATTAGAATCTAGTAAAAAATGATGGTTGAAAATAATATTGATGTTTAGATTGGGCAAATTCCAAGCTAAAACGCTTCTAAAAAAAACCACAACAACACAACTCAAGTGATGGGAATTATGATTAATGATAAAGTTGAGATAATGTAACCCTCGATGTAAGATCAAATAAGAGTTTTATGTGTATTTCCTTTTTGAATTATGCGTGTTCTCTTCTTTAATTTTTTTTTCTTTCAGTGTTCCTTTAGCAGCTGTAATGTATATAACTAAGAACCCTAATCTATTTCTGTCCTCCCAATTCGTGTGCTCCTGGAATATGGCTGCGTTGGCATCGCGAAATTGAGAAGCGAGATCAGTTGTGTCTGATGACAAATATCTTGGATAATATCTTGTGCACGGATGTAGGCTTTCAAAAATATTTTACGTAATATATTATATCTGAATTAAGACTCGTTTTTTTCTTCCTCACTCGAGCCGCAAAACTTCCCCCAATATTTTTTTTTTTTTCTTAAGTCCTTTCAGTTCAGTTATAAAAATATAAAGTGTTACAATTATGACAAAGCCTCGAAAGAGATTACCTTCAAATATATGGGCATCTAAAAAGAGAATAAAGTTATGAGTGAAGTATGTTAAGAAATAGCAAATGTAGCTTTAAAATTGTGTTAGCAAACGCTCAATATTTGACTAACGATGATTGCTAAAGGATGAAGCAGGAACAATAGAATATAATAACCAGAGCTCCCAGTAATTCTAAGAATAAACACTCTACTTAGCCAATTAAGCATTTTACAGAGCTATTTGATAGGGCATGCAACGTAAGTGAATATATATATATATATGACTATAGTTAGAGCAAAAGTAGAACTGATTAATTATATGTTAATCTGAACCTTAATATCTTTTTTTGCTAATGGGTACGTGGCAAGCCTCTTTTTTTTCAACAGAACCGAACAGTGTAAGAGAGTTCAGTAAATTACGAAGATCAGAGAGGAAGAAGCAACGGAGGTAAATTGGCACAAGTTACAAGTTACAACTTGCAAGAGGAGTCGGTTTTAGCCAAAGAAGTAAAGTGAGAACCGATCACCGAATAAACCACGGACCCCCACCGTCTATGCTTGCACCCCCTCGGGCCCTCTCCCGCTTTCTCTTCTGGTTCGCAAGATCCAAAACAACACCCTCGAGCTAACTTTGCCCCACAGAGTCGTTTTTTGAAATTAGACTAAGAGTTCTGTTAATTGCCAGCTGACAGTCTATTTCATTTTCTTTGTTTATTTATATATTGGATACCTTCCTCCTCTTTCATGTGGTTTGCCTTTTACTTTTCATTTGTTGAAATTTGATTTTTTTTCGCTTCTTTGCCCACAGTACCTACAGTACCTAAAGGAGAGTTTTAAATTATGTTAAAGGTAATCAGGCAGACGTACGGCCGAAACTTAAAGCAACCAATTAAGGATGTGTGACGTATTTTAACGTGTTTGACCTTGAAGTTCGGAGTACGGGGGAAAATCAGCGGCGAATTAGGTGGGACATGATAATTCTACTTGTAACTGTTATGCTATTAGGGAGAAAGAACGGAACCCGAAATTCGCACGCAAGCAACAGTATTCGCTTCAAAGGAAGTGCAAGTTGACTTACTGCGCTATCTATGACGCTTGAAATTTGAAATTTCACAATATGATAGGAAATTATTATCACTAAGAATAATAGAATAATAGAAATACCGGATCAGCTATTTAATAATATCACTCTAATATACAACAAAATATTATCCTACAAGTTAATTATCAAATTAATATAAAAATGTATACACAAAAGTATACAGATTTTATACGAGGTGGAGCAAAGAAAAAAAATGGGGGTCGCACAAGGGCAATTAGCCAGCTAGCTCAATCAGAAACGACAACCTCTTCTAAACAATCAACTATGTCAAAATCTTGATTGAACATACTCAGGGGGGGGAAAAGGCAGGCTAAGTTGACGCGCCACGCGCGGCCGTAACCCGCACGCAGCTTGTGTGGCGGAAGTCAGTGCGGTGTTGTCGCCGCGCTCACTATAGAAAGCCTATTAGGTACAAATGATTTCAAAGTCTTGGTGGCCACTAAAATTTATTTCGCCCAATTCAGTCAAATAAGTATTTTGCCCAATAAACAAAAAAACAAACATTAGGAATTTACAGAATTCTTAGTAAAAATTTTTATTTACGAATAATCAAACACCATTCATTTACGGGGCGTTTCGCATTCTTAAACCCACCGGTAGAGCCGTAAAAGTTTTTAATTGAGGTAATACGGTAGATTAAATATTTAGATAACCTGATTTATGATAAACTGTTACACGGCTGTACAGTTAGCTATCGTGAACTTGACCTTTAATTTACAGAATCAACAAATTAGGGTATTTATAACATAATTCTTTAGCGGAATGAGCTTCTTTCCGAGTTTTGAGTTTTGTTTTTTTTTCAGGATAATTAATCCTTTACGTTAGACACACACATACTCATAAATAAAACGCACGATGTAAGCAAGCCAACGCTGCACCCCCATTCGACGAAATCTCACCACCCTCAGAAGACAAAGAAAGGAACGGCAGGCATCAGCAGCCGGGTGCTCTTGGTCCCTTCGGGGTCGACTTCTTGAAATGCCAATTAACCTAAACTCCATGATACGACTAATAATTTATTCCTTTTTTAATTCATCGAAGGACAGAAATCAAAGATATAATATGTATTAATCTTGTTCCTTGTTTCAGACGCTTATCTTGTTTAAAACAGATGCTTGGTCGTTTATCCTTTTAACGCTTACCCGTGAGTCTTAGTACAAATCGAGTATAATATAAATTTAATTTACACATTTTTTTCCCCTTTTAAATGGCGAATTATTGTAGACTATATTTTACTATGTGGGAACATCAGATGTACCGAATAACCATTATAATCGCCCAAATAGTAGACGTTGTTGTTAGAAAAAGAACGGGGTGTATCGTGGCACGCTTAGTTTGACACTGGGGGACCTGGAGAAGGGTGTGCATTTCTTGCCAATTCTTTAGGAATATTTATTAGAATTCTTGAATTTATCCTATAGCTTCATCGACACCGGAGTTTCAGATGTAGAATCTTTTCCAGAGGGGATTCAGTGCCAGGAAAATGATATGGGCACGCAATAAAACGTAAACCGACCAGGACTTAATGTTAACTACTGAAAATTCTATTATTAACAAAAAGCACACCACAGCTGATAGATGAGATTAAATTTTTACATTGTTTGAACGTTCCGATGGTCCTTCCGTCGTTCCCCTTTGTACCGCAATGCCAAAATGAAACAAAAAGCAACAAAACAAAAACGAGAATAAAGCAACATTCTAGTGGGAAAAACAAAAGGTAAGGTTGAAGATACAATCGTTATTATAATTCTCAAATAAAACTAAGAACACACATTTTAACTAACATTGCACAGAGTTCACTAAAAGCTGTTTTTACATAGCTGTTAAGAATTAACCACTTTATTATTCACCTTAAGAATAGAAACTCTATGGATGACTCTAACTTTAGGTGAAAATGATCCAAGAGGGGGTAAATGAGGTGAAATTCTGTGGGGGAGGGGAGATGGAAGTCGGAGATCGGGGTGGAGGATAGGTAAAGTGGGGGTGCTTGTGTTAAGAAAAACGCTAAGTGGCTATACTTCGAGTGGAGGCGTCGACGGTAGGTAGCGGGATCGCGGCCAAAATTGTAATACTGAAGTTAGTAGGGCTGTGGTCCTGTGGGGGCAGAAGAGGGGGTGGCGCGTGGTGGAGTCCGAGAAGCAGGTGAGGAGAACCTCGGGGTACTACTAACTTGTAGCTGCCGAAGGCCAGAGTCGAGACTGCCGCCGGGGAGGTGGAGCAGACCGGGCCCCACTAGCAATTCTTCGCGGAAAGCCCCCCAAAAACCCCAAAAAAGACAAGTAAATCAATGATTTTTCTCGCCCAACTCCTCACGCTGCGAGCACCACGGTCCACGGCCACCGCCCGTTTGCCGTCCAGCGTCCATGTCTGAGTCCGACTGAAAGGGTGCTCGTCGGAGGACGATGGAGTTAAAGTGGCAGTGTCGGTGATGGTAGCAGCGCAGCAGAGTTGTCTCGCCTGTCTGGCAGTTCCGAGCAGCGTGGGGGAGTAAATTGTTCCTATCACTGCATATCCTTACCTGGACATAGCAATAAGTTTGTTATTTTCATCACCACTTAATTTTACATTATATGCAATGTCTTCTTTTTGCAGATTCTTCTTTGTCCAGTGTCATTCTTTCTATTAAGCTTTTTCTTGTCCTTTCGGCACTCTATAAATATCTCCTCATTTCCCAGCTTGTTGATGTTTTGAGGTTCCCTTTTTTTGTCATTCTAATTAATCCCTATTAATCTACTTTGATACAGTTATATATAAATACATATATTCCCTTGGAGATACTTTCATAGTTTTGAAAAGAGAAAATATAGAACTTCATCCTACTCTACTTTTTTTTTTAATTTGTATTTTAAAGGTCTAGTTAAATCTAACTTAAAAGAAAAACTTTTTACTTCAGTTTCTAAACAAATTTTTTTCAATCATATATTTCACACCCCCATTATTTGAAAAATCATGTCGTCAGATTCTTTCAACCAAGATATCGAGAAGCAAACAACTATAGAACCAGCTCTCAATTCTGCTGCTCGTCATGATTCTACAGTTTCTAACTTTAGACACGATGAAAAACATATTTACATTAATGATGTTCCAATTCCAAAGGATGATTTCATTTACGCATTTGGTGGTTCCTTTAACGTTGGTGTTAGAAGACAAACATCTCAATCAAGACAATTTGGTGACCCTGTTCCAGCTGGTTTAGCTGCTTTCAGTTGTTCTGTTATATCGTTAGGTTTGGTTCATATGCATGCTAGATCCGTTACAGAAGCAAATGCTTTATTGGGTGCTTTCTTGACTACTTCTGGTGTTGTTGAATTAATTGTTGGTATTTTATGTTTCATTGTTGGTAATACTTGGGCTTGTTGTACATTCTTGATGTTCGGTGGTTTCTGGTCATCTTATGCGTTTGTTTTAATGGATGTTGGTGGAATTATCTCTTCTTATAACGACACAGATCAATATGGCCAAGCAATTGCGTTGTATCTTCTTCCTTGGGCAATATTCTCCTTCTTCTTGTTTGCATGTACTTGGAGATCAACATGGGCCTTATCTATCCTATTGTTCTTCATTTGGTTCTTTATTTTCTTATTTGTGATTGCCCAATTCATAGGATCAGTCAAATTATACAAAGCTGGTGGTTTCTTCTGTTTGATGAGTGGTGTCATTGGTTTCTACAACATGCTCGCAGGTTTGTTAGACGAGACTAACTCATACTTTGTTATCAAACCATGGTACATGCCAAACGCTGCAAGACCTGAAAAGAAAGATTAAAGGTTTTATCCTACTTATAAGATGCTTTTAGCTATCTGGAATAGTGATGAAAAACAGGCACATAAAATAACAACAACAACACCACTGAATGAATTGCAATGAAAAGTTGTATGTCCTTTTTGTGGGTAATTTTATATGAGGAGGCAATCCATTAGCTCTTACTATTGTTGATTTTCTAAACAGAAAAAATTTTATCCCATCTAGTTCTTCCTGCCTTTCTCTAAGCTACTACTACATGTTTTCTGATTTTTAAACTTTTAGTTTTTTGTTTCTTTCACTTAATGATCTATATTTGTGTTTCTTTTTTTATTTCTTGTATCTGGTTTTTTGATTTAATTAGGTATAATTTAATTTTATGATTTCAATGGTTTCATTTATCGTTTTACTTAATTGCTGGCCTCGTATTTTTTTTTCTTCATGGTTTTCCTTTTACGGACTTATAGACTCCAGATAGTTTTCATGTCATTCCCAGTATGCACGGCTCTTAATTCAACAATAAGACCATATTTTTCTGTCAGAATTCTTTATTCCTAGAAAGACACACAAAAGAATGAGGGAAACAGAAGAGGAGAAGGAGGCGTTCGCGTAATCATAGCTCCCGTTAATTAGGATTAACTAAGGAAGAAATTGAATTAATTACTTTTAGTTAATTTAAACTCGTTTTAAGAATCGAGTATTGCACCTCGGCACCAGAAAAAGGGCTAAGCCAACTATAGCTGGTGTGAGGAGGGAAGCTCGGCAGCGGGACATTTGCAACGACCGAAGCGGCTGAATCACAAATTGTTGAACTGTATGGTTTTCATTCTTCCTGTTTTACTTTATATATGGTGGTGGACCGTGGTTCCTTTTGTTGTTCGATTGCTTTTATTGCTTTTGGAAATCTTTGCTTGAATTTACTTCTTCTTCCAGTTTCCCCTCTTTTATATCTACCACCATTTAATCGTGAGTTTTCTACTCAAGCTATCCTCCAATAATGTCATTTTTACCAAACTGGGGTATTAGGAACACGGTCCACGCGTACCATTCAGATGAGACCGTTAAGTTACCTGTTAAAACAGATGACGGAGATGATTCTACTTCGATCATCCCATTTTCAGAATTAATTAAACAAAATGTTCCTGAATTAAAACAAGATTATAAATATTGGTTGAAACCTTATTTATTTAACGGTTCGCTACAATCGTTATACGCTTCCAAGGCCGATTTTTCACAAATGTATAAAGTGTATTATGGAAGAGAAATTATCACTATTACCGATGAAATGAGTAAAGATTACGTCAACTTGGCACCTGGTGAATTTACTGCTGATTATGCGATTGAACCTCTTGAATCAACAAAAGAGGAGTTCAAAGCTAAATATCAAGAAACTCTGCCTACAGGTTACCCAAATTTGCACCCAAGAACTAGATACTTAACAGATTTGGAGTTAACTGGTATTTACAAGAAATGGGAAGATAATGATAAACCAATCGTTATTATTCAACATGGCTTGGCAGGTGGTTCACATGAGCCTGCTATTAGAGCTGTCTGTGAGAGTTTGTTTAAACATGGAATCAATGTCGTTGTCTTAAACAGTAGAGGTTGCTGCAGATCCAAAATTACAACTCCTGTTTTATACTCCGGTTTGCATACAGATGAATTGAGATTTTTCGTTCGTAAATTGCACAAGAGATTTCCTAAGAAACAGATTCATCTTGCAGGGTTTTCATTTGGTGGATTGGTTATAGCTAATTATTTAGCTGAAGAAGGTGCTGATTCTATCATTTCATCTGCAATTTCTTGTGCAGCACCTTGGAATTTGGCTGATTCTACGTTTGCAATCACCAAATCTCTTTCTGGTAGATACTTGTTTGAACCAGCAATTAGATTTTTCTTACTCAATATGATTAAAGTGAATCTGGACGTTTTGAAACAAGATCCTGATTTTGATGTTGATGAATTTAATAAATTTAAAAAAGAAGTTAAAAGTACAATAGAATTTGATAATAAATATACTTCCAAAATGGCTGGTTTCCCAACTGCAACAACATATCATCTAGCTGCTTCACCAGTGATGAGAATTCTGAAGATTAAAACTCCAATGTTGATCATTAATTCAAAAGATGATCCTATGATTAGCACAGATTACCCATATAATGAGATAGATTCCAATCCATATCTGTATATGGCTACATCCGATTATGGTGGGCACTATGCATTTATTGACACCAATGGCCGTTTTTGGTTCGCTGATGTTATTAAGAAATATGTGGAAACATTTAATGAGCAAATTGATAAAGATAGAAAAGTTGATGATGGTTCGTTTGATATTAAACAAACACAGTTTAAAGAAAAAATTGATTTATATTAGAATTGGAAATAAACTTTCCTACTTCATGAGACGCTTAATAGGATTGCTGACTAGTTGTTTTCATCAAAGAAGTTTGTGGAAGATAGTGTAATTTGTCCATTCGATTGTTTTATGCACTATGGGAGAGCTTTATTCCACATTTGATGTCTAACGACTACATATTATTTTTTTCGATTACATGTAAATACTTTTTTTTCTAAATTTTAAATGAATTATATATAAGTTATATAGAACCAAAAAAAAAACACACAATAAAATTAGACATCACGCAATGCTTTGTTTCAAACCGTTTCCGAGACACCAATTCTTGTACCTAATAAGTGAGGTGCGATCTCTTGAAGCCATTCTAACTCTATAGCACAAACATTTCTGGCGTAACCTTTGACAGTGTAGACGTACTCTATGTACATAATTGCATCTTTTTTAGTTCCGAATAAAAGGGATGATGGGTGGATAGATACCAAATCACCAGTCACAACTGTTCTATAAGATCTATCAGGCAAGCCAATTGCAGTGTTGTTAATGAAACCTTTCAAAAACGATTTTAAAATTAATTTAGGATCCATTTTCTTGCTATAGTCTATACCCGTGTCCTCATCAACATCACCACTGCTGACACTATTCTTACTTTTCTTACTGTTTTTGGTATCTAATTTGGACATGTATTCACGGATTTGCCTTCTTATTCTCATTACATTTTGGAAGCCTTTATAAGAGACTCCAATTTCTTTGCACCATTTCTTCTTTTCTTGTGCGTCAGATATACTGTTAAATATATCAAATAACTCTTTCAACATCAACAAGTCCCCATATTTCGAACCTAACGTACATGTATCTTTTCTCTTTTCGTTAATTTCGTCCCTTTTATCATTTGGTGGGATGAGAATCAAGTTATCAACAGATAAGCACGATACTATATCAACGACTGGATCTAGTGTATCGAATTCTTGCGCTTGAATTAAAACTGCTGCTAAATGTGGTGCAACGGGTAAAACAACCATCTTTTCACCCACTTCTGTAATTTTACCTGAATCATTCAATGCGTTCAATGAATACAACTGATGTAGTGCCGATACTAGTGACTCTCTTCCTGGATTTTCTAACCAGTGCCAGTTTAATATATCGTCAACACCAAGTCTTTTCAACATTAAAACTGGTGATACTATTTCAGATCTCAAAATTTCCGGTTCGGTTGCATCCGTGAGTTTCATATAATCACCTTCTTTATATAACCTGAAACACTTACCATTTGTTTCTCTACCTGCTCTACCTGCTCTTTGAGTTGCTGAAGCCTTGGATATAGGTGCAGTTAGCAAAGTTGATAAACCTAGCTGATGTCTCCAAACTTTCAATTTTCTTAAACCGGAATCAACAACGTATTTGATACCGGGGACAGTAATAGATGTTTCAGCAATGTTAGTGGCTAATATACATTTACGTTGATGTTTCTTAACTGGCTGAAAAATTTTCATCTGTTGATGTGATGGAAGAGCTGCATATAATGGTAGTGGAACAAGTAACGGTGCTTCACGCGGTAATTCTGGTGCCAAACTTGTAAGTATTTCATTGGTTTTATCGATATCATCTTGACCTGGTAGGAAACATAATATATCTCCTGTCTGTTCACTTTGATTTAATTGAACCACTGCTTTAACCACAGAGCCTACTATATCTTCCACAGACTCTCTTAAATATAATCTTTCAACAGGGAACATTCTACCTTCAACAAATAAAATTGGGGCATCGTTGAAAAACTTGGAGAACTTCTCAGCATCTAATGTGGCAGACATAATTATCACTCTGAAGTCAGGATCATCTTTACGTTTAGTGACTAATAGATCTTTCAAGAATCCAATTAATAAATCTGTTAAGATTGTTCTTTCATGGGCTTCATCGATAACTATTGTTGAGTATTTGGATAGCGATGAATCAAGCATCATTTCTCTTAGTAACATACCATCAGTAATATACTTCACCTTGGTTCTATTAGTTGATACATTGTTGAATCTGACAGCATAACCAACATCCTTACCAATGACACAACCATATTCTTCTGCAACTCTTGTCGCCAAATTAATTGCAGCAACTCTACGTGGTTGTGTCACTGCTATTGATTTTTTGTTGTGCTGCATTAGGAACTGAGGTATTTGCGTAGACTTACCAGAACCAGTTTCACCGATTAGTACACAAACTTTTTCAGACAATATCTTGGGTATTATTGCATCTTTCACTTTATAAACGGGCAATGTTTTCCTAGTTTCTAAAAGATGTGCAGCTTTAGATTTCAAAAGTCCGTAGTCTATATTTTTAGATTGATTCATCAGTTTTTCATTTTCTTCCTCACTGTCATAATCGTCATCCTCATCTTCATGATTATCACTATATCTGACAGTCTTGGTATCCCTTTCATGCTTCGATATACGTTCATAGCGTCTGTCATGTTTCAATTGACTATGTTTAGCATTCGGCTTCTGCCTCTTGTTGTCAGATGTATCTTGATTTGCACCCTGCACATCGCTGTCCTCGAACTTGATTTTTTTGTTCTGTCTCTTTTGACCTGCCATCACCAAAACAAAGATGCAAAAAACAAGACTACCTTTGCAATATGTATTTATGGCTAGCTACCTCTTACCTGTTGCTAGTTATGTTCAAGAACCTTTTGGGTGCTAGCTTGTTTCCAGAACCCGCTAACGGATCTGCTCCATACACATTTAACTATACAAAAAGTTATATATGAAAAATTTTAAAAACTCGGGCTGTGCTTAGAGACAGAAAAAGACAGGGCAGTGCTATAGAAGTCGATCGACTTTGTAATCTCCAGAATTCAAGTTTTATTGGCACGCCGATTTCTTATGGTTGAATCTCGATTCGCAGTCAGCCAGACACCAGCTGGGGCAATTCCCCCTGGCACGGCCGCCGAGCCTGAGCCTTGCGGCGCTCCGCTGCGGGCACGGGAAGCCAAAAGCTTCGCCTTGCGAGGTCTTGGATTTAAGCTGGACTGGGCTGTGGCATTGGCCAGTGGGCACTGCTTTTGGTAACCTGTGGAAGAGCTGGTCATACACATCACACATTATTGTATTGAAGAGATTCATCTATCACTTTCCAGTTCTACATGTGTGGTTAGACGGATATATATAGATATATATATATATACCACTCCGTTGTTTACTTACTAAAAGCGTTTTTATTAAATTATACTGTTTTCCATAAATGATTTCATCTTATACTCTTCATTGGATCTGACATCATAATACATAATTATAATAATGATCAAGCTTACTTTCCATCATAAGTTAACTTTACTACAAGCGGGATTCTTATTAATTTCATTTGTGTTTCACCTTTTGGCAGTTTTGTCCGTTCCCATAACATCAAAACTATCCTTATGTACATATGAGGGTTATAAGTTTGGTGTTTTTGGACTTTGTGATGCCAGTAGTTGTACTGAAATACGAATTGGTTATAGACCTTCAGAATTGACAAACCTATCTGGGTTTTCTCTACCTTCAAATGCTCGTCACAGTATTTCTTATTTATTAGTGGTTCATCCAATTGCAACAGGTTTCACTTTGATACAATTTTGTATGACTTTGCTGATGCTACATAAGAGACTTGCATCATCTTCCAGATTTTATTTAGTGATGCTGTTGTGGATTCTTCCAACTTTCTTGTTATCACTATTATCCTTTTTGGTTGATATTTTACTATTCATTCCTCATTTAGATTGGTGTGGATGGACAATTTTGGCAGCTACAGTTTTAGTTGCATCATGTGGTACAATGTTATGTATCATGAGAAGAACCGTTATTTCAAGAAAAGATTACACATCAACAACAGCAAATACTACAGATTTATATATGTCTGCATTATCATATGGAGAAGAAGATGAAGACGATTCAAGTAGTAATTATTCTAGAGCCAATAAACTGAATGCTGTGGATTCAACTGACCGCTCAACTGATAATTTACTTGATAATAACCGTGATTCCTTCGAGGGCCCCCATATACATGGATTTTTCAAACCTGATGCCTACAGAGGCTGTAGTCAACCTTCGCTAGTTGCCGCAGACAACCAGCCATTGTTGACTAATTTAAAGGAACCTGACAGAGCATTACACACAGGACCCGATACAACCACTCCATACTTACCTTCACGTATCATCGCCTATCCTGTTACTTCGATGTATACATCTGATTTAGAGGATGAGGACGACGATGATGATGATGATGAGACTGATATGTTTTTGTCAACAGAAGTAAATAAGAAATCAGTTTTTGCACCTTATTCTCCGGTTGAACAAAGAATTCCAAGCAAATCAACATCAACAGCTCCCTCTGAATTATATCCCTCAGCAGGAAGTGACCACGATGATACCAGCTTCATTAGTGAAGTTCAAGAAGGAAGTTCACCTGCTTCAAATTTCCAACAAGCCAAGGCAAATATTCCTACTTTATCAAACCTGAAACCGTCAAATTCACAATCATCGTTATCTTTCCTTTCGAGGCCGAACAGTAGTAACAATGGCTCTTTTATCTTTCTTGATAAAAGAAATCCATCAATCTCTACGAATGATCGCCTTTTAGGAATGGCATCAGCAATGACCCCCGAAAGAATCTCTCCTTTATCTCACTCCAATACTGATCAATCATCAATTGTTTCTAACGATCTGAAACTACCTTCCGCCGTCCCGACAATAGAATCGTTTAACTAATTAATTCTCTTTGTTTCCTGTATGTATTTTTATATTGTATAATAGCTTTTTAAATATCAACAATTAATATTGTTTCCGCATATAGAGATGTCTCATCAAATAGCTAAGCTAATTGTGAAACGTATAATGAGTAAGATGTATATTAGAGTTCAGATTACAGTAACTGTTCTAGTTTTTTTCTATCTTTAATAAAGAAATTTACTTTTTGAGAATTGTATTCGGTATCGGCAAGATCACAGCCAGTAGCATACTAGCACGATAGAAATGTTACCATTCTCCTGGTTATCTCACCACCGCTGCTATCGCGTCCTGGCAGTTTTGCGATTGAAATCCAACATGAGCATTCTGGTGTTCTGATTACTTTCTCAGCTCCTAACCTCCTCAAAATTCTGGAATCAGAGCGAAATAAAGCCAACAGAACTTCGACACTTACAGCATAAAGCAGAACAGTAAAACAGAGGTCCATAGATCAAGAAAACAGGGATCAACGAATAGTAACCAGCAAAATGAACGCGTGCAACAACACCAGCTTCTGTAAGTGCACGCCCAAACAATCACATTCTACTAAATCCTGACATAATATATTAACTCAACATATCTCACCGAAAACGTCTCGATGGCTTTTATTTTCCAACTCGCTGGGAAAGTAAAACGGAGGCTGATATTGATGTCAACGACTTTAATCTGATCTTGTGTTGTAAGACCTTCTTCTCACTGGCATTGTTAGACAATTAAGAACAATTGAAATGAGATTGACTAGTTTACTTTCAATAATAGGTTGCTTTCTTGTTACCGCTTTTGCTTTAACTCCAGCAAAAGATTGGGAAAATACCAAATATGATAGAACGGTTGACCTTTTAAAGTCCTATACAAAAGAAAGACATATTATAACAGCTAAAAATGTGGCATCACAACCAGTTAGTGAATATTTCTTCACAATTCCAGCTAATATTATGGATGATATTTCATTGTTTGTTGCATTCACAAGTAATAGCCCAAGAGCAGGTGCTACTGTTTTATTGGAGGCACAGGAAATCAGAGTTCCTGAAGGTGATTCAGATAGTGAATTGATGTATTATAAATTACAATTACCATATCCAATTTCCCCAAAATCAGAATTTACATTGACTGTTTCTTATATAGCTACAAAGCAAATGGATCCATTACCAAAGAAAGCAGATATGGGTGCTGAACAAACTTTGATATTAAAGACTTATAAATTACCTTTATCATGTTATGATACTTCAAACTATTTATTCAGAGTTACAGGTGTTGACGCAGCACAAGAATTACCAATTGAATTACCCGAAGGTTTAAATGCTGAAGATTTTGCATTTAAAGTTCGTGATTCAACACTGGTTTATGGCCCATATGAAGACACTTTTGCACCTTACACGAATTTACCATTGGCATTATTCTTTAAGAAACAACAACCATTACCTGTTGTTCATACTTTAACTAGAGACTTTTGGGTTTCTCATTGGAGTAATGCTTTACAATTAGAAGAATATTATGAATTATCAAATAGAGCTGTTGCTTTGAATAAAGGTTTCTCAAGAGTTGATTGGATGGCTGGTAAATATACAATGAAACAATCTTCGGTTATAACTTCAATTCAAATTAAATTACCTACACAAGAAACCACTGAAATTTATTACACTGATAAAGTGGGTAACGTTTCAACATCTATTATTATTGATAATGAATTACTTTTAAAACCAAGATTCCCTATCTTTGGTGATTGGAATTATAACTTCACAGTTGGATGGACTAACAAACTTACAGATTTCATTAAATCATCCAAAGATGAACACATTTTAAAATTACCTTTATTGGATGGTTTAGTCGATGCTACTTATGATAACATTAGTTACTCAATTCATTTACCAGAAGGTGCCAAACTAATTGATATTGAAACACCATTTGATCATAAAGGTCTTACTATAGAACATAATTTCTCTTATTTGGATTTCACAACTGGTCATACAAAGATTACTTTAGAGTTTGTTAATTTAGTTGATGAAATGAAAACTTTGGAATTGTTAGTTCATTATGAATACAGCACTTTTGATATGTTAAAGAAACCATTAAGCTCTGCATTCTATATCTTTGTTGCTTTAATTGGGTTATACATCGTTAGAAAAATAGATATTTCAATCAAGCCAAAGGAGAAGAAGCCTGTTGATGTTACCCCTTCCGAAAAGAAATGATTTTTGGAAATGCAGCACAACTCCAACAAACTTAAAATAAAAATGAAAAAAAAAGACCACTAAAACTAAAACTAAAACAGGACGACTTGCGGAGTTTACTAGTTTGCTACGCCTTTCTTTTGCTGTATATTTTTGAATTTTATGCTTTATAGTATTGTTGTTTTTTTGTTTAATTGAATTTATTATATAGTATGCTTGCGTACATTTCGGGTAGATTAAAAAAATGATTTTTGTTTTGACTCTATGTAGATAGCTCAACAGTAAAGAAGAAAAGAAAAAAATAAGTTAAAATGGTTAAGAAGATAAGAAATAAATAAGCTAAAATAAAAAAGCTATATAGATAAATAAATAAGCCAAGATAATAAAAGCTATATAAATCAATAAATCAATAAATCAATAAATCTATAAATCAATAAATAAATAAATCAATAAATAAATAAACAAATAAATCAATAAAGCAATGAATAAATCAATAAATAAATAAATAAACTGGAGCTTAAACTCAAGCTAGACTTGTATGCAAAGGAAGAAATTAAAAACGTAGCACTTTCTATATGGAATGACAAAGGAAATGTTCTTGTTATCATAAATATTAGCAATCCCTGTCGATGGGTGGAAGTTGAAGTAAGCGAAATCATTAAACCGTTATTTTTGTTTCTGCATTTTTTTGTTGTTTTTTTTGTTTTTTTTATTTTTTTTATTTTTATATTTTTTTTTTTGAAGGATAAGCTAAATCAATCAATAAACAAATAAACTGGATCTAAAAATAAAGCTAAACTTGTATGCAAAGGAAGAAATTAAAAACGTAGCACTTTCTATATGGAATGACAAAGGAAATTTTCTTGTTATCATAATTATTAGCAATCCCTGTCGATGGGTGGAAGTTGAAGTAAGCGAAATCATTAAACCGTTATTCTTGTTTCTGATTTTTTTTGTTTTTTTATTTTTTTTGTTCTTTTTTTCTTTTTTTCTTTTTTTCTTTTTTCTTTTTTTTTTTCGAGGATAAACTAAATCAATAAATAAATAAATAAGCTCGAACTAAAGTTAAAGCTGAACTTGTATGCAAAGGAAGAAATTAAAAACGTAACACTTTATATATATGATGACAAAGGAAATGATGTTATTATAAATATTAGTAATCCCTGTAGATGGGTAAAAGTTGAGGTAAGCGTAATCATTAAATCGTTATTTTTGTTTCTGTTTTTTTTTGAATGGTATATCGTAGCTTAAAACTATGCGTAATTGGTTTTATGTCAAAGGAAATGGTGCTGTTAGTATTAAGATTAGCAATTAATATAAAGATTAGCAATTCCCGTCGAAGGGTAAAAGTTGAAGTAAGCGAAATCATTAAATCGTTAGTTTTGTTTCTGTTTTTGGTTTTTTTGTTTTTTTATTGTTTTTTTTTCTTTGAAAGATGTACCGTAGCGTTGAAATACGTTAGATTTCTTCTCATAAATTATTCATCAGAATTTTGGCATTTTAATGGAAATGAAGCACTTAATAAATTATCACGCGAACAGGAACCTTCTGCATCTTCAACCATATTGAATATTGGTTCATCCGATTCAGCATCACCAGGCTCTGCACCATTTCCGTCAAATATAATTTCATGATCAGCAAAATCAAGTTCGTCGTTGGAATCACTTTCATCTAAACGGTTCATGGAAATATTATGTAACTGCGTACGAGTTGGGCTTAAGGGACCATTAATTAGCATAGTCAAAACTGACAATTGATCGGATGATCTTGTATACAGTGATGAGCTATGAGTGCTTTTATCATGCGAAACAGATTGCGTGAGTGAAGGACTAGGAGTCGAGCTATTGGACCGTTTCTCTGGGCTTCTTAATTTAGAGTTTCGTAATGACAGCCGTTCTAAAGATTTGGAATGTATAGAACCATTATTAAGAGTGAAATCACTACTCCCACTATTGCCACTCAAATTTTCTAGCATTTGTTGGGCTTTATCGGTAATACTATCACTTTCCAGATGATGGATGTGTCTTGGAGCTTTTGGCTTAGTAGGAGAGTGATGATTCTTTCTCAATCTATCTAGCAAATCTTCAATCATGTGATTATTTGATTTCAGAGAAAGTTGATCCGAGCTACCAGATTTAGGAGCTACTCTTCTTTCATTAGATTTCTTTTGATTTTTAAAGTCTTCCATCATTTTCTTTCTAACTTCATATGCTCTAGCTTCTTCTTCAGCTCTGATATTCTCGGCATGAACTTTCTTAAAATCATCAATGAACAACGAAAACTTTGAAAAGAATGAATTCATTTTGCTCTCTTCTTTAGGGTTTTCACCAAAATATACCATCAAATCTTCGAAATTCTGTATCGTAGCCTTCATTCGTTTGTCTAAAAGAGTTGCTTTCAAGCTGGCTTTTTCAATCAATGGTTTCACATAATCATGAATTCTATCGTTCGGGTGATGCTTTGACTTATCACTCAAGTTTCCTTTTTCTACAGAATTCAAAGAAGTATTTATTGATGTTTTAATATCGGTATATTCAACTTCTAAGTTCTCCATTGAGAAATTGGCCACTTTCGAAACATCCTTGAGCTCATCCACAAAGCCGCAAAGCTCAGGGAAATGTAAGCGGATTATTTTCTCGATATAATGTAACAAACTCATAGTATTTTTAGTATCTTTCAAAAACTTCAACCTTTGTAGAGTTGATAATCTGAAACCTAGGGCGACTTTGGACGCATCATTCATGAAGTTTCCCAAATTCTTTATTATATTAAGCACTTCCAAAAATGACTCTGAACTCTTTAGGCTGGCAATTACCGAATCGATCATGTCAAGTTTTTGAATAATATCTTCATAATCTCTATCAAATGTTTTAACCAATAACAATGAGCGAGATCTCGAAGGCCAGTAGCTTCTTAAATTGTAACAAAGTTCAAGATAAATTCTGTCAAATCTCTCTAATTCATTTGGATCCTTCTTGGGTTGATAATCCTTAAGTTGATAGTTAATTGAATATGGTGCAAACTGTCTTGTCAGACTAGATGGAATATCAATTAAATTCTCATTGTTGAAAAACTCAATGACATTTACATTGTCTACAACCAATGGATCACATTTCAGCACCTTTTTAACAAACTCTTCTTCAGATAAATTGGCAAACTGATGCAAGTTGATACCAAACTGTTGGTGTACTTCTCTGGAGAGAAATGTTATCTTTTTGGCGACTGACTCTGGTGCTTTAGACTTGAGTGTTCTGAGCTTAGACTCAGAAGCAGCGAAGAAGGTTTCTAATTCATTCAAAACTCCGATCTTATCCAATTTGCTATTCATCGATTCATAATCTAGTTTGTCCCAGAAAGTCTTAGAAATATTGTCCATCCGGTCCCAATGAACTTGTCTCAACTTTGCAGTTGGTCGTTTCAATGCTAACATCCTAGCCCTTGGATCATAATCACACGTATCATCTGCTTTAGAATTTTCTTCAAGAGCAGTTGCTTTAGGAATCGATGAATCAGGTAGAATTGGAACACTATTGATACTATTATTGGATTCAAATGATGGGTTGTTAGATGCCATACTCTTAGCGATTGGTGAAGATGGCAGCGAAGGAGAGGATTTCATAGAATTGATGGACGCAAGGAACGCTGGAGGGGGAGGTGGTGGAGGAGAAGATCTAGATGAAGCTAACGCAGTCAGGAATGCTGGAGGAGGTGGAGGTGGAGGAGGAGAAGGTCCAGACGCAGCTAAAGCAGTAAGAAAAGCCGGAGGAGGTGGAGGTGGTGGAGGAGAAGGTCCAGATGAAGCTAACGAAGTCAGGAATGCTGGAGGTGGTGGAGGTGGTGGAGGAGAAGGTCCAGACGCAGCTAAAGCAGTAAGAAAAGCCGGAGGAGGTGGAGGTGGTGGAGGAGAAGGTCCAGATGAAGCTAACGAAGTCAGGAATGCTGGAGGTGGTGGAGGTGGTGGAGGAGAAGGTCCAGACGCAGCTAAAGCAGTAAGAAAAGCCGGAGGAGGTGGAGGTGGTGGAGGAGAAGGTCCAGATGAAGCTAACGAAGTCAGGAATGCTGGAGGTGGTGGAGGTGGTGGTGGAGGAGAAGGTCTAGAAGAAGCTAACGCAGTCAGAAACGCTGGTGGTGGAGGTGGAGGTGGGATAGCAGAAGGCAACAATCCAGCATTGGTACCAGGGACCAAAGGTATCTTTGAAATTGATTGCTGTGAACCGTTTGCAGTTTTCAAAAATGGGAGCGATGGAATAGCGGAGGTGGAAGCTTTGATATCATTAGTTGAATTAACCATGTTATTTTGAGAGTTGAAACTTGGGACTGACAACTTATCATTGGAATTCAATCCTAAATTTCCTGAAACTGAATACATTGAATTTGGTATAACTGGATTTGAGCGAGTTTGATAACTATCAATATCATAGTTTTCAAAAGGTTCAATAAAACTCGAAGAAGCATTTGAAACACTATATTGGATTCTTTTGGAACTATTTGGGTTGGAATTGATAGTCAGTTTCACAGCATTGAAACCTTGATTTTCGAATGAGAATTGATCTGATGCTAGATTAGATGTTGATCCATTTGCTTGCTTTGGTAATTTATAATTCTCTTGCAACCGGGAGCTCAACTCTTCGGTTTTCGAAACAAATGATGAAGTAGAGTGTAGTGAAACATGGGAATTTGAAATGTTATTCAATGAGGTAAATTCATGAGCCGACACAGTGTTTTCACGAGTTGTAGATCTATCAGTTGGAACGGCATTTGATTGAAGCTTCCGAGGTGCTGAATCTGTCTTAGCAAAAACGTTATCACGAGTACGAGGTCTATCAGTTGTATCCAATCTTGAGCAAAGCTTCTGAGATGTTGAATCAGCTTTATCTAAATTGGACATGATATCAATTGAAGAGAGATCAATAGTATTGTCAACTTCATTCACCTTCTCAGTTACATTATGATCTATTGAACTCTTGCTAGCGGTTCGATTGATGAAAACAGATGTTTTTCCACGGTTAATCGACAAGTTTCTTGAATTTTCAACAGAGTTGTTTGCAGAATCGTTTAATCCTATACCCATTTGGGCCAAGTGTAGTTCATTACGTAAAATTGCAATTTCTGATTTGTACTTCTTTAGAGCATTGCTAGTTTGTTTAGCCTCACCAACAACCTTTCTTGCAACTACTTCTGAATTTAATCGATCCGCCAATAACTGAACAGGTAATGCTAAGTTATCGGTTGTACTGGAATGATTGAATCCAATGATATGGGATATTAGTGAATTGATGAGTTTGAAATAACGCATAGAGTCTTCAAGAGGTTTACTTCTATGAAGAAATGTTAGATTGCATAAGATCTGAGTCACAAATACCTCTAATTTAGTTCCTTCAAATTCTCTAATGAATGGTTCTATGCTTTCAAATGTTCTATAGCTAAATTGACTATCAAGAGAATCTAATTCAGTTTGAGCAATATCTCTGGCTCTCGTTTCATTTAAATCTTCGGTGGATGATAAATAATAGTTTGCAATCAAGTCATTAATTGCATCATAATTTAACAACTTAGCCTTGTCAAACAATAAAGATATACCACCTTCATCAAATTGCTCTCTCAAGTAACATCTTTCATCTAATGTATCAAATGATGAAACTATTGAGGCAACCAAGAAGACAGTTAATAAGCAATATTCATTGATGGATGAACGGATAGTTAAACGGTCCTCAAATTCAGAGTTTGAAAATTTTGTTGGAGAAGCATGATGAAGTTCGTAATTATAGATCAGGTCACTTGCACTACTGATCCACTCTCTGAATCTATTATAATCTTTAGAGGAACATGGTAGATATGCAATTATGGCATTAGTTGATGCAACTTTATCATATGCAATTAATAACGCTAGCATTCCAGTAACCAGGCTTCTGGTCACAGCTCTAGCTGATAGTAAACTTGGTAAAATATATTTAATCAAAGGATCAATGGAAAAATCAGATTCAATTGGTTCTTGTATGTTGATAATGTTCTTTAAGCAAGTTAAATTTATAAATTCTAGGTCTAATTGATCATTGGATTTAATTGTTTTAGTGTTAATCTTTGATAATGCGACACAAAGTGCTATGTAACCTTGTTTGTTAATAAATGTTTCTATCCATTCTTGATTTTTTTCCAAGTTGCGTAATTGTATTTCAAGGTGTGCATAATTCTTTAATGTCATTGTCTGGTTCATAATTTTGTTCAGGTAAAATTCTGGTGTTCCCTGGTTTTGTTGGAATTTGAAAAAAGTTGTCTTAGATTGGGATTTAGGTATTTTTGAAGTGGCATGTTTCACCATTGGTATATTTGAATGTTGTATTTTATTTGATGTTGGAGACGTTGGTGGAGAGATTGAATTTGATATAGAAGAATTGGATGTCATAGTATCAAAGATAGGTTCAGTGGAGCGCAGTCTAGTTGGTGATTCATAAATCTTTTGTTCTCCGTAAACGCCCTTGCCAGCTAAACCTAATCCCATCTTAACAACATTAGTAGTTGAAACTGTAGTTTTACTTGGTGATTCAAATGTATTATTAGTAATTTTGTTAGTATCCAAGTTTTCCAGAGTAGCTCCTAATCCCTTAGTTTTTAAAACGGATAGCCGCTCAATCTCAATAGGGGCTTCCGATTGAACAGCTTCATCATATTTGGTAGAAGAAAATTCTTCGGTAGCTGGAGGTTTGGCACGGATGATAGTTGACTTTCTTCTAAGTTTATCGCTGAATTTCTTGAAACCTGAAGTTTTCTTTTCATTTGGCGGCTTTCTTAATTTCTCAGTTGAAAGTTGGCTATTGTGAGCGATAGAGTCGTTTTCTGAACTGCTTGATTGTCGACTCATAACAGGATGATTTAAAGACACTCAAGAAGTACGTTTCAAGAAGACAAACAAAGTAGAGAAGAATCTAAACTTGAGTAGTTAAAGAAAAGACGACAGATCAATTGAGAACAAATAAAAGACAACCCCCAGGATCATGATGCATATTTAAACCTATCCCAAGATGGCCGCCGGATCAAAAAATAGACAAGAGAAATTATCATATAATTTTTTTTATTCAGACGCGCGCGCGCGTGTAAATAAATTTATTTGTGAGTTACCGAATTTGTTAACCGTCGGTGGCTAAGCAATAGCTTCCATGCGTTTCCTCGCTTGTTATATTGCACTCGCCACGGAGTACTTTGTTCTGACACGGGTGCACAGCCACGATTTGGTATTATTATATGCTCTTTGTCTTTGTATTTATCCACCATGTGCTGGTGTAATTATATACATATGTACATCAAATACCTTGGATTTATCTATAAATATTCTAGTTCAAGTCTTCCAGCAAGTCATGGTTTGTAATTTAAAGTGTGTGTTAATGGTAGCAGCTTGGATAAAGCAGAGAAGAAAGAACTGAACGTACGTGCACTGTAATACATTCCGTTCAAAGCTGATTTTATGCTTATAGTTAGAGTAGCCCCTATTGTTTAACGTAGGGATATTTAATGAGATAAAATTTTTAGATTTAGAGCGTCTCCTTCTCTTTTTCCAATCCTCGATCCAGTAAAAGACTCCCAGCAAAACCCACAAAATATTACATCTGGCATCTGGTTTCAGATAACCTCAAGGCGGTCTTTCTTAATTGTGAATTTGTATTTGTGAGAGCGCCGATCAGCACAGGTTATACGTTTGTTTGAGGCGTTAGAAATTGTATTAAAATTATAAATATATCGCTAATAATTACAAACTTTTGTTCAATGTAGAGTTTAATTCAACCCATTTCTTAAAGTCAACTTGATCGCTTAAAAATTTTTCAAAGTTTTGAATGAAAAAATTTAGTTGTGAAGTTATTGACCAAGGATTAATATTACTTGACTTGATAAACTCCAATGCAATAAAGTTAAAGTTATTGCTCAAATTGCTGAATAATTTACCTAAAATAAACTTTGTATCTCTATCCTCAATTGAGTTGATCATTTTAAGATTCTTATCGTTCGACATATCAACTTCCATCCTGAGCGACTTTTTAGGACTACTTAGGTAATCTTTAGGTATAGTTAACTTGATGTTTAAAACATCAATCTCCAAATCTGGTTGGTTTTCAAAACTAATTATAAATGAATCATCTGGGAAATTCAAAAATAGCTTATAAATAGAACTTTGTTTTGTTTCTTTAAACATTCTCACTTGTTGATTTTCAAGTCTATGTATCATTCTGTTTATTTCAGCTTGACGTTTAGACTGTTGTATCTCATCAACAACAATTGTCGTCTTTTTTTCCTTCTTTTCTGGTACTTTTTTTACCATAACTTCAGGTGTAGACTTTTTGGATACCATCTTCACAAACTTGATTGTATCTTTTTTCTCCATACTTAAAAATTTCTCCAAATATTTATCTAATGTAAGAATCAA
The DNA here is from genome assembly GCA_030556425.1 of Ogataea ovalis. Taxonomy (NCBI): domain Eukaryota; kingdom Fungi; phylum Ascomycota; class Pichiomycetes; order Pichiales; family Pichiaceae; genus Ogataea; species Ogataea ovalis. The sequence continues at coordinate 237,113 of JAKTTZ010000011.1, forward strand.
ACTTAAAAGACTTCCATCGCCAACAATATCAAATGAGACTTCTGTATCTTCATCTTCCTCTATTTGTTGGGGTTCTCTTTTCTTAGTTTTGGATTCCGTACGTTTCTTGGATGCAGTTTCTGTAATACTTCTAAAACCATTTTCCACGTTAATTGCAATTCCCCTTCCTAGTTCCTCATTTAAGATACGAATCTCTGGTCTATTAGCAGGATATTTCCATGGCACACATATAGAGACATTTAAAAGTTGTAAATCAAATGGGAAATCAGGATCAGAAGGTTGCATAAAGAATAAAATATGGGTGTCAGTTTTCTGTGAATGCAGTTGTGAGATATATTGAATTGGTGATACAGATAATGATTTGGTTGGAAGTCCATTGATTGTTATAGGTGGGAATCTTTCAAGTAGTTCGGTAATATGCTTCACCTTCAGGGCTTTGAGTTTATTGTTATTGTTTTTTTGGTGATTTCTGTTTTTATTTGGCTTATGATAAGAAGAGGAAGATCCACCTTCTTGGTTTTCATTCTTCTTTGTAGGAGAGCTGCCATTGTTTTTCTGTTGATTAGAATTAGTTTTACTTGAGCCCTGATCTGAGTTTTCTTGAGTTTTCTTAGTTCTCCTTCTGTTATTCCCTCTATTTGGTTTGGCCCTTGGCTGAGACGGTAAAGATTCCGAGGATGCCTCCATCTTTGTAGTATTTGCTTATATGATAGATCGTTACCTGTTAGATTCTGCTCACTGTCAGTTTGGAAAGTTTGGACTTAAGAGCCTTTTTAAGCTTCAATTCTCGAAGCCAGGGGACTTAAAAAAAAAAGAAAAATTCTCTCCTAATCCGGCAGCCCAGCCTCAGACACAACCTTGGCTTACTTTTTACAGATACAGATTTGCCCCGCGCAAAACCTAGATATGAATCGACCTCGCTAACGTTAGTACTGCTATTCGTTTACCTGTTTCTTTTGTTTTATTTATACAAAAATCTTGTATTAACATGAATAAGAAGAATAAGAAAAGAGAAATATAAAAACTACACACAATTACTCTTTAATAAATAACCCTGCAGCACCTTGACCTCCACCAATGCACATGGAAGTGACTCCAATATCACCTGGCTTCAACTGTCTCAAAAGGGTACAGATTTGTCTAGCACCAGTGCATCCTAAAGGATGACCTAAAGCAATAGCACCACCTCTTGGATTAACTTTTTCTATTGGGATATTATTTTTCTTAATGGAAAATAATGCTTGTCCCGCAAATGCTTCATTAATTTCAAAAACTGAAACATCATCCTGATTTAAATTGGTCATTGCTAAAATTTTTGGAATCGCGTAAGCAGGACCAACACCCATAATATCTGGAGGAACACCCACGATGGTTGTAGCAATATATTTACCTATAATAGGCAACTTCAAAGATTCAGCCATATCTCTTCTCATTAGTAAAACAGCAGCAGCTCCATCAGAAACTTGGGATGAATTACCTGCATGTGATGTACCATCTTTCTTGAAGGCTGGTTTCAATTTAGATAGTGATCCAGCTGTAACGTTTGGTCTAGGACCTTCATCAGTATCAACTTTAACTGTCTTGAATGAAGGAGGTTTTTCATCAGAATCATCATCATCATCATCATCGTCGGTATTTTCAACTTCTATTTGAACTTCGATTGGCATAATCTCATCTTTAAATAATCCTTCCTTCACAGCCTTTTCAGCTTTTTGATAAGAAGAAGCGGCAAATTCATCTTGATCAGCTCTAGTGATATTATACATAGCGTTAACATTCTCACTTGTATTACCCATCGGTAGCATACAACTCTTTGAGTCATGATTAGCATTCAAAACATTTTCTGATATAACAGGAGCAGCTTTAGGACCGTAGTTCTTAGACATACTTTCAACACCTGCAGCTAACCCACATCTGATTTGACCCGAAATGATCTTATTAGCAATATCATTAACTGACATCAATCCTGAAGAACACTGTCTATTTATTGCCATAAAAGGCACTGAAGAAGGGATTCCTGAAGCAATTACAGCTGCACGATGTTCATTAACACCAGCTCCCGGATTTAAAACGTTACCAACTATAACATCTTCAATTAAAGATTTATCAAAATCTTTGAGAGTTTTAAACATATTTTCTAATAATTTTTTTAATAACTCATCAGAGTTAATATCTTTAAATAAACCTTTGCCACCTTTAGTTAAAGCAGTTCTATAGGCACTGACAATAACAACATCGTGTGGATTCTTGATTTTAAATTCATCTTTAGCAGACGACTTGGATAATAAATGATTGCTTAATTGCTGTAGTCTTTCCATTTTCCTTATGTATATATATATATATATTTTTATTAGATATTCTAATTTTATTAATGGAGAGGAAACGAAATTTCACAAGTATAGAATCGCCAGCTACGGGAAACGTGGATCATTTATAGTGCTCCGAAACGATGCATGTGAAAAAGGTAGCTGTGTGGGGTAAAGAAGCATGTGCCATTTTCATGCGTGCTTCAGGGTCTGTGAAGCGACGCGAATCAAAACCTATGAGAAAATAAACAAAAGTGCGTCGATCGACTTTTTACTGGATTATCTATCCTTTCAATCAACATTAAACTTTAAAGTAGCAAAGTCATCACGACACATTCAATTAAAGTGGTAAATTCTGACTTTTTTAATAATTATTTTTATTTTAGTTTAATTCCTAGCGTAAATTATATCATCTCATTAAATTCTGGTATTATTATCTAAATTTAAATTGGCATTCTCTTGATACTTCCGTACAAGTCCTAAAAAAAAAGATTAATGTTAGCAAATAAAAAATTAATCTCTTTTTTTTTTTTTGAATTATTAAATTCAAATCTAGACAGTTTTAAGACAAAATAATAATAATAATAATAATAATAATAATAAATTTTATTCAAAAAAATATTTAATTCTTCTTACTTTTTTTCTTTTGAGCTTTTATTAACACTCTACCAATGAACAATCCCACTAATGAAACACCTAAAATTAGCAAAAACACCGGTATTTTGATTGCAAAATCTCTTGGAGGGAAAAACAATTGAATAAAACTATCTTCATTAATAAATGGTAATATAAATGTCCAAACTGTGTAATAAAAGAAAATCAAATTTGCTATTAATAACATTGATAATCCGACCAATTTATCGAAAGACTTTATTTAATAATTCATGTTAGTATGCAATCTTCCAAATTTCGATCCAATTGATTGACAATTAATTCAATTTATGAAAAAAATTGTTTATTAAACATACCATTTTAAAAATATTGAAGGTAATGATAATGATCAAATCTTTTTTTAAAGATGAAATAACAAATCAACTGAAACCGATAAACACGCTTTGAATAAATCATATATATATTTTCACATTCTGTTAACTCTCTGCGCTCTCTAAATTTCAATTACTGGCGCCCTCTGTGGGGCTCATAACCAGTATTTTTCAATTGTAAGGATCATTACTAATAGATTATGTTATATATATATATAATAATAATTGGTAATTGACACTTGATTACCCGGTGTTGCACGTGACTGAATTAGAGTTTAATTATAACCTTTTATTATCTCAAAGTCGTTATTGTAACATAACTACTACTGCTGTACCCATAAATTAACTTAAGAGAATTAATTGAAGATACACTTACCATTATAGTTGCATTTTCTCTTATAACTCTTATTACTGGCGGAGTCACGAAGTAGAATTGACAGACAACATTTCACAAAGAATTACGATATAAAATATATAATAATGGTCTTAAGTATGAGAGTGCGGCGTAAGCCGCAAGAAAACCCCTGATATTACCGTAGTTAATATGTGTCTACTTAGAAGTATGGCATGTCCCAGGAGTTAGGCTTTTTTACAATTATTTTTGGGTTACACAAGTTACAAAGTCAATAGAAACTAAAATTATAATTTAAAAAAAAATTTGTATTAGAGATTGATTGAATAAAATATATCTAATCGCAAAAATATACGATTTATTCAAAACGCATCAAATAATCGTCCCTTATTATTCAATAATTAGGTCAACAAGATGATCATTGTCAGTTATTTTACTCTTCTTATATTTATTCATAATTTGAGACAAAAGACTTTGCACCATGCTTGGTCATATACTGGTGGGTCTTTTTGATGGCAGCATCAAGTGCCTCTTGATCAGTTAACAGCTCCTTAAGCGATAATGAGTTGGTCAATCAGTAGAACTAAGTCAGCAGCGTATTTTTTTAATTATAAAATTAACCTCTATAGTTTCGTTTCCGTGCACCATTCATCTTCAAAGTAAGTTGATTTGGTGGTCTAAGTTTCACTCCATTAATATCAACTCCAATCATCTATTCCTTCATAAAGATATCTAGTTTGGGAATACTCTTTGACACTGCCTGACACTCGTGAAATATCATATTCTTAAAAAATTTGAGCTCTCGAAAAAAAGATAATACTTATACTGCAACATATATATATATATATATACATATATTTGAGCTAAAATCGCTTTCGCCATTGTCAATCTCTGGAGTTTTGCAAAGTTGTAATTTCAAATATATATAATTCTTATATTTCCCTTTCAATGATTACTAATACTCCTATTCTGAAAGGCACCTCCAAAAAAATGAGTTTTTTCAAAAAAACAGTAAATTTACTTGGTTGCCAAAAAAGTATCAATTTAATATGAATATTATATTTTATTTAATATTAATATAAATCTTTAAATCAAATATACAGCGAGATGCAAAAGCAAAAAGTGGAAAAAGTAAAGTTGAAAACGAAGAATCAAAAAAAGCAGCGTACAGTTTTAAAATGTTAACAAATTAAAACTCACCAGTAATTAAAAAAAAAAAATAAGAAAGAACATTTACGCAAATTGCCCCATTTAACAAAAAACACACACACAAACGAAAAACCTATAAAACCCAATCCATTACTTTTGAGAGAAGAGTATCATCTTTCTTACTTCTTGCCTCCAAATTAGCATAATATTCTTGTTCATGTTTATCGATTGCTTCCAATCCAGTAGTCATATCAGCGGTAGCAGGATCAACAAATTTAGTTCTTTTAATAATTTTCCAAAACAAGAATAAACCAATATCAACGAAGACCATTAAATAGTAATATAAGAATGAATCAACATCAAATGATGGAATGAATGCAGAAGCACCCAAGAACATAATAATAACACCAGTTAAAAATAAACTAACAATAGCAGGCCATGGTTGTAATTTAGTACACCATGATTGTAAAGGCATAGAAAATCTATCATAACCTTGTGCTTTACAAGCTCTATAGAAACATAGATAAGTAATCATCATCATGAAATAATTAATAACTTGTGCACCAGTACATAAATTAATCATCCAATCCAATGCAGTTGAAGCAGTTGTACCTAATTGTAATAAAGATAGACATGAGAAACAGGTAGCCATAACTAAAGCAACAATAGGAACACCATTTGGAGTAGTGAAAGTAAACCATCTTGGAGCTAAACCTCTCTTAGCCAATGCAAATAATGATCTTGTAGAACAATACATATATGAATTACCAGCAGAGAAAGATGATGAAATACATAAAACATTAACAATATGTGGTAAAACTTTAATATTCAAATTTTCCATTGAAATAACATAAGGAGAAACGTTTGCACCTGCAGCACCATTTGTAATAGCGGCAACTAACTTTGGATCTGAATGATTTAAAACAATACCAACTGATAAAGCACCCAGACAATAAAAGATTGATAAACGATAAATGATAGATCTGAAAGCTCTTGGCATAACTTTTCTTGGGTTTTCAGCTTCACCAGCAACCATACCTAAATATTCTGGAGCCACTTCTGTAAAGATAGCTTTTAAATAAGCTGCCCAAAATGCAGAAGCACCTGAACCAATATATTGTGGGAAGGCATTATGGACACCTCTAAAATTTCTGAAACCGTAAACATCATGTTCTGGATTACCACCAACCATTGTAATAAAAGTATAAAATAATAAACCAATTGCTAAAATTAATTTACCTAAAGCTAAGATAAATTCAGATTCACCATACCATTTAACGGCAAAAATGTTTAAGAATAAATAAATTGCAATTTGAGGAACAAATGTAGCCGCTGGAGTATAATCATCTCTCCAAAAATGAATCATAGAATTAACAGATGTAATCTCAAAAGGAATATATAAAGAAACCATAATCCAAAAATTGTAACCTGCACAAAATTCAAAAGCAGGATCAACGAAACGACCAGCATGTGTAATAAATGGTGAATCAACAGGTAAATAACAAACCAATTCTCCAATTGTTAAAGTAACCAGATAAATGATAAAACCATGGATAGTGAAAGATATAAGCAAGTTACCACAACCACCATGCATTAAAGCACTACCAATTGTGACGAATAAAGCGGTACCAATGGAACCACCAATTGAAATTAAATCGATATGTCTTGGTTTCAAACGACGAACAGTGTGACCACCAGCAACAATACGGCCTTTTGCTATTCCTTCACCTGAGTCTGATTCATTGATTGATGAAAGTTCAATAGCTTCAGTAAATTCAGCACCTTTCTTTTCAGGCACAGGAGACACTTCAGAGGTTGAGGATTTTTCAGATGAAACCTTTGAAGAAGATTCTTTGCCAAACAATTTATTAAACATTTTGCGTTCCCTTGTTTAGTAAAAAAGAAAAAATATATATATAATATTTCAATGTATATACAGAGCAGTAAAAGATTTGCATTTTAAAAATAGTGGTACATTTCTGTATATATATATATATATATATATATATGTATAAATATAAATGTAAATTGATCATCGCTTACAGGATCTCCATAAGATGCTTATCAAGAGTATCAACTACGTAATCAAACATGTCTAAGATTTCTAAACAAAGAAATCGAATCTATACATATCAAGAGATAATATCCTAGATGTTTAAGGAAATGAGTTAGAACAATATGCATATTCATTTATCAAAATTTTAAAGAGATATGACGAAATGAAAATTGAAGCTCGTTGTTCATACCCAAAAATGGATCCAAAAAAATAGATAGTACATGGCCATCAATCTTATCAAGAAAAGCGTGAAAAAGGTTGACACAGCCGACACCACACATTTAGTGGTATTTGACTCCCAGGCTCAACCCCCCAATGCCCATAATGGTAATAGCGGGTATTGAATGGCTCAAACGTGGGAGCGGTATAGCAGACCATTAAGACAGCGGAGAAATACAGTGCGAGAACACTGAAGATAACAAAACAACTCACAATAAATCCTCAAAAAGCCAGATATGCACTGTTTTCGGAATCAATAAGCACCAAAATGGTTAACTTCACATTGTATCACGATCATCTCATCCCCCCTCTTTTGAGAAGAAATTAAGGAATTAAGCAAAAAAAAAAAATAAAGTCTTCGAATTAAAATTGCTTATTTCCATCAAGAACGCATTAATAGGATCCTCGAGCCGCACAACTGTTATCTATTCCCGTCTTCGCCGATCGGCAATGCCTACTGCCCGAGCCACACTCTCGGAGTCACTTGCCCTTTCCACTATATCTATGCGTACGCTGCCCCTGATTCCTGAATTCCGATTACCGCCTAGACAATCTGGGTCTCTTTTATTTTCTTGTCAGGGCAAGTCTTGTAAACTATAACACAAAGCTAAAATATGGGGGTAGATTGTGCTGGGATGGAGGTAGTGTCAATCGAGTTGTAATGAAGAAAGATAGACGAAGAGAATAAAGAATTAAAAGACTCAGATTTTCACCAATATATTTCTATAATTTGAATGTGTGTGTGTTTTTTTTTTCAATACATTATGTGCAGCCGTGACGAAATCCCTTCGCTAACTGACTCCTATTTTCAAAAAGGGCATTCATTGGCTGTTAGAAAACCAGTAAATTGACTTCTGCCGCAGATTCTTTACTAGCTTATCAAACGTATCAAGTGTGACTGATCGGTAGTCATTCTCCGCTATTCCAAGTTAAAAGTTGCAATTTGCAAGTTGCAAGTTGTAACCGCTACGCGGCTAATTATTGAACTCGAGCCCTTAATTCTAAGATATAAAAATATATATCTGATAGTAAGTTGTAACTACAATGATCTCAAAAATGGAAGATCTTGCTAAAAATGTTATGCGCATAAGAAGATCCGTTTTCGATTTTAAACTGTCATTGATAGTGGAAACCATCTCTGCCAAGGTATTTTTGATAAAATTCTCTATATCGCTTTGCGAGGAAGGCTTTTTTGACAGTTTGCAAGCTTGTTTTGGATCTTTTTGTTTTCTTAAAGGATTCATGCTGTTGTTGCACCCTGCCAAAAGGGCAATTTTTTGCACGTTGTTGATATATATGTAAAATCTATTAAAAATAGCTTGTATCTTGTACTACGTTTATCTGATAGATTACGATTATTGTAAGGGTAAGGCTTTCAAATTTTTAGGCAGGATCTGGGTTGACGACGCTATTAGCTCCCTTCAACGGCAAGATCCGGATCAAGATCGAAGAAACGGCTATCTAAGTTGAACAAAAGAGTTTCCAGGAAGTTAGTTTTTGGGGCGCTCTTTGAGATTAGATTTTCAAGACCCTTCAGTAACTTAATATAAACTTTACAAGTATTACAAGAATAAACTTTTGTCTAATTCCAGATTTTGGGGTAGGAATCGTCTAGGCAAGATCTATCCCTTTCCAGCAAAATTTATTAAAAAAGCAAACAAACAAAAGATCCATGAAAGATCTGCAGTTGTTTTTGAGAAACCCAGAATCAATTGATAAGAATCTATATATGCGATGTGATTAAATACAAGGGTTCTACAACTCCACGATCAAGGTGGGATGGTTAAAAAGTTACAAGGGATCAAATCTGCGAAATTGAACTCATAACTATAGCAAGACCATAGTGGAATGATGAGTAGAAGAATAAAATTACACTGTATAAAAACTGATAGGCTTCAGATAAAAAGAAACTAAAATCTAAGAACGTGACCAAACGAGTGGGATAAACAACAAACAGTGGGATAAAGAAACAATTGATGAAATTACAAATTGCAGCGGTAATTAAAGAGCAAAATGTTTACAATATTAAAGGGATCCGTTAACCAAACGAAGAAGAACAACGCAGGGGGAAAACGAGGATGAAAATAGAGACGATTCGCTAATTACAATTTACAAATTAATTGCACAGCCTTGGTTTTACACCTATTAGTTTTTTTTAGTTGTGTGGTGTGCCAATTGTGATTTGTTTGTTTAAATTTGGCGGGTCCAGAAATGGTCTTTGTGCATTTTATTTGAGTCTACCATTTAATTATTTATATATAATATATTTATATATATTTATATATAATCTATTATACATCTTTTGTGCGAGGCCAGAAGTTGGAAATATAAATATATATATATATTTGTGGAGTTTTCCGCATTCATATTTAATTGCTATTATGCGTTACTTGGCGATTGAAATAAAATTGGGATGAGATCGAGATCGAGATCTCAACGGTTGTATTGTGATAATAAGGAGTGGTGCCTACTATTACTATTACTATCTAGCACTGTACCCACCTGTTTACTAGAGATGTGCGAGGTGCAACTACCTAGCTACACCTCTGCAATCTATATATGAAGGCGTCAATGGTGAGGAAACCACCAATAAAAACGGGCAAAGGACCACCCACTGCCAGCACAAGGCAAACGCCGACCATCGCAAAAGGCACACAAATTTAATCGACGCGACGAAATCAACGACGCAAAGACAAAGACGAAAAAAAAAAAAACGGGCCCGGCAAAACAAAACGAGTCGAAATCAGCCTCGCACAGAAGCTGAAATAACGTAATAAAGCAAATTACTGAGTGCAAAGCACCGATCGACTGCAAATAAATAATTATTATTAATTAGCGAGTCACTCAGAAAGACAGACAGACAAAGAAAGATAGGCGATTCTGCGATGTGAGTGACAGTGACTTTTAGTTTTGGGCCTCTGGCTTGCTGCCTTGTCTGCCAATCATATATGTTTCTATTATATAATAATACTTTTATTTTAATATATAAATTTATATACATTTATTTTTTTTTTTTGCTTTTTTTTTTTTTGTTCCATTAATCCTTTTGTCTTGTACTTTGCATTGATTGATTTCTACTTCAATTGTATTATATTATATTCCAAGTGAATTGAAACTGTAATTAATCCATCTCCGAGGAAAAAAGTAAATTATAAAATGTTATCTTCAACTAGATCTACTATTAAATCATCATTATCAAGATTTGGTGCTGGTTTATCACCAATTGTTAATTCAGTTAGAACAAAAGTTACATTACCTGATTTAAAATGGGATTTTGGTGATTTAGAACCATTCATTTCAGGTCAAATTAATGAATTACATTATACTAAACATCATCAAACTTATGTTAATGGTTATAATACAGCTGTTGAACAACATGCAGAAGCAAAAGCTGCAGGTGATGTTAAGAAAACAATTGAATTACAGCAACAAATTAAATTTCATGGTGGTGGTTATTTAAATCATTGTTTATTCTGGGAAAATTTAGCTCCAACTAAAAATGGTGGTGGTGAATTACCTTCAACTGATTCTCCATTATCAAAAGCTGTTATTGAACAATATGGTTCATTTGATAATTTAATTAAATTAACAAATGCTAAATTAGCAGGTGTTCAAGGTTCAGGTTGGGCATTTATTGCCAAAAATACTGAAAATGGTGCAATTGAAGTTGTTCCAACTGCTAATCAAGATACAGTTACAGGTGCTTTAAAACCATTAGTTGCAATTGATGCTTGGGAACATGCTTATTATTTACAATATCAAAATGTTAAAGCTGATTATTTCAAAGCCATTTGGAATGTTATTAATTGGGCTGAAGCATCAAAGAGATATGAAGCTTAAAAAAAAATGTTTAAATAAAATAACAAAATTATACTAAATAGTATTAATAATTATATATATATGTTTTTATATATATATTTCTTATGGATTATTTGATTTTTTTTTTTTTTTTGAGTTTTATTTTATTTTATTTTATTCCGAATTATTTATTTATTTATTCGTTTAACGAAGTTTTTATTTTTTTATACAAAAAGGAAAAAAAAACAAAAAAAACTTTAGAGAGAAATTGATATTCAATGAATTGATTTACTTATAAAAGTTCATTGAGTTTTTCTTTTCTTTTCAGAGTTTCTTTTTTTTTTTTGGTTTTTTTCATTTTTACACTTTATTCTAAGGCTTTTTCATATTTATATTTAAATATTCAATGATTTTAGTGTGGTTATATAATTAATAACTTTAATTTTTATATAAATTTCTCGGTGTTTAAAGAAATGTTAGTCGGTATGCATCGGATCGATCCTGATATTTCACAACTCCGAGCAAAGTTAATTTAATAATATTTTATAAATTATTTATATATATATATATATGTATATATATATCTAATTATTACACAACACCACCAAGGGAAAATTTAATTCCAAATAACCAATCTTCCCATCTACCTCTCACTATACTTTCATCATCAGTTGGACAATTATCAAAACTAACATTTAAAATAGTTTCACCATTATCTAAACCATTTGATAAATTCATAGTTAATTTTAAAAATTGATTTACATTACTCCAATTATTTAACCTCCAATTCATTTCAATCAATTCATTTTTAATTAATTTTGTAATTGTGCCTGAAATTAAACCATCTAACATTTTAAATGATGAACCTTCAATTGGTTGAATTTCAGCTTTTGAACGTGTCCACATTGAAACATATTGAGGTTCTGTTAATGTTGCAAATAATTGTTGTGATGTTACAGGGAATGTAGTTGAAGGTAATTTAAATGATGTAGTTTTAGATCCACTAATTGAAGAAGAATTTGTATTTTTATTGGTACTTGTTGATATCGATTTATTTAAAGTTGTCTTTGATTTAACAACTGGTTTTTGAGTTTGTGATTTAATTGATTGATTAGTTAATTCAGCAGTATATTTAGAAGTAACTTTATCACTATCAATTAAAATATCTGATCCATGAGCAGTAATTAAATCAACACCAAATTTATTCAATTTTTCTCTTAATTGAGGTATTAAAATTTGTTTAATTATCAAAGTATATGAATCAATATTTTCAAAAGATTGATTATCAAAAGATATTTGAAATTGATATTCATCAATCTCAGTATCATATGCAACTTCAGGTATTTTAATCTTACCAGTTTGTGAATTATTTGTCTTAAAAGCTAAATTTATTTCAAGATCAAATAATGAAATTAATTTACCTTTACGTTGACAAACTTCAACATCTCCCTTTAATTTATCAACCGATGTAATAGAAACTGTCTTATCTTCTTTACTAGCTGATAGTGTTGTTAAATTGGTGTTGAAATAATTCTGTGCCCATTCTATACAGTTTTTATCGACCCAATGCCAATTGTTTGCGTTAACGACAACCATTTTTTTTTTTTTTTATTCTTTCTAATTCAATGATTTGAGTAGTATTGAAAAAAGAAAAAAAACAATTTATTAACAAAACGTTGAAAAATAATTTGAATCAATCAATTTACATCAAAATTGTTGTATTTTTTCCAAAGTTGAATTATATTTCATCACCGAGGGAACAATAGAATCATCTCGAAAACTGAAATCCTTTGATGATATCATCGACGCGTCGATATCAAGATAAAAAGTAAAAGTGGTAAGTGGTAAGTGGTTAAATAATATATTACATAAGAATTGATAAGCGATGCCACCACATGAAGGATGCGATACATTGATATATCGATGAGATTGATCATCCATGCACGACAGACAACTCATTCTAACACAGGTACATTTAATTAACTAACTAACTTTTTGTCAATATTAATATTCAGTGATTACTGTTGGTTCCGATTGTAATAAGAACGTTATGTTTGAATAAATAATTGGTGATGTAGTTTACTTGTTGGATGATTCCTCTATAAGATATTATCCGCGATTAAAAGGGCAATTTTTAGATGATTTGTATATAGTTTAAATTATAATTTATAATGGTGAATATTTTATTATTTAATTATCAAAATTAAATCAATAAAAGAGGGAGGTTTGGATATAGAAAAAAGGAAGAAAGGAATTAATTTAACCTAAGAAGATAAATTAACATGAATTGCCTTATGAGAAGTATATAAATCAAGAGCATAAGTACCTAATTCTCTACCTATACCACTCATTTTAACACCACCGAATGGTACATGAATATCTGAATCACCATTTGAATTAATCCAAATCATACCAGCTTCTAATTTACCTGCAACTGAATGAGCTTTAGCAATATTATTTGAGAATAAAGCAGCAGCTAAACCATAAGTTGTACTATTTGCCTTTTTAATAACTTCATCAGTTGTTTTAAATTTAGATATTGAAACAACAGGACCAAAAATTTCTTCTTTATTTATAGTCATATCTTCATTACAATCAGCAAATATAAAAGGTGAACAGAAATAACCTGGACCTTCTTTAAATTCACCAGTTAATAATTTTGCACCTTCTTTTTTACCTAATTCAACATAATGTTTAACTTTATTATATTGTAATTCTGAAACTAATGGTCCAATTGTACAATCTTTATCAAATGGTGGTAAAACTTTTGCATTTTCTTCAGTATATTTAACAAATTTTTCTAAAAATTCATCATAAATTGCTTCATGAACATAAAATCTTGAAGTTGAAGTACAAACTTCACCTTTATTATAAAATATACCAATAAAAGCCCATTCAATTGCAGAATCTAAATTACAATCATCAAATATAATAAATGGATTTTTACCACCACATTCTAAAGTAACATTTTTTAAATTTGATTTTGCAGCAGCTTCCATAACTTTTTGACCAGTTGCAGTTGAACCAGTAAATGCAACTTTTGAAATATTTGGATGACCAGCTAAAGCAGAACCTGCATCTTTACCATAACCACTAATAATATTAACAACACCTTTTGGTAAACCAGATTCTAATATAACTTTACCAAAATATAAAGCAGATAAAGGAGTAATTTCAGAAGATTTTAAAACAACTGTATTACCTGTACATAAAGCAGGAGCTAATTTCCAAGCCATCATCATAAATGGGAAATTCCAAGGTATAATTGAAGCAACAGCACCTAATGGAGTTGGAGTTGTATAAGCAATTTTATTTTTACCTAAAATTTCAGAACCAATATATTGTCCATGTAATTTATCAGCAAAACCTGCATAATATTTGAAAACTTCATAAGATTCAACAATATCACCAGCTAAACATTCAGCTTCATAAGGTTTACCATTATCAAATGATTCAATTGATGCAATTAATTCAGCATCTCTTTTAATAATTTCATAAATTTTATATAAATATTCACCTCTTTCAGATCCTGTTAATTCTGACCATGATGGATCTAAAAATGCATCATTAGCAGATTTAACAGCTAAATCAATATCTTCAATTGTTGCTGCATAGACAGATGTAATTTTTTCACCTGTTGCAGGATCAATTGTATCAATTGTTGAAGAAGTTTTAACCCATTCATTATTAATAAATAAACCTAATGGTTGTTCATAAGTTTTACCATTTGGAGTGGTAATTGTTTGAAATAATTCAGAAGACATTATATTAGTTAATATTTATTATTAATTGTAATGAAGGAAGGAAGGAGAAAAGAGAAAAAAAAAAGAGAGAGAGAAAGAGGAAAAGAAGACAAGATGGCAAAAAAATCAAAAAGTATAAATATATATAAAAAGTTGGAAACTGGAGAATATATACCTGTAAGAACCAATAAATCAAAAGATACCGATGGAAAGTTGAATGAAATACTGATTAGAATTCAACTAACAATATAAATCAATGTTAGCGGACCCAGAAATACTGCCTAAAAAGGAGTGCGATAACAAAGGTTTGCATTGCGCGGGAGACTTTTTTGGGATTTTTCGTTTGTTTTGCGGGGGTTTTATAGTTAGCGGCTGCAGTTTTTTGCATTCTTTTGCCCCTTTGAGTTTCCTGTTTGGGAAATAGTTTATTTGCGGCGGTGGCGGTGGGTACTTACAAGTTACTAGTTATTAGTTACTAGCCTCTAATTAGTGGCGGAGTTATTATATAATCCATATTGTAATCGTTTAGGTGGCTGTTCGATTTGATTTTCATTTGTTTTTTAGTCTGTTATTTTATTTAGTTTGTTAGTTTATTTAGTTGGTTGTACTTGGTGTTAGTTAGTATAATATATATATATATTATATATTATATATTAAATATTATATTACAGATCTATTCATTTATCTAATTATATTCACATTCAACGCTCTATTATTAGATGAACAATGATGGTTGCAATTATTGATGATCAATCAATGATCGATCATTGAAATTGAAATAACAATTTCCCTTACTCCGAACAGGCCCGTGCCAATCAATCAATTAATAAATAAATAATTATATTATCTAAATAGATAGATAGAGAGAGAGAGAGATAGATAGATAAAAAGATAATCGTTTTATTTATTCTTCGATCTTAGTTTATTATTATATAATATATTACATTATCCATTTTTTGTATTTGTCTGTGTCGTTCCTCTGATTATATAATATGTTATATAACCGGGATATAATTATGGACGCGTGGCTGTTTCCGCTTTCGGTTTGGCTGGCGGCTGTGCTGCGCGGCTCTCTCGCTTGGCGGCTCTGTTTCCGGAGGTTTATTAGATCGGATCTTGTATATGGGTATATATATATATATATATATATATATAGATATAGATTCACTTGTTACATTTATATCTAATTCATTATGACTACGACAGACTTATCTATGGTATACCATTGCAAAGCTATATGTTTTTTCCTTTTTGAAAATATACTATAATATAACTGATTACAAATATTGACTCTTTCAAATAAATCAATTAGTCTCGATAATGATCAAAAAATATAATTAATTAAAACTTTTTATATCTGATAATTCCCTTGATGTTAATTTTAACAAAAGAATTGAGAATTCTAGGAAATAGTTGTAATACTCTGTGTAATCATAATCACAATCAATCGCTGCCAGTTGCAGTTTTCAGCAGCAGAATTTACGAAATTACTCTGGAGACATTGTCATTTTCTCATTTTCATTCATGCATCAACTAGCAATGATTATTACCAGTTAAAATATAGACAATTATACAACAAACGTGTATTCATATAGACAGTTTATTTATTAACAGAGATACAAACTAGTAAAACTGAAAACTGAAGAATTATAGTATCGAGTATCAATCACGTGCAATGAATTAAGAAGAAATACTCTGTTACATTACCAAAAGAGAAACCCAAAGGTAATCTGTAAACTTGTCAGATTTTACCAATTCGAAACTAATCACATGAAATGTATATTATATTTACAGTATCTCGTATTTATAAATAAAGAATTACATTTACCATTAAAAGCAAATAATAAAACAGAAAACAAAACTAAACGAAAGATGCTAGATTTCTAACACCACTTAAATTTTTAGTACGTGAGGTGTATAGTATAACACTTATGCGAAATAGCTATTACTTAAGAATCAATCTATACGAATTGCTAAAAAAACAAGCAAACTTGTCAACTTGCATAGATGTTCCTTATACTAATATCCCATACTGTTATTTATCCTTTTTTATTTAGCCTGTTTTGTTGATCCAAGTATTAAATTTGATATGATTATCCGAATTCCGGAATGTAAAAAAATGGAGATCTTTCGTAAATGAATTATTATCGCTATGCATTCATTGCCTGCCGAGAATATAATAACTATAACTATAGCCAATTCAGCGAATTACATTACAAATATACTAGATCGTTTGTGATGATAAAATACGATATATATATAAAAATATATAGAATATAATTAATGGGTAAGTTCAAGACGAAGCTTCCACCACTTGCAAACACAGTATCTAACACAACCAATTTATAAAACATGTCTAAATTCCAACCAAAAAAAAGACACCAAAAATGCAGCCGCAGCCGCAGCCGCATCCTCAGCCGCACGACGCGATCGACAAAACCGCCCAAAGAAGAAAAAGCAAAGTGTCCAAAAGGGGAAAATAAAAGCAACGCGTCGCGTCGTTCAGACGCCAAAAGGCAAATTTAAGACGCGACGCATCGACCACACAAACTAGATTTTGATTACGTAACAAAATCCTTAAAAGTGTTTTGATTTTCTTTTCTTTGTTGACAGCAGTTTTTTTTGCTTTGTTAGTTGTGGGTTTTTTAGTTCGGTTTTTATTTGATTTTAGTCTTGTTTTTTCTGGCTTTTGTTCTTTTAGTCTTCTTTTATCTTTATTCTTTTTCCTTTTTCCTTTTCCGCTTTTAGTTTCACGTGAAGTTGTATGTATATTTATATATAGGGCCTTCAATCAAACAATGTCAACACTTAAAAAGTCTCAAGCATCTAGAAAATCATTATGGAGTCAATTGAAATCATCTAAACCAAATACCTACAATAACAATAGTGGCAATAATAATAATAATAATAACAATGGCAATGGCAATGGTAATAACGAAAATCAAATGGGACAAATAAATAGATTATCTAGATCAACTAGTATGTTTAAACTTTCGGATTCAATTTTATCTAGAAGAAGTTCAATATTATTTGATGATAAAGATAGGGATAGTAGATCATCAATTGATATTAATAACGGTAATAATAATGATAGGGTACAAAGGCGGATACCTAGGAAAGTTACATCAAATGACAATTTATTACATGTTGATTTAAATACAGAATCATCATTTGTTTATAATCAATCGGATGAAGAATTTGATCTTTTCGGAATTGATGATGATGATGATGATGATACCAATAATGATTACCTGGATAGTAATGATAAATTGTTATCTTGTGCATTTAATGATTATCAACAAGCTTTAAAAAATTTAAATATAATTAAATCTCATAATATTATCAATGATGATATCAAGAATACAACGACAAGTACAACGACATCAAAAACAACGAAAACAAGAAAACAATCAAATGATGATGGTAATAATTCAGATTTAACATTAACTTCAATCAATGAATATAAAGTTAAATTCAATGTAATGGAAACAAATCAATTTATAATGATTTATGAAGATTTATCAAATAATAAAAACGATGGTGGCATCGATAATAATAATAATAATAAAAACATTTATTATGATAAG
This sequence comes from Ogataea ovalis, assembly GCA_030556425.1. Classification (NCBI taxonomy): domain Eukaryota; kingdom Fungi; phylum Ascomycota; class Pichiomycetes; order Pichiales; family Pichiaceae; genus Ogataea; species Ogataea ovalis. Next base: position 255,306 of record JAKTTZ010000011.1, read on the forward strand.
ATCATAAATAATATTGATCTGAAGATTGAAATTTTAAACAACGATTCAAATAACAACAACAACAACAATAATAATAATAATAATGAAATTTCAGAAATTTACGATGGTTCTTTTATATTTGATGATTTAGACGATTTATTTGATAGTAATTCGATTGATTCACAATCAGATAATTCAAATAATGATGATTTAAAAATAAATTTAAATGTTGGTGGTCATAATTCAAGTTGTATAAAGAGAACAAGTTTATATTTTACATGATTATCTATTATATACATAAATTATATATATGTGTTATTATTATTAATAATAGTATTATTAGAGGCCCTTCCATATAACTTTTTCTATTGATTCAGATTTACTTTTACCATCTTTAAATAAACCAATTAATTGTAATTCTGCTAAACTTTTCAAAAACCAAGATAAAGTTAATTTATTCCAATTATTTTCATCTATTTGACTTAATTTAATCAATTGAATTAATTTTAAATTTTTTAATTTTTCACATTTTAATAATAATAAATTTAACAATTCATCTTTATTAATTGAATATTTAAAAACTTGATAAAAATCATAAAGATTAATGAAAACACCAGCTTCTCTATATAATTTAAATAATTCAATTAAACTTGGTTCAAAAATTTTAAAAATTTTTAAATTTAAATCATTTGGTGTTAATAAATTTAAATTTGAATGAATTGAATTAAATAAATAATTTTTTGAATTTAATAATGAATTTATCATAATTTCACGAATTTGTGGATTAAATGTATTAATTAATAAATCAGGCATTGAATTTTTATTTATAGTTGTTATACAACAAATTTCACGAAATGGTATTGTATTTATATTTAATTCATTCAATTGATTATTTAATACATTAATTATTTCATTTTTAAAAAATTTTAAATCTTTAAAATCTTTTAAATTTGTAATTTTTTTATTATTTAAATTAATTAATTCAGATTTATTAATCTTATTAATAAATTTATTAATTAAATTTAAATTAAATTTTTCATTTTTCCTTCTTTCAATAATATCAAATATTGGTATTAAAAATTTAAATATATTTAAATCATTATTAAATTTAAAATTTTCAAAAATTAATTTAAATAATTCTAAATTATTAAACCAAATCTTATCAATTTCTTTATCAATTATGAAAAAATCTTGTAAATTATTTAAAAAATCAATTAATATCTTTAAATTAATTCTCCAGTCTAATAATTTCCCAATATTAATTCTGAAAAATTTCCCAATTTCATTATTATCTTTATTTAAAATACCTTGATAAAAATTATTAATTTGTTCATTTAAAAAATTATTATTATCTTTATCATTATTTGAAAAATTTTTTGATAAATTATCATCAATTTTTCTAATTGATGGTAACCTTTTAAAAATTTCAAAATAATAATCATTTAAAATAATTTTTGAAAAATTATCAGTCCAAAAAATTGATAAAGGTTGATTAAAATAATGATTCATATAAATTAATTTCATATAATTAATAAATTTTGAAATACTTATCTTTTTCTTTATTTTTAAAAATTCTAATATTAAATTTGGTTCAAATATTAATGAATTATGAGTATCATCAATATTTAATAATAAATATTCCATAATTTCATCAATTGATTCATTTGAATTATCAATTTGAAAATTTTTTAAATTTAAATATCTAATTGTTAATTTTGGTAATTTTTCTTGAAATATTATAAAAGGTGTTGAAATTCCAATAATTAATTTAATTAAATCTTTATTTAATTTATTATAAAACCATAAAACTTTTAATAAAGGTATTAAAACAGATGATGTTGGGAATGAATCTGCATCTTCAATTAAAATAATCATTTTAAAATTTAATTTTTTTAAAACATTTATAATATCATCAATTTCAATTTTTTTCAATTTAACTTCTTCTATTTCTTCTGATTCATTTAAATTAAATTTATCATCTAATAATTCAACAACATAACTAATTATAAATCTTATTGTACTCTTTATACTTGTACAATTCTTAGAATGTAATCTAATAACAATACAATCATCTTCTGTTAAATTATCATAAACTTGATCTAATAATCTTGAATGATTTGTTATATTTGATCCTAAATTTAATAAAGCTGTACATAATTTCAATTCATTGTTATTATTTAAAAATCCAGTATTCTCATCATCTTCATCTTCATCTTCAATTGATGATTTATTTAAAAAATTCTTAATTAATTTAAATTTATCTCTATCATTCTTATTTAAAACTTTCATAATTAATTCATATTGAATCTTCCAATTTTTTTCAAATAATTCATATCTAAAATTCATATTTTCAATAGGTTCATGACCATTCATTAATCTAACAAAAGGTATCGATGTTTCCTCTGTAGGTATACCTTCTTGATAATATATTATTTCATTATCGTTATATAAATCATCAAATTCTTCATCTTCTTCATATTTTAATTCATAAACAATTTTTTGTGAATCTAGAAAATCATCAAATGGCATACCTTATGTTTTAGTATGATTAATTAAACAAGAAAGAAAGAAAGAAAGAAAGAAACATATTATTGTGTTTGAAATCAGTTTATTTCATCAAGAGTTGAAATCTCACTCTCGCTATTTCTTTTCTACAAGGATTTCCCTATTAAAAAAAAAAAAAGGTGATTGAAAAACACACATTTACTTCACCAATTACAACAACCACCATCTTTTCGAGGTACATAATCGTTAACATGTGAATTAATAAATAAATAAATAAGTAAATAAATAAATAAGTTATACAGTTTAAACACTCCCCTCTCCACCACTCTTAATACTTATCTTACTCCTTATCAAATCAGCATCTTCAGTACTAACTTGAAACAACGAACAAATAATATATCTACCACCAAAATTAAAACCTTTCAATTTATCAATTGCTTTCAAACATGAATTATAATTATTAAAAATGACAATAGCTTGACCTCTAGTAACTTGTTGAAACTCCCTTGATGAATCTTCTGAATTTCCTGTTTGTGTTTGTGGATTAACCGTTCCTATTCTAATTTGATTTATATTACCAAATTTTTCAAATATCGAATATAATTGTTCGGACGTTGAATCATATGGTAGATTCTTAACTATTATTATAGGAAATTGGTTTTGTGGTGCTATCTGATTCATAGAGAGAAATAGAAATGGAATTTTGTTACACGTTATTCGAATGAATCAAACTAATTGAAAATATACAAAGAGTGAAAAGTGGAAATTATAATAGTAAACAAAAAATAACTAACAAGTGAATATATTATAAATACAAAGTTACGATAACAATACTTATATATATAAAAAGAACAAATTATAAAACCAGTTTACTTCAACTTCACACTAAAATCATTGAAAAAAAAAAAAAAAACAAAACGGCGTCGCGGAAACTCCAACCAAATCTGAACTTTTAAACGGTTTGTTAAGTTTTAAGTGTAAACAATAATATCGAATAATTTGAATAAATTAATTAATAAATAAATAAATAAGGTAATAAATAAATAAATAATAAATAAATAAATAGGAGTAAAAGAATTGAAATAAATAAATTGTATAAAAATAACGCTCTCAAAGTCACAAAATTCAATCAGAATATAATGAAATAAAATAAAATCAAAAAAACAAACAAACTAATAAATAACTCTAATATTCCGCCAATCTTAACTTCTTACCAATTTCTCTATTTGTGAAAATTTTAGAACTATGTCTTGAAAATGGAGGTTCAGGTGAATGTTCTCTTGATTTAATGAAATCTGAATTTGCATCAATTTCAAATGAATCATAACCACCTAATAATCTAATAATTTCAGATTTACCACGTCTAGATCTAATTTCATTTAATCTATCAATAATTTCATCATTATTTAAATCATTATTATATTGTTTTTCATTTTCAATTTTTTCATTTATCTTAATACTTGGTGGTTTAGTTGAATCTGTAAATACTCTTTCAACTTCTAAGAATGAACTATTTAAAGTATCCATAAATCTTTTAGTTTGTCTATGTTTTGAACTTGCACAAATTGTAATCGAATTATCTTTAATAATATAACCTAAACCAAAACCATTTGCACTAACTGGTCCAAAACCAAATAATTTTAATGAAGGATTACCACAATTTGATGTTGATATAATTGAATTATTTAATTTATCCCAACCAGCATCTGCAAAAATTGATGGAATTTCACGTAATTCACTAACATCTTTAACACTTGATGGTAAATCATTAAAATTAATTGTTGTTGCATCATCTGAAATTGAATCATTATCTGATGAACTATTATTATTTGATGAAACATCTTCACTAAAATATCTTTTCCAAATACAAAATAATGCATATAAATGTCTATCTTGACCTAAACCTTGTGCACATTCTCTAGTAACTAATGAATGTTGTTTACAAGCATCTTTTAAAATTGATATTTTATCCTTTGAAGGTAAATTTTCATCTAAAAATTTAGTAACAAATTCATTTGATTGTAATGAAACTGTTCTAATTGCTTCAGTTCTACCATGCAGAAACATCTTTGTCATTGCAGGTTCATAAGTTGATTCAATTTTACCATATAAAGCATAATAAGCTAATTGGAAACACATTTGAACAAATGCATCTGGTGAAAAACCCATCTTTTTAATTCTTTCCATACCATAAGATTTAAATTCTAATGTTGAAAATTCATTTTGATTAATTAAATCAGATAATCTAGTTTCACCAAATCTTAAAGCTAATGATAAATCATTTGTTAAATTCCATTCTAATTTTCTTGGAGTTGTCATAACATTACCAAAAGTGGAAGGATCTCTTGTTGAAGGATCAGGAGATGTTGATTTCCATAAAGATGGTGAATTATTATTAATTGTTTTAGCAAATCTTAAAATTGAATCAGTATAAATATCAGAAGCAAATCTTAAAACTGTATGACCATCAACACCTGTATGTTCAAAATTAATACCAACTTTTGCATCTTTTGTTACAATTAATTGTAATTTATCATACCATCTATTTGTACAAGTACCAACTTGAACACCATTTTCTAAAATTGATTCACCACATAAGAAATTTTTTGACATTCTAGTTAAATCATCACCAACTTCAACATGATCTAAAACAACAACAAATAAAGAATTATCAATAATTTTTAAAATTTCATTATTAATATCATCTTTACTAATCTTAGATCTTAAAGTTGCCCAAATTCTTCTATTTTCAGTTGTTAAAACACCAAAACTTGATTTTGCAATATCACTTAAACTTGTAGTTTCAGAATCTTCAATAATTGATTGAAAATTTAATTTAATATCATTTTCAGTTAAAATTAAATCATTATTTTCATCTAAAACATCAAACCAATAAAATTGAGATCTACTTAAAACAATTATATGTCTTGATTGAGAATCAGTTTGTAATATACAACCTGTATGAGTTGGAATTCTTGAAGAACCAAACAGTTTTGGGAATTGATCCATATCTAAAGGTTGACCATTTTTTAATAAATCTGGAGATAATTCTTCTTTTCTTAAAGCTCTTAAAAATCTTAAAGAAGATGTTGATAAAGAAGCAGCTCTTGATAATTGAGTTGATTTTAATGGAGTTGGATCATCTTCTAACATAATAAAAGGATTTAAATTTAAGACAACAGGTGAATCATAATTTAAATATGAATCAAACCAAAATTGTTCAATATAAGAATCTCTTGATTTTGAATAATCAATCAATTGTTGTTGTAAAATAGGACCACTTGATTTAATAAATTGTTCACAACTTGACACCGTTTGTAAATATTCATGTTCTGTTTGTAAAGGTTTTAAAGCACGTAAATATCTAGAAATTGTATCTTCTAAAGGAGGGATTGGAAGTTTTTTCAACTCCTTTTGATGAGAAAAAGTGGACATATGAAAGAGGGGGGTATTAAAGTGTAAGTATATGTAGGAGTATAAGTATAAGTATAAGTATAAGTATAAAATAATAACTTGACACAGATGAAATGGAAGTGGGAGTGGGAGGAGACAGAAAACACAAGTAGAATAGAATAAAATTGGGAAAAAAAAACACAAACAAAAGACTGTTGAATTAATAACAAAAGGAGGGGGATATATACATACAACACATAGTCAAAGAGAGAATCAACTATGTATATATAATAAACTAAAAACCAAAACCAAAACTAAAATAAAACATCATGACCGCCTCTAACTTAACAGCAGGTTGAATGGAAAGCTCTGAAAAAAGGATCAATTATTATTAACATCAGCAATTCTGCACCCCATAAATTGTCAACTAACTGGTGGCCGTCCATCAGTGATCATCATCGCTTATCAATCATCAGTTTATTCCAAATCCCTGCGCTGCCAATGGCTCCCTCCCTCGCCCTCGCCCTCGGACCTCCCATGCCATGTGAATTTAGACTGATTAGCACGACGCCTAATTGTTGCACGCCGTGCTCCCTGCTCAACTGCTCAACTGCCCGATGCTCGAGGGACAAATATGGGGTGCAGAAACGTCTCTAGCTGTCACGGGTTCTGCCGCTGTGACGTGACCTCCTTCTTCTTCTCCCTCGCGCCTTCTCTGTTCGTTCACCCTCTTTTCCTTCCCTCCCTCCCTCTTCTTGCCGCCGCCACTGCCGCTAGTAGCTAGCTAGTGAGTTTCAGTGTGGGTTCTTTCCAGCCTGGCAGGCTGGCACCGGGCACTTGTAAGCTGTCACTCAGTGGGCAGCCTACCGCCTACTGCCTACCGCCTATCGCCTGGTAGAATCAACTGAGTACCGCGGCACAACTAACAGGCGAAGTAGCGGTCCATCGGACTCGGAGTCAGCTTTATTGACTATTCTGCCCCGCACCGTCCCTCTCGTCGTTAAAGTGGGGCAAGCTAATTTGGGTTCGATACTTGTTTCCCTCTCTCCTTCCGCTTTTCTTAATTATTTGTCATTATTGGTACTGATACATGGGTAATTGACGATGGACATGATCTAATATATGCTTTATTATAATATAATATAATATAATGTAATGTATATGTTATACACTAGATAAATAAACTTATCTAAGAATATATATATATATATATATATATATATATAATATGAATCAATCAATCAATTAGAATCAACAGCCGATTAGAATCAACAGCCGAACAACCTACCTACAAGAAATCAAACAATTGAATAAGCCGCACATTCCGGAGTTGAAGAGAAAGAGAGAGACTAACAGAGGGAAACGGGAAGGAACGGAGTAAAGCAGATCTTGAAGTGCCCCTCTTCAAGAAGAGGAACAAAGTCTTTAATCCGGCAATTGTAAATGATCATTAATTGTAATTTTTACCCTGACTGATCCTTATGATAAACTCTTTAGTTTAATTAAATTATGTTCCGTTGGTCAATAAAGGCTAATGTTCCCAATAGGACACTAACTATTACTAACTAGCTGAACCAACAATGTCCTTTTTTTTTTACCTTCTTTGTTTTTGTTTTCCAATACTAAACTTTACTTCAATTTAATTTACTACCTTCAATCATACATACACCTACCGAGGACATCACCGACTGAAAAAAAAAAAAAACTGATGATTAGATTAGAAAAAATTCATGATTCACATAGAATGGGGGACACTTTCTAGTGAATTATTTTCACAATTCACCCCCTTATCGATGACTTTTCAAGCTCCAAAGGAAATATAGAATTTACTCTCTGTTAATCTCTCTTTGTACCCTCTGAATATATTAATATTGAGCTTTTATGGTTCAATTGTCTCTTTGCTACATTATATATATACATTATGATTATATTAATTCATAGTAATTGAAGGGACAACCAAAATAAAGCAAAGTAAAACAAAGAAAAAAAAACATCTAATTATAAAGACAAATCATCCCGCGGGTATTATAACAATTGCCCAGGCCGATATCTATAGCATTTCCAAGATAAAACTTTAATCAGCTTATCTTAGTATAATAATATATGTATACTTGTTATTTATTTATATTTAGTATATTTGTTCCTGAGCTAGTTTGATTTATCTAATATAATATACTGGCTCTGCTAATATGCTCACTTCAAATTTCATTTGACACATATTACTTCATCAATTGGTGTTATAAATCAGGCAACTTTATTAATTGTGTTGAATATTCTTTATCCCCCTTTCCATGTTACCAACCAACACAGATAAGTTGTAACTGATATATTCATATTATAGCAGCCATCGTCATAGCGGTAGCCACGACTGAAACTCTCATGCACTGCATATTGATTATCTAATCATTTACACTATATTGAAAAACACCGCCCGGGACATTGGGAACTTGTCTAGATTTGGTAATCTGTAGCTGTTGTTCTTTGAATCATGGGAAATAATAAATAATAACCAATTGAGGATTATGGAAGCTTTTTATTCGAATGGAAGTAAACAACTTTGAAAATAAATTTAACTTTATTCATTTTATTTTATTTTATTATATTATATTATATAAATTAATTGTAATTGAAAAAGACAAAAAAAAAATGATACAAGAGAGCTTTCTCCCTTTAAGCCAACAGAATAAGAATTAGTAAGAAAAAAAACTTGACAAACCTCTTTATTTCCCCTTTTGGAGCATGCAGACGCTTACTGATTTTGTGCATTATTTTTACTGTATAATTGTATGTATTTTATTTATTGAAATTGAATTGGGTGTTTAAAGGGATTGGATCTTATAATGATGCATGCATATTATATATTATAGAATATAAATGATCATTGAACCAGAATTCTTTTGCTGCTTAAATTATCCTCCTTATACTAATCGATTTTTAAGTAACTTAATAAAGGCATGATGAGCATTGAGGAGACAAGAAGAGCAATTAAATTGTGATTTTTTATGTTTATAAGCTTTAACCGTAGTTTTTCTGTCTCCTTAAATTGCATTTTGTTCCTTTGCATTTTACTGTCTTTTTTAATTTATTTATTTTTTATTTTTATTTTTATCGTTTATAAATTATAATCGTCGTTAAATTATGTTAAAACTGTATTCTTTTTTTCTTTGATTCGTTGACTGCTAAGTTTAAGAACAGGTTCAGAAACTTCAAATAGAGTAGTAGAATCCAGACTTTTTATTTTCACCAGCTAGATTCGCTGATGTTAATTAAAGGGGATTGAAAATAACAAAGTTATAGTGGACAGTTTATTTTAGTGTATTATGGAAACTACATATAGGTGATTTTGTTTGTTTGTTTGTTTTGTTCTTTGGTTGGCTAACCATGATAAATTGGTCAACTGTGCATATATATATATATTGCTTTGTTGCATACCTATTATAATTGTTATTGGCCAGCTGCAAAAGTTCAAAGACTATAAGGCGGTGAATTGTATTGATTGCATGCTTTTTTTTGTTATAAAATATAAACACCATGAGTGTTGTCTGTACGATATATATATAAATATGCTATATATGTACTATATGTAAAAATATATATAATAAATATACCAGTAAATAAGAATGAATTTCAGGATGAAATGAAATTCAAATGTTCCCAAGTAGTGTGTTTTTTTCGCAAAAGGCTTTAAAACAATTAAGCTATAACATGCTTGTTTGTTTGTTGCCTGTAGTATAGTAGAGACTAAAGTAAGGCTAAGGGTGTATATAGTACATGATAGATGAGGTAGTGTTGGACTTATTACTGTAATGATCATGTATAGTATATAGTATAAGCTGTGTATAAGGCATTAGCACTGGCAGCTGTACCCTGTATAGCTGATATACTTTAAATATAAGAGGGCGGTGAAAAGCAGCAGCGGTCAACCACAGATTTATAATACGCTGCTGCTGTCTGTGCTGCTTTGTGCTGCTTCTGTTGCTTCGTGCTGTGTGCAGTGTTGACCGATCCCTGTACGTGCCTCTTGTGATTCCTGCCTGTTGAGTGGCAAGCGGTAGCTGGTAGGTGTTAGTTACCAGGAGTAGCAGTCAATTTAGTTAATTTGATTTATTTGATAATAATATTAATAATATTATTAATATTGTTTGGTTGTTGTATTCATTTATCGGTTAATCTGGTTGAATTTTTACGTAATTGTCGGTTAAATATTGTAATTTTTACGTAATCTTCAAATATTTGAAGATATAATTCTGATTTTATTAGTATTACAGTTTTTATGAAGTGTGTTTTTTTTTCTTTTGGGTATCAGCTCAAGCGATGATGTGTCTCTGAGAGTCTTGACTTTCTTTATGTATGCGTGGACTGTTACAGTGTAGAGAGTGTAGTTGGTTTGCCTGCTATTGTTCATGCAAGCTATATTAGTTTTTTTTTTGTTTGTTTGTCTAATTTATAGTTTGTCTTTTTTTGTTTTAATTTGTTTTAATTTGTCTTCTTTCATTAACCAATTATAATAACCATGTGAATTTTTGAACTCCTTTTGGTTTTTTTTTTTAAACTTTAGTCTGATATTGCAGTCGTCCTGTTTTTATTACTTTTTTTCAGTCTTTTTTCTTTTCTTCTTTTTTTTATTTTTTTCACGTGCTTAGTCTACTGTATTATCCAATTGTGATATTTGAGTTTGCTTAGAGTTAGTTTAGTTTGTATTTGTTAAGTCTCAACCCAGAATTAGTACCCCTATCCGTACGTACATTAAGTTGAATAAAGATGATTATTGATGCCTGGAATTGGGCCTGGAATTGGACCTGGACTTGGACCTGAACTTGGACCTGGCCCCTTACGGCAACGGCAACGGCAGCGGCACTGACAATTGTGATACTTCAACAACATCTCGGGATATACTGTAAATTCGTATATTATATCTGTTCATTGGGGTAAACAGACAACCAAAAGCACCACACAAAAAAAGAGACATGTAGATACTACTAGAGACTCGAGAGAAGAGAATACCAAATTAAGCAAAAAAAAAAAAAAAAAAAAAAAATCCAAGAAATATAGTACCCCAAAGAAACTCTTACGTTTTTTTTGTTTTTGTTTTTGTTTTCGAAAAAAGTTTTCAAAAAAAAAATCACTATCTCTTTGGGTTTTTGCTTTTTAGGTTTCCCAAAATTACAAAAAAAAAAACCGTTATAACTTGTAACTTAATCGTAGAGTCTTGGTTTTGGGTTTTTGGGTTTTTGGTTGTTTTTGCTTCTCCTGAGAATAGTGAGACCCACCCAACCGTTGAAAAATTTACGATGTTGTTTACGTATCGTATCGTATCGTAAGCTATTATGTGTGTGGTTGTACTATTATTTCTTAGTGAATTTAACATTTGAAGAAGGCGTAATAACTCTAGAGGATGAATTAGTAGAATTGAAGTCTGTTGAGTACTATTATAGATATCTTTTTCCTTTTCTGAAATGCTAGATTACATGTTTCGCATACTCGTACGTTTCTAATAAACTGTAGGAATCCGTTTACTTGTAATACTCTTAATAAATTTATATTGACCAATACTTTTTTCTTATTATTATTAAAAAGAAAATCAAATTTTAGTCCAGCTAAATATTGAAGCTCTTGAAAAACAAAAAAAAGCAGCAAAAAAGAAAAAAAATATAATAAACTTTAAAAAAAAAGGATATACAATAAAAAGAGGTAATGTAAGACTAGCTTTACATTTTCTTTTTTTACTTTTCATTAATCAAGCAAACACATAAAACTTTCATTTATTCATAAATATCATTCTGAACAACTTCATCATCGATGTTCAGTCGTTCTAAAACATCACTTGCTACCAAATCAGCAACAATTTCATCTCTATTTTGCATAATACAACTATCAATATTAAAACTATCACCTTCGTTATGATGATGATTACTATGATCATTATCTTGTAATTTATCAACTGATTCATCATTTTTTTCAACATTTTCAATTAAATCACCAGATGATTTATTAATCTCATATTCTGATTGATCTTCCTCAATTATTGATGAATCTTCTACTATAACCCCATTTCTTAAGGACCAACCAGATGCACTTGGAATTGGTGGTGTTGTATCTTGAGTTATAATAGATTTAACATCATCTTTAATTGATATATTTGTAAATGAATGATGTATATTGCTATCAGATGTTATAGATGTTGATCTTTGTCTAGTACTGTTGTTATTATTATTAGCTTCATAAAACTCTGTAGATTCATAATATGAATTCTGATCTTCCAGAGAATATAATGAATCTGTATCTGTAAAATGGATATTCGTAGTATGTAAAGGAATTGTGGCAGGAGCATGTGCGTAGAAACTAGTAGTTGGCTGGTGCTGTTGCTGCTGTTGCTGCTGTTGCTGGTGCTGGTGCTGCTGGTGCTGCTGTTGCTGTTGCTGGTGCTGTTGTTGCTGTTGTTGCTGTTGTTGCTGTTGACGTAATAATCTTTGACGATGATGTTGCTTACTAAAATAATCATCCGATATATCAGTTATTTGATGTAAAACAGGTGCAGGTTGAGATCTTGCATTGAGCAATAATGATGAAGGAGAAGGGAATTGTTGTTGAGTTGGTGAAGTGGCAGCACTAGAAGAAGATCTAGATTTTGTATTTAATGTTAAAAAAGGAGATGAAGATGAAGTTGATTGTTGATTTAATATTTGTTGAGGATTAGGGAAAATTGAATTATGAATTGCTGTATGAGTATTATTTGTTGCAATAGATTGATTTGAACATGATATAGTTGGATTTGAACTTGAAATTGAAGATACAGAAGCTGTATTAGAATCTGATCTATGAATAGATGTTCTTCTTGTAATTGAAGAAGAAAGTGAAGAAGCTGAACTTTTTTTAATCTTTTTTGATAATTTATCAAAAGGATTTGTTAAATTTATTAATAAAGGAGAAGATAATAAACTTGATGTAGTTGAACAAATTGAACCTGAATGAGAGTGAGAGTGAGAGTGAGAATGATGATATTGAATTAATTGTGGTTGCTGAGATAAATCATCTAGAAAATGTTGAAGTTCATTTTGATTTTGTTCTGTTGAATTTCTATTACTTTGATAACTACTATTTGAGAATCTTCTAATTGAGTTTCTAGTTGGTGATCGACTTGAACTTGCATCAGATATCGAATACTTATGTGAATTGATTATATTTGAATTATTATTATAATTATTATTATTATTATTATTATTATTATTAGATTTTGATAATGATCGACTTCTAAAAAAATCTTCTTTAAATTCTAAAAAATCATTCAATTTAGGGTACGTCTCCTGTTTCTCATTGAGATCAGGTAGAGTAATATTCATTGTAAGAAAAGGAGGGATATAAACTTAAAGATAAACCAAATTGGGGGGGAAGGAGGGAGAGAGGGATATTACACCGACTGTTAGCGAAAACGAGTGGATCAAGGGGAAAAAAAAAAACTAACAAAGAGCGTTTATGGTGAAATATTACTCAAACAATTGAAATGGGAACTTATAAATTAATGAATGAATTAAAACAACAAAAAAAGATCTAAAGAATGAACAAACAAACAAGAAATGAATATACAAACAAGCAAATAAAACAAACATATACAAATAATTACAATCAAACAAAAAAACAAATAAATATATATATATATATATATATATATATTTGTACATACATATATGTATAATAATACAAACTGATAAATAACGTAACGTATTGGAAAGGCTGTTATTAGTAGAATCAAATGGAAGTATTAAATGAATTCATACAAAAAGAAAAACATTTAATATAAAATTATTTATTATTTAGGTAGGATCTGCGGCGGTGTGGAGAGAGTTAGAGGGCAGATAGCTGCCGACTGGCTGGATGGCTCTCTCTCTCGCTCGCTGAGTCGCTAAGTCGCTGAGTCGCTCGGCCTGTTTAACTGTTAACTGTTAACAAAGCTAAAATGAGACGGTTCTAGGGGGGGGGGGGAAGAGTCAATAAACCCGGGGACAGAAATTAGAAATACAAAGGCGAACTCTGGCTCAATTCCGTTTTATGAAAATCCTACTTCAAAAAGTAAGTAAGCACAAGAAAGAAAGATTCTAGAATACAATATACGACGGTTACATAAACTAATTGGGAGACGGTAAAGAAATTTATTCGCAAACGATGTTCAAACCACAAATAAAAATGGAATGTGCAATAAATCAAGTACATTGAACAAGAAAACAACGCACAATATTCAAACAAAAAGTCCACTGTGCACCGGCAGATAGTAATTACTTCAAAGATCAAAAGTAAAAAAAAAAGTGTATAAAACTTATTATAATACTATTAATATTAGCTAACGTATATATATGTATACATTATTATACATTATATAATACAATACTCATAGGATCATATACAATAGAAGCGCTAATTATTGAGAAAAAGGAGCGGCAGATTCTGGAATCTCGAATCGATCCATCTCGGTTCTCGATCTTCTATAAAGTGTTAAAAGAACCTCCGCCAGTTAGCCAACCAGCCAGCCAGGCTCAGACTCCGCTTCAGCTTCCAACGCCTCCACTCCACGCCTCCGCTCACACGCCTCCAGGCTCCAGGCTCCAGGCTCCAGGCTCCCACTCCCGCTCCCGCACTTCATTTATCTATTCACTTATATAATCCGTTATCGTTATCTATATATATATCTTATCAGATTACCTAATTCATGGCTAGCTCCACTATCGACTTGTCGGTGAAAAGTAAAAGCTGGTTGTCGCCGCAAATACACCGGCAGCGGTTGCTTATTGTGTCCAATAGCGGCGACTCCTTGTTGGAGCAGCTGGCTGTCCACTGATGTCCACTTGAAGCTGCTTCCCTTGTCGGCATCGGCACTGGAGGTGGGTGAGACTACATTGAGTGGGACCACCAGATGAATGTTCAATTCACTGAAATCTACTCATTTATTGTATATACATTATTCATCTCTAATATTTAATATTAAATATATTACAATGCTAACAGTTATTTAATAAAATTTCCAGTAAAAAGCAATTAATTGATAGAATATTCTGCTTAGTCGCTGAATCGGCTGTCCTCAACTTATTCGATAATACTTTCTTTATATTTCAATGTGGAAGGAGGTCTCGAAACTCCATCTTCATGTATAGCTGTTTAAATTTGGTAACTTTGCGTATCCCTCTATTGTTCAACCGGGGAGAATTAATTATTTTAATATATATACAATACAACATCTTCAATATATCGATCAATTGCCAATAAGATATCTTGATTCACGATCCATACTCAGAGTCAAAATCACATTCAGTAAATTGTAATAAGTATGCATGTTCTACATGGAAATGAAGTGTATAAAAATATGTACAATTATATTATATACCGACATGCAATTTAAACAAAGGTCAATTGATATAATATAAATTATTATTAGAATCAAAGATAATAATTTATATAGATTAACCGTCATGTAATTCAATTTATATTCGTTCCATCAATACTTTTATATATTATATTATATATTATATATTATATTATATATATATATATCTTTATAAAGTTATGCATACCGCTTGGAATTTAGAACAGCTTGCGGTAAACGTTGCTTTATTGATTGCGAGATCTGATTTTACTTTTTCTATTCATTTTTCCCCAAATTTAATTTTTTAATTGTCTTTACAGCCTCTAATTGACTCTTTCTTATACGGTTATACCGATCTTAATTATAATAATTGTACATCGATTCTGCTTTTATTCGTGAATCGTCAGGCTTTTTTTTAAAAAACTATTTTATTTATTTATTTATTTTTATTTTTTTGTCACCATCCAATTTGATTCGCCAGTTCATGCCGTCCAAAATTAATTATGATCAAAGTGATGAATCAATCAATACATTTTCTTAATTTGTCTCCCATCTCATCCTTTTTTTTCTTCCAATTTTCTTCTCTCCCCTGTAGGCTGTAGGCTGTAGCTTATATACGTACCTATTATATGTGTGGGTATTTATGAATGATAAAATGCCCCTTTGTTCTTATGCCCCGTTTGATTGTTGATCGTTTTTGTGATTCGATTGATTTTCTTTTTTTGTTTCGCATATTGCTTTGTTTATTAGCTAGTAATAGCTTTATAAACAGAGATCTGTATATATAACTAAGCTCTAACTTATAAGAGATTAATTTTGATCAACAATTTTGAATTAATTACATAACTTGGGACATTCTGTTGATCGCATATTTCTAGTTTTTTTCCTTCACTCATTAAATTAAATGATCATTCCTTCCTCTTTTGTATCCCTTAACAACAAAACATACCTTTCCATATATCGTGTTTTCCGTTCATTCGTTCATCCCATCGTTTACCGTCCTATTGTCTTGTCCGCTTACAACATTCTGTCGTTCATTTTTTATTCTTTTCGTTTTTTTTTTTTACCTTTTTTTTTCCTTTTTTTATATTCATTTTTATTATTTTTATTTTTATTTTTTTTCATTCCGATGCGTAAGAAGAATTCTTCAGTATGTAAGTAAATGGTTGAGTAAGAACAGAAAAAAAAAGTGAAAAAAAAAGACAAATTAAACAAGTTATAGAAAAAAATGGAAAAAAAAGAATTAAAATCATTAAAATTATTATTTATTATTATAATTATTGTAGCTATCAACGAACTCTATCAACATTTTTTCTTCTATACCAATTAGTGAAATCTCTTATACTAGATCTAACCCTTCTATAATCTTTTGAATTGATAGCAACTTCAATTGTACTTAATAATTTTAATCTTTCCTTTTCATTAACTGTATTTTGAGGTAAATTCATTAAAAATTTATCTAACCAACCTAATGAAACTTTTGATGAACCTTCTAATGTACTTAATTTAATCAATTTAACAATTAAATCATTCGTTTCTGGCCAACAATCAGATGGGAAATTATAAATTAATCCATACATTAATTTACTTAATAATTGTTCACCTGTATTAATACTAAAATTTAATATTTTAAATTTTAAATTTTCTGGTATATCATCCATTAATGAAATTGGTGGTGTATCAAATCCCCATGAATAAAAATCAATTAAAAATTGTAATATTGAACTAATTGTTTCATATTCATGATATAAACTTAATGATTTTATTGATGTTTCATAAATTGATTCAATTGTATTATTTGTTTCAATTAATTGAATTGGTGAAAACATTAAAATATCATCCATCATACGGAAAAAATCTTCAACTAAATTTGTATAATCTAATAATTGTTCATTTGATAATTCATTAAATGAATTTATAAAATTAGAAATTTGTTCTACTGAAAATGACCAAATTGCAGATTTAATCTCCGGTGTTACATCATCAATTGATGTATATTCTTTAATAAATGATCCTGAAACCCATAGATAACATCCATGTTTAAAATTTTGAAATCCATAAACAAGCATCTCTGCTGTTGTTGATAATACTGGTAATAAATATTGTTTATAAGTTTGCATAGATTTACGAACCAGTTTCATACATCTTTCACTAACTTTAACTGATCTACCATATTGTGCAACTAATTTTAATATTAATGGCCAAACAACTTCCATTAATATCTTAGCAATTGGATTTTCTTTATTACTTAATGATTTTGGTGTTAATGCATCAACATAAATTGTAATAATTTCTATATTATCAGCAATTGTTGTATTAATTTCATCCAATTGATTACCTGTAACTGCTTGTTGTTGATCAATAAATTGTGATAATTTCTTTAAAGTTGGATTCCAAAACATTAATGTTATATTATATAATTTTTCATTATCCCTTTCCTCTTTTAAAATATGTGCTATACCTTCTGTAATATCATAAAGTGATTGAATATCCAATACACTTTGTACATTATTATAAAAATTAAATAATTGTTCCAAATAATTACCTAATAAATTCCCACAATCAATACAAAAATATTTTAATGAATGAGCTGCTGCAATTATAATTTCCATTCCAACATTTTCTTGTTGAAATCCACTTGTTATATAATTTAATTGTTCTTCTAAAAATTCAGGATGTTTTGCTGCCCATTCTGTATATCTACCTAATACTAAAGTTGCAGCATATCTAATCTTTGGATTTTCTGGTAATTGAATTAAATATCTCATAATTTGTGGTAGAACTGTATTTTCATTGGTACCAACTTCTTTTGCCATTGCTCTAATACTGAAAAGTGGTGCTTCAATTTCTTGCCATGCAACTGGTTGACCTTGTGATTGTAAATTCATAAAATTTTGTAATCTTGTAAATGGAATATTTAATGCAGCAGGTGCTCCAATAACTGCACAACAATCTTTTAAAACATCACCCATTTCATATCTAAAATCTTTAAATTTATCAATTGCTTCTTTATCATTATTAAACAAATCAGATAAATTAGTTGATGTTGAATTTAATGGATATTGTAAATGTTTATTTATAACTTCAACTAATCCTGCATATATTGGACTAAAACATTCTCTTGCTTCTTGTCTTGAATTTGAAATTAATAAAGTTTTCAAATCATACCAAAATTTAAAAGTATATCTAACAATATCTAAATCTTCTTCATATGATGTTAATTCTAACATAATTTCAACCAATGGTTTAAATTCATATGGTGCTTTAGCAATATAAACATGCCAAGTTTCACCTGCTGTTGCAAATAATTGTGCAAATCTTTCCATCTTATCAGGATCATCACGATTTTCTAAAATTAATTGTTTTAAATTTATTAATTGATCATATAATGCTTTAATAATTTCCATACTAACATCTTCTGAAGTTTCTGAAATAATTGTTGATAAACATGTAACTGCCATTTCAAAACTATCATCATTTACTATTCCTTCAAAGATTAATGAACATATAGATGGATTATTTAATATTTGATTAACTGGTATTTCAACAATCCATGATTCAATACAACAAAGTACCAATTCATTTGTCTCTGATGAATTTGTTGATTTAACATCAGCTATTGATGTTAAAATATATAAAACTTGTTCAACGTTATTATATAACAATTGAGTTGCACGTGTTTCAAATTCTTCATCTGTAAGTGGTGTCTTTTTAACATCCATTAATTCTTGTGGTAAAACTTTTAAAAATTCCAACAATGTATTAATTGAATTTGGTGATAATAATGAAACTATTTCAGTAACTGCATTATCCCATTCTAAAAATTGTAATGCAAAATTAGATAATGATATACAAAGTTGAGTTACAATTAACTTTTGTTTACCATTATATGCAATCATTAATTGAATTAATGAATCTTTTAAAGAAACTAATGAATCTTTTGGTAATTGACTAAAATCATATTGAACTTTAGATCTTAAAGTTTGAGAAACAAATATTTTCAGTTGTAATGATGATGAATCATCACCTAAAACAGGGAATACAACTTGCCATGCTTCTTCAGACCTTTGAAAATTCATTAAGAACTCATTTGCTTGTTCTTTTATTTGTGGATCGCTATTCCCATAAAGCGTATCCAACGCCTGATTCAACTGTGAAATTATTTGATCAGACATCTAATATTAAAGCAAAAAAACCACAAAATTGAGAAAAATAAAATTAATAATCTTCTTAAATAAATGATCTGATACTCTAAATAGTTCAGTTGTTGTTATTAAGTTCTTATAGAGAGTGCACAGGGGACAAAAATGGAAATTTTAATCGTTCAACTTTTGAAAATCGACAAAAAGACGTAAATTTCCCTTTCAGTTTGCAAACCCATAACCAAAGCCAAAATGGCACACTCCAAAAGAAAAAAAAATAAAAAAAAAAAATTGAAAGCTACGCAAAAAAAAAACCGTCGCTGGAAAAATATTTTAAGGTTGCGAGCCCCGTGTAATCGTCGCGTCTACAAAATAAACTAAATCTATTTTGTTTGTCTTTTTTTTCAGACATTTATAGGATTATTATAGCTGTAGTTTCTAAATATCTCCCTTTCCTTGAACAAAATACCAATTGAAGGGCAACTTCTCAGTTTTTTTTTAATACACTACTAGCTCACATTTTTTTAATTTAATTCATTCACATATAATTCAAAAATGTCGGGAAGAAAACAACAAACGGTAATGGTTCCTCCAATCAACCAACTATTTAAATATTTACAACAACAAAAAACAGTTACAATATGGTTATATGAACAAATAAATTTTAGAATAATTGGAATAATAAAAGGTTTTGATGAATTTATGAATGTTGTAATAGATGAAGCAATTGAAGTTGATTTAAAAGATTCAACAAAAAAGAGAAAATTAGGTAGAATTATGTTGAAAGGAGATAATATAACGTTAATATCTTGCCTTGATTAACGCATTTGTTTTGTTTAATTAATTTAAATTTTGTATTTATATATCATCTTAATATAAGGTTCACGAATCATAAGAAAAAAAAAAGATAATGTGTTGTTATTAAACAATGACTTTCCACCTATAATTTATCTACCAGCCAACACTAAGATATGCTCTTCTGGTAGAAATTTGTTGTAGGATGTGTAACCTTTTAAGATAGTGATGGGAGATTTCATAATCAGCTTGTGATTTAAAAAGAATTTACCTTACCAGCTAACACTAAGATATCTTTACAAGGCATATCGGGTACTGATTACTATAAAAGCTTGAAAACAAATAAAAATCAAAAAGTAAAACGAATCATATATAAATAGTGGTTGAGAAAACTAAATATTTTAATCAAGAATGAGTCCAAACTTTATCAAGAACTTCAGGGTATGTTTCAAATATTTTTCTAAACTTTTCTGGATTTTGATATTGGAAAACTTCAGGATCTTTAGCCAAAGCAACAAAGAATGTAGTTGATCCACTTTGAATCACACTACATATAGATAAAGAAATCAGTAAACCTATTAAGAATGCAATCAAAATAGAACCAATCACATAACCATTTCCAATTGAAAAACTACCATCTGCATCCTGTGCCCAGACAGGTTTGGTACTTGCCATATAAGCAAGACCAACTATAGCAGACAAGTAAGCAACAAACAAAGCGTACATACCTAAAGCTGAACCAATTAAACAATCTTTAACAATTGCATCAATTCCTTTAACACGTAAAATTTGGAAAGTTTCTCTTGCAGATTTCATAAAAGTCTTACCGTAAAGGGCAATATACGAATATGCATAATGATTGAACCATTTAGCAAAATCTTCAATCAAAGATGATATGCATTTCAAAATACAAAACGCAATATAAAGGCCGATATTATTATTTTGCGCAGAAACATGCTTACCGATAGTAGCTATAGTTTCTATTAATTCAATCACTGCCACAATTAATGAACCAAAACAGATTGAACCAAAAGAATAAGTAATTGCTCTTTTAAATGCACCTCTAGCAGCATTCTTTGGTTTCGGACCAGTACCAGATAAATAATACCAAACACCATAAATACCGGAAACTGTAACGTGAGTAACATTATTAATAACCTGTGAGATATAAACAGAGGCGAAGATTAAAAAGATCATAACACCAATGAATGCACCTTTATTCTTAAATTCAGAATCATTATCTTCATCTGGCCCCCATTCGATAATAGTACCAACAAGTGAAATCAAAGTTAACAAAGAAAAGATTAATGAAACAAGACCACCAACCAATGATATAGTCCAAGTAACAGGATATCTTTTCATAACATCAATAACAATTTCTAAAACTTGAGCACTAAATGGGATTCTTTTTCTTATGAAATAAAACCAAAGTGCATGTAGAGCGGCAATAATCAGCAATATAACACCAGCAGCGATAAGATGTTTGACAAATGCTACAACGGCTGCAAGAACTGTTATCAAAATATCAAACACTACACCTGCAATAATGAAACCCTTTGGTGTAGCTCTTGCAACAGCAATGCCTATAAAGGACAGCACACATGAAACTATAACTATAAGGAATATTAGACCAACGACACTCTTGTTAAAATGGAAAGCTGTAGTTACATCATCACTATTACTATAATTGATAGCATCTTTTATTGAGATTCCAAAAAGAGCAAAAAATGCAATTAAAACAACAAGGAATAAAAATAAAAATGGTAAATCGTTCCATTTTGGTTTTGCTATATGAAAACTCTCTTCGAAAGTATCGGCGTGTTTTGGTTTTTCCTCATCTTTTCCCGTAGGTATCGAATTATCAGCAAATGTTTCAATATCATAATTCTCTTGATTATATCTTGGTAGAGAATCACTTGAATAATTTGTTTGGTAAGGCTGTTGCTGGGATGGATCGTATGCCTGTTGTGGTGGATGTAAAAGGCTGTCGCCAACTCTGTTAGAGTCATCAAATGGGTTAGACATTAGGATATGTTAAATAATTGATAAGTATAACGGAAATAGAATGTTAAATTGCTCTCAAAAGTGGAACAAGTATACTAGAAGAGAGGTAATATAAAACAAAGTAAAATATAATCAAATAATCTAAAATAACACACAGGTGTTTCTTGTCCACTATATATATATATATACGGTTGGGTGGGTACAAACGTTAATCCAGTTTTCACAAGAACATGATGATCGACTGAAGCGCCCTGCCCCGGCTTAGTCTACAGATCTGCTCTGCGAGACTGCCCTCTCGTCTCGGTCTCTCCGCGCGGTCCAGGCTGTGTTGAAACCTAACAACGCACCGCTCAGAGCTCACAGCACAGCCTACACTTCACAGCAGCAGCCCAGTGGCAGACTGGCAGTGCCCGGTTCTCCAGTCTCCCGCACTTCAGCTTTCCTCAGGGCCAAGGGCCAAGGGCCGGGCTGTGCGGGCAGGTCAAATAAATATTTTAAGGCTTGTTTCTATTTTGCTTCCAGCTTTTAAGCCAGGGGCACCGGGGGCTTTGTACTTGGCGCAGCGGCGATTGGATGCTCGATTTGATTTTTTGTTTGTCTGGTTTTTGTGGGCACCGTACGTCACCGTGGTTGGTAATTTGGGCTGTGTTTTTCGGCTCGGTTTCAACTTTCGGGGAGGCAGCCCTTGGATCTGGTTATCTGGTTGGGTGACTTGGACCTCATTGGATCGATCGATATTCGAGCTTTTAGCTGCCCTCAGTTCTGCCCCACTTGTCGATTAAAAGTGTATCTATACAAGTTATGAATGCCGAACACTTTTAGTTAGGGCAGTCTCTTAACGTTACTGCGCTTGGCTGATCCACAGCCTTCTGTGCTTATGTTTTACCGGCATCGTAAGATACACGATTTGCGGCTGATCAACGGTCTAACGTGTTTTATATGTGGTGTCTAGTTTCAAGATCGATCGCTAACCACAGTTGCATGATCGGTCTAATTAGGTTTCATTTGCATCTACATCTGCAATAATTACTTCCCTTGAATGATCAATAGCTAAGCTTCTCTTGGTATTAGTAGATCAGGAGCAAAATTCTCAGAAAATGTTACTAGTCACCTTGAATCCCTGCTGGCTGGGGGGTTGCCTCTAGAATTGTGATATGTCAAGATATAAATTGATATCGAACTGAAGGAATGATTTAAGTAAACAAATAAATAGGTGGTTTATTTCTCGTTGTTGAAAAACCAGCCATCTACCATCAAGATATTGTTCATAAAAGAGAATCGTGTCGTTGAACACTTGAGCACTTGAACACTAAATGAAAATGCATTTTAACTATGCCCTGTTTGCATTATTTCAAACATCATTCATACTAGGTTATAGTACCAATGAAACTGAATAGTATCCTGCTTATTTTATTTTGCATACTTCAGTACAATCCTATGGTGTATTCATCTCAACAAGGAAGTATTGAAGATTTATTAGTTAAGCTAAAGCAAACTCCAGGTACATTTGATATTTCTTTGTTTCTTTCTGAAAAATCCTGCAGTTTAGAAGTTCTGCAAGAGATATTACCCAAGTGTTCGACAGCTGATGGGATAGTCAACTTGACAGAGATGGAAAAATCCAAGACGGGTATTCTTTTAACTAAATGCATATTCATAAAAAGTCATCAACCAAGAATGTTCCCTGTTTCTTGTAATCAAGTGTACTTAAAATCAGAAGATATCAGGTTGATAGATGAGTGTATTGAGGATTTGGCTAAGGAATCTGTTTGGTGGACAACATATTTTGGATACTTGAATAGCATTGAACAGCTTTGCTACTATTATAGTTCAATATATGAAAAGGAAAACATTATCGGATTGTACACAGATACATGGAAACAGTTTGAAACTCTCATTAAAGTCTTGAACGAATTTTCAGGATTGTTTGATCAAAGTGACAGTTCACTTGTGAATCAAATGAAAGCCAAAATGAAAAACGAACTAGAAACCTTCCAAAAAGAACTCGAATTAGAGTATGCAAAAAACATGAAGCAGATGTACGTCAATTTAGAGGAGTCAATGGAACAAATATCAAAAAAAGTTATGAATGCAGGACACGTTGTTGATTCAGTAAATAAGAAAGTTGAAATGAAATCCAATGAACTTTTTGAGCAGCTTTTTAAATCGAATGACAAAACAATTCAAGAATCTAAACTTCAGTGGGAAGATTATATGAAACAAGTCAATAAACTTGCTTTGGAAAAGATACAGGATTACATTAAGAAAGAGAATGAGGCTAATGAAATCATGCTATTGGACATTGAGAAAAAAAACCGATTGCTAACAAACGCATTCGAATCAAAGATGGAGTTACTAGAACGAAGATTGAATTCAATGACGTATGAAATTGCTAAGAGCTTTTCTAAATTTCAACGAATGGCAGACGCTCTAGGCATTTTTGATTCCAAGTTGCTTGGGTTTGCCAAGCTAGTAGGGGTTTGCATTTCTGGTATGGGTATGGTTGCCTTCATTTTCCTTGGATATGTCATTAAGTTTCAAAATATGGTTTGGATGATATTCTTTGGGGCAGGATTGTATACTGGTATTCAAACAATGGATTGGATTGGATATTAATCAATTGGATGATACTGATACATTTTATTGAGAATATATTGCTGAATATATAAAAAGAAATTACAAAGGAGTATATGCGTGATATTGGCTGAAGAGGCATGTTGTCCCCAACAGAAGCAATTAAAAGAAATGTGCATAGGAGATAATCAAAATATTTTACACAGCGGCAAATTATCATATAAAATTTAGAAGTATGTTTATATAATAGCAAAAGAGAATGTTTTCAGAAACTTTTTATCTTTAAAAACTAACCTCATGTTTAGGTTGAGGGTAACTTTTATATTAGGGAATTTCTAAGGCAATTTTGCAGGTATATTGATAGTTATTTAGCTTTTTGCCAAGTTTGGAATTTGTTTTAACCGTTTTCCTGTTAGCAAGGATCTAACTTCATCTTAGTTAGTGTTCATGGTTAACTAATGTCGTATCTGGTGGGGCTATTATTTATGGATATAGTTAACTCAAGAACATCGATGAATCGTCAACGATGCGGTGAAATAAAAGAAACAGATTACAATTTATAAGTATAACCATATTATAGCATTTTGAATGCTGAATGCTAGGATAAACCAAAAAAGAAAAAGAAAGTCAGAACTCCAAAGCAAATTGTAATCCACCGACATTTCTATCTTGGAAATGTGATCTTCCATTTTCTGATTTTTGCTTTTTCTTGAAAGGATACCGATTTAAATTTGGCGTCAAGTAAGATGGGGAAAGAAGTATTACCATCCTTCTAATCATAAATCATGATGTGCTAACATTTAAGCAACTTCAATATATAACCATGGCAATGACTGGATTCTTACATTTTACTTCAATTGACATGTATCACCTGTAAAAACAATAGATTGTCGTCGATATGGCCTGAAATCGTGTGATATTTTGTATTGTCTGATGCAAAAAAAGATCAATATCCGTAGTAAAAAAATATGCTCTTGATTCAAACAATTTCGGTTGGTTCTTTTTTAAGTTCGTCCATCCTTTCTCTTTATTTTTTAATCTTGCTTTTGCCTTCCTCAAACCTTTTTTCTTTAATTTTTGTATATTTTTTTGATTTGCAAAACAATAATGATAATAAAAAGCAAATAAACAGCATATGTATTAATTTATTGTTTTAAGCATGCTGCGGTGCAAATTTTCTTTTTGAAAAAGTCCGAAACGCAGACGAGGTGTGATTTCAGCGGTATACATTTGACATTTAGAATTTCTATTTAGCTTTCAATTAATATTAATTCTAAATTTAAGTTTTCTTTTTTTATATTTTTAAAAAATAAGCATAAAAATATTCTTCTTTTGACCCTGCAAATAGGGTTATAAACTGTTGAGCAAAACAGGTGGAGTTTCTAAAGATAGCCGGTACTTGTCCGCAAAACGAACACCCTTGTAAATGGCTGAATATAGTAAAGTATTAACAACAGATAAAGTATTTCCTTGTTGTTCAAAACTTTCTCAGAAATAGAGCATATCATCATAGATCTTGCTGGTTAAAACCACTCATTTGTTCAATTGAAAAATAAAACATTTAAATAGCCTAAGGCTAATACAAATTAAATGACTGGAGTAATGGACGATCATGACGGCTGTTCGGTTCGATTTTTAGTTTTTGGCAAAAAATAAAATAAATAATAAAAAAAAAAACGTAGAATCAAGCTCGCATCGAATCACGATCGTGGCTGAATCCCGATCAGCTTGATTTGTTGTTCGCGTCTTGATATCAATACGTTTCTAGCTACCGTATTTCGATCGCGCTGCTGTTAGAACTCGCTGCAAGCAGCATATACTTAAATGTATGAAAGAAGACATCAATAAAGGATATAATACTACACTTGTGCGGATTTCCAGGCTTCATAACTAACTCATTTTGCAGAAATAGACAAATGATGAGTAATCAAGGGCTGCTCTTCCGTTTCCCGTGTCCAACATCTATTTTTGCCTGTTGCACGTTGCCCGCGGTGCTTGCCTGTCTGTCTGTTGGCGAGCAGTTGTAACCTGTCGCCGTAGACTATAGTCTGCGCCCCGGTCCTCCAATTCTTTGCAAGCTGTAGTCTGCCTGAGGGGTTCTCTTATCCACTGTCCCCGCTGCAGCTCCGTCGACAGTGCGCCGTGCTGATCCGGCTCCCCCACTATTCTTGTTTCTCACGAGTCACCGGGGCCCTCTTGAATCCTGATCGTCTTGACTCTTTATTCTTGACTCTTGATTCTTGAATCCTGTCTTTGACCTCGGTCCCTTGTATTCAGTTTTGACTCTTGAGCTCAGCGGAGGGCAGTCTACGTTCACGGGAGACCTGATTTTCTCCGCTTGTTCACATACTTGTTCAGCACAGCTTGCACCAAAAACTGAAGATTGCTCCATTGGAATTTTGTATTACAGGCATCACTGTTTCTTTTTTTTGGTAATTGGACGTCCTAATAAATATATTTATATATATAAAGTATACTATATGTTGTACACTACTGCCGGTGTCTACTTTAAATCCTATTCTTTTAAAATAGGATTGTGTTGAAAATTGTAAATCACAACTATTATAAAGGAAATTTAAACTAATTATGTAGATGTAATCACATATTTATATAACAACCGTGTTACACAATCAATCTACATATAAATACTAACACACAGTTCCCCGAAAAAGCTTTTCAACGTTATATTCCATGGCTCTCTGGAGCTCACAAGCTTGTCCAACTTCAAAACAGCAATTTCAGATCAGCGGCGCGGAAATCACACTAATATTTGGCTGCCCCTGAATATCTCCTGATAATGCAGGTATATCCTGCAACTATCGGCATTTATTATAATTAAGACTCCTGGCTGCTTTTAAAATTATATACACACCTATAATATCACATGTATATACTTAAAGTTGATTCTTTACAATATATACAATATATATCTAATTAATAAACAACGCTACAGACTGTCATCAAGAATTCAATGACATCAAAAAATCTACAGAAGATGAATAAAGATTTCGTTAATAGTAGAGGTATAATTATACTCAACTATACATATATAATATAAGTCCTGTACTTATTATACTTCTCAAACGTATCCCAGCCAGTACGTATAATTTATGTGCATTGTTGCAACTTGCGAAAGTAGACAACGTTAAATTTTTACTTTTAGCAGGATAATTAATTGGTCGTGCACATCGGTAAAACTATAAATAAACTTCACTTTCAATAAGATAATCAAAGGAGACAAATTAGCAATGCCACATATCGCTCGATTTCATTTGTCAAGTCTGCGAGATTTTTCGGCGACCAGCTGTGGCCCACCGATTTGTAACTATAATTTCAGAATCTCAGAGACAAAACAGACACAAAAGAGACAAAGAAATTTTTTTTAAAAACCAGAAATATATAAAGTGTGATCTATTATTATAGGTAGGACTACTTAATATAATATCAATTGTATAACTTGTAATAGTTTTTACTCTTTGCGGTTAGTATCCCGTAACGCCACATATAAATTATAATAAGCTCTTTTCTTTGCACCAGTTTTTTTACTTAATTAGTAAAATTTGCGAATCGTTTTGAAACACAATTTCAATTATTCAATATCTTGAGCTGCATGTACGATGACTCTCATTTAATAACTATAAGCAAAGCTTCTAAAACTTTTTATAGAACTTTACAAAAATAGGGGTTCAAGCAATATCTTTTTACGAAACATTATAGTGTACTGTACAGTGTAGTCTATAGACTATACCTTGTTCTTGGTTTGCCAGTTGGGTAATCCTCCAACAAAAAAGGTGTTGGCGAATTATGGGCTCATGCAATTAAATAAGGGACTGGTTTATATTCTCGATATTGAGGTATATACATACACATCGAATATCAATTAAAATTATGATCCTGGTGGGTTTGTGAGGAAAGTAAATGCACATCTTCATAGGTGGATCCTCATAGAAATTGGGAAATCATCAGATTTTTATCTCTCGCCGGCTATTTTCAGTAGATCAATCTTTTTGACAGATTAATAGAAGGTTCCACCAAATTAGATAAAAAGAAATATTATCTTATTTAAATTTGTTGGAAAAAAAGAAATTTTAATATAACAACAGCAAGTCGAACTGGAAATATGAAAATAAGTAGCATACTGATTCTAAACAACGTAAGTCATACAGTGTCGGCCCGTTCTGAGTTAGTCTCAGATTATAGAATTCAGGTTATATGCAAAGTAAATCGTTTTACTCCTCTTTTTTTTTTTTTCTTATACCGAAATCTTCCCTGAATGCCGCCGCTTAATACTTGGCTATTGATTGTCATCAATTCTAGGGTATATCTATCTTAGATATTCATAGATATACATAGATATACATAGATATACATATACATATACATATATATATAGATAGAATGATGAGCTAATATGATCGGGGAAATCTTAGGTTGTAAGCTCTTTGTAAAAGCAAATCATAAAAAGATCAAGTAATTAGATTCCCTTTAACGACCGCTTATTATTCAACAACAATATGTGTGTCTATGTATATATATGAAGTTCTGACATGATTTTCTTTCAGCCAATTTATCATCTATCAAAAAAAGAAATGGCTTTGAAAATCAATTTATGCATTAAAACAGTAAAACAATATGATAAAACAGGTACGCTTCTATCTAGCCCAATAAAAAGGCTTGAGCACTAACGGCACAGTAAATTGATTTCAAATAAATACGCAAATGGATAGATTAAGTGCCGACTTACAGTGAGTCCTTTTTACCCCAACAAGATCAATCCGTGCTGACCTTTACCTAAGAAACTGCAAGCTATCTAAAGATTCACTCATATTGAAATACATGTTACTATATACATATATAACCTCTTTGATAAATGACATTTATAGTAGCTGATCAAAGAGAACCAATTTATAAATTGAACAAAAAAAACCCGAAAGAGGTGCGTACATACGGACGTACATACACACAACTTAGCACGTCATATGCTGTCAGGCCTATTGCATTCACCCCAGGGGTAGACCGTAGGCCGTTTCTCCCTCCAGTCCTCAGTCCTCACCCCTCAGCCTCCGTGGTTTACTCTGTTTACAATTTGCAAATTGCGCCCATGTTCCCCCTAGGCTCCGCCAGCTACCAGCTTATTTTGCTTCCACGGAAGTTCACATTCGCTGGCCGTGGATCCGTTGAAACTTGCGGGCAGGAGTTATTATTGTGGAGACAGCACAAACGCAATTTTTAGAGTTTGTTAATCGCCCGATCGCCACTTGATCGCCAGCCTAATCTCAAAGTAACCCACCCATATACGTAATATCACTTAACATCAACCAGCAAAATCAGCCAGAATCTTCATCTAATTTAATAGCTAATCACAGACCGGCTATTTGATTACTTAAATTGATTCTTGATATGTGAATAAATAAACTTCTGATACTGATGTATACAGCCACAGCAGCAAGAATAAATGTGGAAAAAAAAAGAGAACAGAAGCAAACAAAAAGGAATTATAGCTAAGAAATGCGATTAATCAGACCAAACAAACAAACAACAATCTTCGCCGTACCTTGCGGTGCCATATCGAAGAATTATCAATTACAAAGTTTCCACAATTTGCCCTGTATCAGTAAATCCAACTTGACGTTTATCACCACGATACGTTGGATGGATCGTATACACCCTGCTAATTATTGCCGCATTCCAAGTCTGTTTGTGTCTTGCGCGGTGTGCCTGTCTCATCAGTCTACTGGGAGCAGCATCCTGAAATAACAGGTTGCTTGGTGAATTAGTATTTAGAAAGAACCACGGCGGGAACTGGCTGTAGTGCGCGCTGTTGCGGCCTGCGGGATGCGGACTGGGGGCTGTGGATTGCGGATTGCGGATTGCGGCGGCGGTCCAGGCCAAAACCAACTGCTTGCCTGCAGGCTGCCTCCCCCGGTTGCTTGGCCTGTTCCTCCCCCAAAGACAGCTGACATTATATAGCAATATGTATAAAAAAAGAATACATACTTAGTCTGTAACGCCGCCTGCGGGCTGTCTCTCTTCCTTTCCTTTCTTTTGGGCTACCCTGTGCTGCACCACTGACCAGGCCGCCGCCTGTCGATTGCAATTTTCTTTTTCCGTCCTCCTCGCACGCTGCTAGCCCGGCGCTCACCAAAATTGCTTTGCAGACTGCAACCACCGCTGATCATAGTGGAGCACGCAGGAACTGTGCCAACGTGGTACACCGTAGGTCCTGTCTCCACGTCTTCCCTCCAAACTGGATCCACTGCTAGTATTGTCTGCGACGCAAAGCAGCGCAGCTAATGTAATAATGCACCTCGCTCGTTATGTTACCAGGAAAATCGATGTATAGGAGATGCAATTCTGGCCTACATCTGTTATTGCTTCTACTTTGGAAATTTATATATACATATTATTATTATTATATATATAGACTCTCTCATTTCCGTTATCTTGCCC
The DNA here is from genome assembly GCA_030556425.1 of Ogataea ovalis. Classification (NCBI taxonomy): domain Eukaryota; kingdom Fungi; phylum Ascomycota; class Pichiomycetes; order Pichiales; family Pichiaceae; genus Ogataea; species Ogataea ovalis. The sequence continues at coordinate 286,500 of JAKTTZ010000011.1, forward strand.
TGGTTCCTGAATCTTCTTCTTTTGCTTCTTTTTTTTTATCCCCTTTTAATTACTAACTCTTTATTCATTTCCTTTATTTTGAATATCATCTTTTGTCATTAAACTGACTTAGATTACTCGATCGTCTTCCTCGTTGAGTTTAAAGCATTTTTGTTGGTCAACGTTAATACATATTTTGCATCGATTAATTTTAAATAATAAAAGAAGATAACAGATAGTTGATCGGTTTGTTTTATATCGAACAATACCGAATAAAAGACATTATTTTACCCAAACATTTTATTTATATTACTTGTCTTCTAGAAAGTACAATTTACTATACTAATTTCATTTAAGTTTGACAAATTGTTGGTCACCTGTTAAAAAGTGATCCAGTATAACGCATTCGCTGAAATAGATCAAAATTTTATATTTATCCATTTGCTCCAATTCTTTTTTTTGTTTTGGTGCTTGTAAAAATCCATTGGAAAGCCTTTGAAATAAATTATGGACTCTTCCTCAACATCAATGCCATATCCAGAATACGGAGAGTTTCTCACATATAATCAATTCGTTCAGCAACCACTTCAAACCTATCCCCAATTTCAACAAGGGGTTCAAGGTCAACCTTCCCATCCTTATCAATACCAAGTTCCACAACTTCACTATTCTGGACATCAATTCTCCACTCCTCAAATACAAGATCATTCATCAACGTCTTTCCAATTCCCTAATGTGTATACAAACCAGCAAGTTTCTACGTCAAGCTCTGCTTCCATGAGTGGGTTACCTCCAACAGGTATTCATTTGCGTAATTCCAACATTAATGCAGTGAATAGACATAGCAGTTTAAGTGTTGATCCCCTGCAGAACGAGTACTATCAGCAGCAGCAACAGCAACAGCAACAGCAGCCGCAATCGCAATCGCAACCACAACCTCAATCTCAACCGCAACCTCAACAGCAGCAACAGCAGCAGCAACAACAACAACCGCAAACACAACCACAACAACAACAACAAGGTCAACACAGTATTCCAGGCACTTCTGTTTCTCTGCCATATTCTTATAATAATAACTACGTGATTAGCTCCGGAGATCCAGCTAGTTCACAGGTTTACTCTCAACAACAGCAGCGGCAGCAACAGCAGCAGCAGCAGCAGCAACAACAACAACAGCAGCAGCAGCAGCAACAACAGCCAGTAATTGCGCAACTACCCACACCACCACATTCCATTTCAAGACCTGCTGGCACATTTGCTTATACAACGGGATCTACTAGCGATAAAGTGGTTCCTTCATTCTCTTCTACTGATTTATACACCCAACACCATCAACTTACATCTTCAGATTCGCTGGCTGGTCCTCATTCTGAAATATCTCTTTTAAAAGAGGTTCCACGTTTACATTCTCTTGGTTCGTTACCTGCTGATACAGCATCAATTCCATCTCATCAGCATTTACTACCACATCATTATCATCTTGGTGGTAGCCTGATGCCACCATCCACTGTTGACTTGGAATATGAAAAGAGACGCCACACAATCCCACAACCTACAAAAAAACGAAATTCGAAAGTTATTAAGAAAAATAGATGTTGCGTTATTTGTCAAAAGATATTTAATCGTCCATCTGGATTAAAGATTCATATGTATACTCATACAGGTGAAAAACCATTTAAATGTGCTTGGGATAACTGTGGGAAGTTCTTCTCTGTTCGTTCAAACATGATACGACACCACAAGATACATTTAAGAAAGCATGCTCAAATGAAGAGTAAAGAAAAGATCCCAAAACTAGAGCAGCATGTTAATGGTGCCTATGGATCGGTGACTAATTTTAAAGAAGAAGAAGGAGACGATGACGATGACGAAGAGGATGATGAAGTTGATAAGCATCATCACTCAAACAACTAATTGTTTTATTCTTTCATTGATTCATTCATTAGACCAAATGCTTGTGTTTTTATTTTTGTCTTTTTAACAATTGTAATTGAGTTCACTTTTTCTTTCTGCTGCTTGGATATTCCTTCCTTTTTTAATGTTCCTTATAGATGTATGAGATTCACTTACAGTTAATTGTACCTACCCATCCAACACTCGAGTTTTCTGATCGATAATTCATTTTTTTTCCCGTGCTATCCCAATGAGAGTGTGTGTCTGTTTGTTTTTTTCTTTTTTCCTTGTACTTGGTTTCTTTGTTCCATGTTGTTTTTTGTGCTTGCTAGTTTTTTTTTTGTGATTTAGTTTGTTTTTTTATAATTTTATATCTTGCGGTTATCTTCTTTTGATTTGAAAATAATCGTGGGTAATTTTGTTTTTTTTTTTTGTTTTTTATCTTGTGCTTTTGTTTTTACTAAGATTTTGCTCGATTTGAGCTTATCGATTAGACTACTAATTTCTGGCTTCTACAGTTTTAGTTCCTACGTTTTGTCTTTTTGTTCCTTCGTTTTTTCGTTATTACTGTGTATTAGAATGAATGTATGCATTTATATGTAACTCATTTTTGCGTCAAAGGGTCGATTCCTTTAATTCCATAACAAGTAGAGTTGTAATTCATAGACAAGCTAGCGTAAAAAGAATAAAATTCGATTAGTTATGAATTGAAACCCGAAAGATCAGTTTGATGAAAGGTAGCAAGGTTCCTTATTGGCAAACAATGAGGTCAAACGGCTTCGATTCTTTAAAACAGATTATAGATTGCTGTTTGATATTATAACACTACTCCAAATGAATGAATTGACTAAATATCATTGGCCAATGATTATAAATTAAACAACAAATCCAAACCGTTAAACGTTAGGATTGCTCTCACACCTTAAAATTAGCTTCAATAAAGGTAGCAGCAGTAGCAGCAGCAGCTGGCATGAAAATGCATTTTCAATCTGTCGGAGGGAGGGAGGGGATATGGCTGTACCTGACTATCAATTAGCTTTTTATTTCTTTTTTCCTAATCTTTTACAGCAAAACGCTAAACAAAGCAAATTAACCTGTAACAAAGTGCAACAAACCTAGGTTGTGTACAGGCAAACAAAAGTAAACATCACTTGTTTCCGAAAGAGGAAGTACTATGAGGGGAACTTTCCCACATCCGGCAAGGCTGAAGGCTTTAGGTGGCCAGCCGGCTGTCCAGCTTCAAAACCAGATGTTAATAATTGTGTTTATGATAAACTTGAAATGGATAAAATAATATTAACAAATGGCAATTGAATAATTATTATTTTATAAAGTTCAATACGGTTATTGTTTTGTTGTGTTTCAAATATCTATGTAGAGGAATAAAAAAAGAATAAAACTTTATACGAGGTGGAGGAACTAAGCAAAAAAAATTTTTTAGACTGTTTTTTCTTTTTGGAAACTGACATTGGAAAAACACATCCTTTATAAAACTATAGCAAAGTAAGATTACGGTGGAAGTTTGCTGCTGGGAGCCACTTCTGCACAAGTTAAGTAGAGATGCCGTTTCGATCTACCATATTTTCGGCTTGAGAAGCTATAATTGCAGCATTAGGGCCCACCAAAACCGACGCTTAGTTGAACTATTGAAATAAAACTGTTGGTAACTAAATGGACCATTTTGAACCATTCCTATTTTGAAACAATCAATACAATGTATACACAATGTCGCCACATCATGATCATATTGAAGTGGCTATGCAAATTACTTTCAAGCACGTACGGAGCAGACTTCCGTTAATGAAATCGCACTAGTTCATGATTTGCAGAGGAGGAATCCGAGATCAACTAATTAAATTAGCTATTGATAATTCGAGATCGACAGCGTTTTCAGAAGCAGAAAGAAGCAGACGGAGCAAGAGTCAGGCTTCGGTTAACGCTCTACGACTCACGACTCCCAAGTCCCAGGCAGCCTGTAGGCTTGTCTCAGAGTCTCCCCGTAAGAGCAGCATCCACTATCCAGTGTCAGCTCCCGCAAAGTGCAATTGCAATTGCAACTCCCAGCAGCCAGCAGCCAGCAATAAGCATCCGGCAATTCGATCCTCCTGATAGCCCCCAGCAGCTGCATAATCGATCATTATATGCCTGCGTTGTTCAATATGTCACAGAATTGAATGGTCGCGTTTGGGACTCTTGACTTGCAGCCAAATTTGGTATACTTTATTTAACTGGACTTTTTTTTTTGGAAGCTAAGCTTCCCTTTCCCTGATCAGGCTCATCGGCAACAACGGCAAGCATTTTGCTAATTTTCGGCTCAATTTTTGCCAAGTTGTCTGGCAGTAATCTGGCAGCAATCTTTTCACTAAATCAAATACGGTGCAAGAGATCGATATCAAGCGATTATCATCGGCGTAGATCCAAATTTAATGAAATTTTACGTAGATAAATATATATATATAATCTCTTCGGAGTTCTTAATCTTTACTAATCACCATCAAATGAAAGCCAATTGCTATTGATTTTGGAGAAAAAAGGCTAAACGGATATATGAGTGCCGAAGTATATGTATATATACACTTATTACCCAACCTCAGTAGCCAGGTTTAATAAATTTGAAATTTTATTCACCTAATTTCGGTAATACTGCAGTCGGTAAACCGTAAGTGTGAGAGCTTTATTTAGAAACTAGAAGATACTTTAAACGCAAAAAATAGACTCAAAGCAATGTTTACTGCATAATTAAAACAAACAAGCAAACATGTTTTAATCAAAGAATCATATATGATTCTAACCAATTAATGCAAGTTTTTAATTATTTATTTATATATTGTTGTAATTTGTTTTCCTTTTTTTTTTTTAATTATTAATTCAAATGATCGGCAAAGGGTACAGGGGTATACAATTTCTCTACATTTCAAATTATCTTGATATCATCTAGAAGGGACACCCAGCGTTGATCGATTGTTAACAGTTTTACCAATTTCTTTAAGGATCAACAGCTTAAGACTCTTATGCTAAACCCCGATACTGCAGTTTTTGCAGTCACGCAAGATAATATAAAATTCTAAAAAAATAATTCCGAGCTTGATTATAATTTTAATTTTCGAGATAATAATCAACCTTAGTTCTATAAGTGTAATTCTAAATTGTGCACACATATATATGTATAAATAATTATATATAATTAATCTAAATGCATATGGTTGAAAACTGTTGCGGTCCATACGTCATATTCCTAAATTTGGCGGTTGAAGAAAAAATAAACATAAAGGAAATGGGCACTCAATTACGTATATACGTATATACGCACATTTAACACCCCTAAATATGTATATTAAATATAGACATATAGTAAATTTTGCAAATGCTGATTTATGTCTTTGACGCACCCACACTTTGCGAATATTCACTAGAGGTTTTTCACCAAACAAAATTATGAATTCATAAAGTCTCCCTCCCTGTCGGTCTTAGGACGTCACTGAATATCGCCATTCCTGAGTTTATTTCCCTATTTGTTTTCATTTTTACCATTTGGCTTGCTGGCGTGCTTTTTTTTTTCTTCCCTTTAATTAATTTTGTAATTCTCTTTTAGTTTTTACCTGTATATACATACATTTATATTTTATTCCTCTCTTTGTTTTTATTATTACTATTATTCTATTATGTCTTTGTTTCAGCTTTTGTTTCTTTTAGTTGTTGTATGAAAGTAATCCCGCGCTGTGTTTTTCTTTTTTTCAAGTAATTGAACGTGCATAAATATACATATCCCCCGTTGAATAATTTAAACTCTGAGTCACGCTAATAATAACAAAGAGAACTCGTGAACGGGAGACAGATATATTGTAACCTCCCAATTGGAGTTAGATACGATGGAGTTGGGCAGGCAAATGCGCAAGGCAACTCTGCCGCCAGCCTGTGAGTGTGTGTTTCTTGTTATAATACCTCTAGTAACAGGACGGCCGCAAAGCAGCCGCAGAACCAAATAAATATATGTAGCATTTAAGGATCCACAGGTCCACCACACTCCACATGCTGATGGATGTCCACAGCAGCGACAATATTGTTCGAGACTTTCTCAAACGTTGCTTGATGAGTTAGCCGATCAGAAACCTCTCTCAAGGTATGCTCGTCGTTCGATCATCGATGGGATTGCGAGGGAGGGGAAAGGGGTACCTAGTATACTGTAGTATGTATAGCTAAAAGATCTGGAGAAGATAATGTAGCTTCTCGTATCAATTAACTGATCGAAACCAATACAATACAATACAATTTTATAACTATTTATTTATTTAAATATTCATATTGATAAGTGATATATCTTTGAAACATAAAAATAGCAGCATATTTTATGCAATTTATTATTCAGAACTATAATTATAAACCAATTCATAAAAACTATGGCTGCAATCAACTAAACTAATGCGCAGCTAATATTGTATCTTACACACCCACCCACCCAGCTAACTACAGCCACTATATTAATACTACCTACCACCTGCGCTGGCTGTTCATTTTCACTCCCCTTTATTCATTTATTTTTGAGTAATTTATAATTTTAATCTTATATGCTCTCAACTCATGATTCCCACGGTAATTTTAAATATTTCTTAACCGGGGTACTATAAATTTACGAAAATTACTTAGGCTTTTTGATAATTTAAATGTTAATATATAAATAATTAAAAGTGATAAATTTCATATCATAATAATAATTACATTATCCGGACGCAACGGAAAACGAGATTTTTCCAATGCAGGCTATTTATCTAGAAATTGTAGAAAAATGATAAAATTTCACAAGGGAAACTTCTTGTAGCCATTTTAGGTGCGGTACTGTAAAAAAAAAAGTTTTAGTATATAAAAAAAGGAGAATTTTTTCAAACTTCCACTTAACATAAAGCAGTTAGCAATTGCTCCTCCCATATCTGATAAAACTATTAATTTCATAACGAACTAACTGATTTTGGAAACTAGCAAATAAACGATGTCATTGATTAAAACCAAAAAAACCACAAAAAATAGAAAAGCCCTTAAAAAAGACAACAAAAAATATTACTAGCGGTAGTTGGTTCGCTTGCATGATCCTCGAAACTCTAAATTATAATTTAATAGGGAGACGCTTAGAGAGAGTATCAAGCTGTGTGTACAGCATTCAATTTAGTGTAGTTTTCACATGCTCCTTATATTACTCATAAATATCGCAGACTGGATTGCAATCATCCAAACGAAATCTTATTTTGGTTCCCTAATTACCCCTTTTAAACATATCACCTAGAAAGTCCATGCTACTTTTAGTTTCAGATGATCTAAAAAGAAAAGGGCACTAGTCTGTTTAAGATTGATAGATAGATGCTGTTAATCCACACTAGATTTTCTAGATTTGTTTTGAAAGTTACTTTCTCTACATTTCTATAGCCACATCCACCAATAGTAAAACAACAAAAAAATAGAAAAACTTAAAGATTACAAATTAAGAGAAAAGAGAAAATCATAAAAATCTACGTATTTCATTTATGCACAGGTTTTTTTAAACTATTAATTCGCTTCACTTTTTGATGACAAGAGTAGTATTATACCGTTGGTCATAATTATTGACAGTTGACAGTATTCAAATAAAGCTTACTTTATGGTTGTTACATGTAGGTAATATGTGCTTCCTTTCATTTTTCCTTGTTAATTGGATGCCATGATAAAGCAGTGCCCTTGTTCAGTTATCGAGCGAATTCCAAATCCAAACTTAACTTTGAAGCAAATAAATATTAAACTTAAAAACCTAAAAAAGATTTGAGATTTCAGTGAAATTTATATTTAACGTCGATTGAAAATTAATCGACGCGTCGGTTTTTGACAGAGAAAAATGAAAAACTTAAAAAGTACTTTTTTTGCTGACACGCTATTTAAATTGGCAGCCAGGTTCGTTCATGAAAAAAAATACATATATGTTCAGCTCGATCAGCGATCAGAAATGCTTCTTAACAAAATTATTGAATGACGTTAAAACCACATTACACAGTGTTATCGCTAGGATAGGTTATACATAGCACACCCATTCATTGATATATAATGGCCAGACAAAATTTTATTGGGTTTGTGATCTCCCAAGGGAAGATGGATAAAACCATCAAAGTGAGAGTCTTGCAGAAAGTTTTCAATAGAAAACTACAGAAAGAATATTTCAAGAGAAAAGATTATCTTGTTCATGATGAAGCTAATATATGTAGAGAAGGAGATTTAGTTAGAATTGAAGCAACTAGACCATTAAGTGCAAGAAAGTTTTTCGCTGTTGCTGAAATCAAAAGAAATAAGGGTCAACAGTTTGCTAGATATGAAAGTGAAGCTAAACTTAATGTGATTACTGAAGAAAACGCAAAGAGTTTGGAATTCTTAAAGAAAAGAGAATTAAATTCTGCAAATAATAAAGATTCATTATATTCCGATTTAAATGAAATACATAATTTAAGAAAAACAGAAGAATTAGATCAAGTTGAAAAAGAAAGAATTAAGAAATTAAAGGAAAAATATGGTATTTCAAACTGGGATGAAGAATTTGAAAATAAAGAATTATTATTATCTGATATCACATACTTATCTTCAAAAATTGAAAATATAAAACTTGATTTGGCCGTTGGTGAAAAATTAACGAATTTACTAAAGGATGAAAACAGCGAAATTTTCAAAACTATTGCAAATAAAATGGGTGTCACTAGTGAAACAAAGAAAAACATTAAAAAGAACTTGTTTAGAAAATACTTAAAGACTGCTACTCCAGAAGAATTGAAAAGTGCTGGTATTGAACTATGAATGAACTAGGTCGCTTCCTCCTTAAATGATTAAAAATAAAAATAAAGGAAAAAAAAATATTTAAAAATATTTATGTACATATCCATACTTAGATAAACAATCTTATTGTAATTATTTATATTTGTTTATAGTTAATAAGTGCTATCGTTATTACTAGACTTTTTTTTATCTAACATTATAACATATGCTGGGGGGTACTGCATTGAATGCCTGCTATATCGGAACTAAAAAAAAAAGATAAAAATAAATAGAAGAAAACATAGAAAAACGAAAACAAAAGAAAAAAAGATAATGAAGTACTAACAAACTAACTTCTTGTAAATCAAACCAATATTGAACCAAAATTATAACCAACAGCAAAAAAAAACAGGAGATTAAAATAAAAGATAAAACGCAAAAAAGTAAAAAAGTATAAAAATAGTAAAAATAAACATATGAAATAAGGTCAAAGCTGATAGAAAGAAATTTTGTAGGGGAAAAAAGAGGGATACGAATAAAAGAGGAAGCACCCCAAAATAAAAGTGATAGAGATGAAAAGAAAAGACGAAAAGAGAAGGGGAAAGAAGATGTAAATAAAAAAAAAATCAAATTAATGATACTAAGCTATTAAACAGACAAATGAAATAATTCATCAACAGCGACAAATATTACAGATATCCAGTCTCACAGCATAAAACAACCAGTTGTCAGAATCAAAATTACTAAAATTCCTAATAAAGCAGAAAAAAACAAACAAACAACAAAAACAAACGTTTTATGAAATTAATTCAAAAACAAATAATCATAACTTGATGATTAGTCAAATTGCATCATATACATTGCTTATTGTTGTAGTTCCATGTAAAGGACTGTTATCAGTGGAAAAGTTGAGCAAACCATTCAATCCTAATAGTCTTGAATCAGAATTTGGATCTTGAGTATTAGAACTTGAAGAAGAGACCGGACTTGATGCATTACTGTGCTCGAATAACACAGTACCTGACAAATTATAATGTTCAATCTCGGCTTTTAAGAATTCATAGATATTTATGAATTGATTCTCATTCAATTCATTAACTTTTTTCAAACTCTCTAGCCAGTTATTATTAATCATAAGTAATATATTTTGCTTCTTTTCGCTTAAAAATTGACTAATCAACTCATTGAATATAGAAATGAACCTTTCAACAGTCAGACCATGATAATATCTAAATTCAACAGCCTGAAATTTCGGCAATTTATTAAAAGTAGTTATTAAAAATTCTATTAAAAAGCTTAATGGGACAGTTAAATCATTTTCGATCGGTGGCAAGAAATTTAAAGTGTAATCTGATAATGTTTGGAAAAAATCATCAACAAGAGGTTTGACTCGCAAAAATGAGTAATCAGATGAAGGATCAACTTTATAAGGAATGTTATCAAGTATTAATTGTAATTTGGTACTGAGTACTTCCTGTGCACTTTCAACTGTAATTTTAGGGGAATGCTTAGTAACAGTTTCAGTTAACTCTGGGTGATTATTGATTAACCCCAAAACTAAACCTTGCAATGCTTTTTTATCTAATGTTTCAATCATTCTACTGATAGATAACTTCTGACCATACAGAATTGGATTTCTTTGTTTCTTATTCTTTAAAGTGGATTTTTGAAATTTTGGTTTCAAAGCATATTTGGATCTTGGGATTGATTGATCATCTTCGGTATGCTGATATTGATCCTGTTCCGGCATCCGCCTCTTATTTATTTTTCTCTGTATGCTTGGTTTAGATACTCTATGCTGTGGATCTTTCTGCATGTGATTCTGTTGAAATTCATATGGGAAATTAGTTGGAAGTAAACTCATGGTTTATAAGGTGCCTTATTCGACGGAAAAATGCCAATGTAAATATCGATTTAAAAGGTGGTTGCCATCTACTTCAAAATGAAATACGCTGCATCAAGCAAAAAAAAAAAAAAAACAGAAATTATACGGTCTTCGGTCATTTGAGTTTTGAGGAAGAACAAACAGAGGTCTGAAAACTGCCATTTTTCATTCTGGTTTAATAATGTCTGATTAGATAACTCATTATGTCATTACTGAAATATCGTGGAGGAATATAATTCTTTTGCGGCTTTATCTTTTTCTTTTTGTTTTTCCTTGCTTCTTTTTTCCGTTTCTATTTATAATAGTAGTTTACACGACGACTTGCAAGAAATGCAGTTTCGATTAATCATAATTGCACAGTTATTTTTATTAATCTAAAATAAAGCAATGCCGTTGTATTCGTCGCATAGATTTGATAATATGACATTTAAAAATAGACTGCTTGCAAATTGAAGACTGGTGAAAAAAGGGTATGTTTATACCGCTTCAACTTCTCAAGTGTCATCGTTTTTATTCCCAGAGATATTATTTTCAAAGTGATTTTTATATGAATGAGCTGTATTAAATTAGGTAGAAAAACTAAATTAGGTAGAAAAACTATAAAATAAAATAGGAAGACGTAGAAACGAAAAGAAATAAATAAACTAGACATATTAAATCCAATGCGCATCACACAGGCCGGCAGCGTACCAGGCAAGGGATATTTCAACATGAAAAAACGACAATTAAAGCAATTTAAAAAAATTTTGTAAAAATATCAGAAAATCTATTGAGAAGAAATAACAACAGGTGCTGCTTCTAATTTGAAATCGTAAGATTTGGTATCATCGTATTCTTCTTGTTCTTCTTGTTCTTCTTCATCTTCTTCATGATTTAATTTCTTAATGATTTTACCTAAGAAATCAGTGTTATCATAATCAAATCCTAACCAGTTGATTGGAGTAACTGAAATTAGGCTATCCTTTCCATCAACACTCATTTCACTTAAGAAACGGTTATTTGAGTGTCTCAAGTTCTTATCAATGTTATAAACCAGATCCAAGTTGAATTCATCATCATCTTCGACGTATGATAATGCAGGAATCTTGTTATAACCACCAATAGATCTAGTTTGAACAAAATTCAAACTCTTTGAATCTGTTTTGTAATTGCTACTCATATGTAGGTTAATATTCAAACCAACACCATTAGGTAACAATCTTGAATTTTCATTCTTGGACTCATTATCTAAATATGTTCTATATTTATCAGATTTTGTTAATGCTCTAGAAGAATGGAAATTGTGAGTACCAAATTGCTTTTCATAAGATAAAGCTGTAATTAATTCTTGAATCTTTTCACAGAAGGCTAAAGGAAGTTCATTGGTTGAATCCAGACCATCATCGTGTAAATCAAGAATTCTATTAGCGACCATTTCTTCATCTAGCATTCCATTGACATTAAACACAGGAATATTTCTTTGTAAAGCAATCTTCATCATTTGGAAATTGGTATTGATAGATTGCTCGAATAATCCAACAGTTTTTTGATCTGCAGGAGTGATTAAAATCATATCGATGGACTTTAAATCTGTGTAATAAGTTGGAAGTAGATAATCAAGACTGAATAATAAAGTACCAATTAATGTTGATTTAACGTACCAAGAATCTGGTAATTTCTCATCATAAAAGTTGTCACCAACAGTTATATTTAACTTGTCACCAATATAAACTTGTTCGAACTCTGTATCTCTGCCTCCAAAAATATCATATTCATCATTTGATTGAATAGGAATGAAATCATATAAGTCATCCTGAGAAATTGGGGTATTATCTAGTAGCACATCATTCAAAGTGTTAGGATTGCGATGTAATGGAGACACAGAGATGACTTTGTTCTTTGAGTCAATGTTTAAGTAGTTATGGAACACTTTTGAACTTAACGATCCAAAAGGACTTGGGTTGATTATCAATATGTTCAACGAAAGAGATAACTTAGCTAATATTAATGTGGAAAATATAGTACTAGCTTTAACCATTTTTGTTTAATCTATTTAATTATTTATGAGAGAAAAGAATTGACAAATGATGCTGATGGTGATTTTTTTTTCAAGTTGGTATCTATAATATCAGAGTATCTTTTCAGATGAAATGCTATTTGGAATAAAATTTTATGATTTAATCCAATTTTTTTTCTTTTGTACAGTCACAAGAGGAACTAGCCAGTATATATAAACATGGGAACAAGGCCATTTTTGAAAACTAAACCGATGATGGTGTATTTATATACTGGGGATACATCTCATATTAATAAAAATAAGTACCCTTGCAAGCTATTGTTAAAGTTTGCTCAGAAAAATCTTAAAATAAAATATAACATCTAATAATAATCTCTAATTATTAATAGTTACATGGACACATGGGCAAAAGTTAAAGGCATAAATAGCAGTAGTGGTACCTAATTATTAGTACCACATGGTTGTGAAGATCCCACTGCTCTGTCATATATAAAACCGATGGAGGAGCCCCAGAAGGGAAAGGGTAGCTGCAGAGCGTCTTCCGGTGCAAATTCTGCTCACGCGGATGAGCGTGCAATTCCGCCTGGTTGCCTGTCCAGTGTCGGCGTTGTCTGCCAGACTGTCAGTGCCCGCCCGCGTGTGTGGCAGTAGCCACCAGCAGTGTGCCCGTTTGCTTTAGCTTTTATTTCCAAGACCTGCCCTGTATAACTATATATTTATTTTTCTATATACGGCAAAATATAAAAATGAGTCGATATATTTACACACTTAGAAATACGATTCAACTATAACATTTCCAAAATCCTGTATGTACTCACTGCAGTACTGAAATTCTAACCAAGATATATATAATACATATACATGAATATGGGTATAAGTGTATACATACGGCACACATGTATAAAATGTACTACAACAGAAATCTATTATTATAGCCTCTTAAAATCGGCACGGCTTGAGATCGGGGAGCCGCTTGGAAGCTGGAAGTTGGCAATTGGAACGCATCACAGTTCACCAGTTACCATTTGCAACGTACAAGGAGAGCAAGCTTCACAGGGATGTTCCTGGCATTTTGCTCTCAATGTACTAAAATTTTATGACAGCATCGTAATTCTCTTTATCATGCTACACTGCAAAACTATTGGTAAACAAAAATATTTATTAATCTTTCCTCAGTTTCAGTTTATTACTACACCTTTTTTTGACAGATTATCGTTTAAACTTTCAAAAGCTACCCATCATAGATTAAGGTTATAAACCATGTGAGCTATCAATCTGCCCTGAATCGGGGTATTTAACTCGTCAATTTATTGGCCAGCTAAAACAATTTTCTTCTTTTCTACATCGCTTAATCCTAATAATCTATTTGTCAACGTGTTTCCCTACTCCCTTAACTTTGTCGCAGTTAAGTATGTTAATACTTATTCAAAGCGCTATTATTCCCTGAGCCGCTTTCAAACAGGTCTCCTGAATCATTTTTATTTCTACTCTAGTCTATAGTCTATAGACTGTGAACGTGCAACCCTTTACTACTATTTCTTTTAAAAATGTGGTTTTTTATTAGGCGAATACGGAAACTTCCTCTCAATGGTGGTCCTCTCGCTTCTACACCGCAACAACCCTATTCTGCATGTTAGATATGTAGAGCTGCTAAAATGCTTTCATAGTATGAAAATGAGAATTTACCATAGACAAAAAAAAACGTGAAAAGAAAAGAATATAGCCTTACGTGAAAAGAAAAGGATATAGCCTTGCTTTACGAAGCTCTCTCTAGCACGTTCCTTCTACGAACGGTCTATGCCTATAAATTTATTCCGAGCTCAAAAACTGATTAAAAAATATTGTCTCATTTTAGTGATGGTTTATGTCAATTTTCCATAAAAACTGTAGAGCAGCATAGCCGATTGCAAATAACATTACAATGCATATGCTACATCCTCCAGATACATGGTTATATACAATCTGCCATTTATTCTTCCAATAAACATTATTGTGTTGGAGGAAGTGTATAGTATCTTAAAACTGTAAAGCATCTTATACGTACATGACGAAGTATATCTATAGTACTGCCCAGCAGTAGGTATAACATGTACTCTTTCAGGTTTCAATTGGTGCTCACTAATAACTGCTGACTTCTAAGAAGCCATACAGGAGCAAAGAACATCCAAAGATATCCCTTCTTGGCAGCACCCCACGAGACAAGTCAAAAGAAAAGAAATACACACGTGGGGCGAGCATGAAGATTTATCTGCTTGAAGCCTGCTTGAAGCCTGCTTGAAAAAGGTTTTATCCGCGTACACCGCGGTCAACCGATGCATCCCGCTCGTCGGCGACGGCGCTCTCCTATGCCCATCACGATTCATCGACCGTTTCTGCTCTAACTTTTCCCGGGTCGCGCACAATTTGCAAACTACAAACCTTAAGAATATCGGCTGGCGGACTCACACACTGATGTCTACAGAAGCTACAGTAACAGTAAGTAGTCTGTAGTCTGTAGTCTGTAGCTGTCTGCCTCACACACAACTCTATATAGCCATTATTTGTGAACACGGAAGATAGAATTGTGGTTTGGAATACTGCACAAACACCGACTCCGAGTCGCGTGCTGTGGTCCCGTGATTTGACTCACAAGATCGGACTGAGGCGTGTGAGCAACCCTATAAATTATAATGAACCACTTTTGTTCTGTTTAATCGTTCATCCTCAGAAGACTTTAAAGCAATATTTCAGATAGTTATAATAGTGGTTCTTTGCTAAAATATACTGAAGAAAACGCCGATATGGCTCTTTAAAATCACGCTCCATCTACAGCCCAACACTTTGTGTTTCTATATAGATTGCTACCACTGCAAATTGTTGTCTCTATTATGTCTCACTTCTTAAAAAAAAGTATCTGAAAGTAGCGTTGCATTTTGTGGATTAGGAAATATTACTATACATACATAATATACTTATATAGCTAGACCTGAAACAGTTTAATAATCCTTACACAGATGGGGATAAAGAAGTTGACATTTTCGTTTGCTAAAAGCGGTGAAAAAAGATTATCTCCATCAGATATTATATGAAGTTTCTTGGCTTGGCGTTTCAACAAACAAAATCAAGAACAATCTGATTGTCTTTTATGGGAGTTTGAAATTTCAGATGTAACAATTAGAATTTAAAAGTTGGAACTTGGAACTTGGAACTCTTGCTTACATATAGATGTTGTTCGAGACTGAGATTCATCAGTGTAACTTCAAACTGTAATTTATGGTCTCGCTCTAAAAATAAAGTAAGTCTAAAAATAACAGAATTTTAAGTATAAATATAGGCGGCATTTATATACTTAACAATTAGTTCACTTACTCTTCAATGGCATTCAAAAACACATAGGCATAGCAACTGTATATAGCCTTCTGAAAAACATCTATGGGACATATATATCATTGTAAACCAATTATTTTCTTGCATGCTGTCAAGCCTCTAAATTGTAAAAAATGATAATATGACAATCCAAGAATCACAATAGAGCTGACAGTCGGGTCATTTTATATGTGCAATGGCGAAAAATCAAACGTGATGATGAATTGCAAGTTTAACTAAAAATAAAGGAGCAACATACCCTCTTGGTAGAATATTTGACTTCTATCGGAGACAATAGCTAGATATTCGATCCTACTAGCATTTTTTCTTTTCTTTTCAGTTGGACTTTGCTTCATGCTATTCAGTTGATTCGAGTCGCGTTCTTGACCAATTCCTGGTTTTTTGCAATATAAGGGAAAGATCAATAAACAAAACAAAAAAAAAGGAAAGAACCCAGATGACTCTACTCCACTTCAAAAAACCATTGCAACAAATGTAATATATGCAACTTTCAGTATGTAACTTTTGACTGAAGATCAATTGGTAAGCTTCGGTTGTAAACGAAAATAGAGAGAAACCGACGCACATTAAGAATTAGGGACTTCTAATGACCTATTCTTGGGCGCAATAGAAGAATCAACAGTCATACGACATTTTTCTATTTTTTTCGTACTACTGCAATTCTGTACAATTGAAGGATGACTTTTATAATTCATTGCTTTTTATAATCAGTCATTGGGTATGTTTATTCTTTCATTCTTCTTTAAGTTTGAATTAAAGATGTCTTGTCAGTGTTGTGGTCAGTCCCTACGATAGCAGATTGATATGCTAAAAGAGGGATCCAATTCCCTTCCTTGAAAGAAATAGAATAAATGATGTAATTTGGTGTACTTCTCTTTTGCAATTATTGACTTCTATTGGGCATTCAGTGTGCCAGCTGTTGCTTTTGCTGTCATTTTGAGTTTTGATTGTATTAACAGTTGAACTAGATGACGGTTTTAATAGATTCGTATATAGTTCCTGAAAATACCCGAATATGATCAATTCAAACTTTTATTTTAGAATCAATCAGTTTCCTTAGCATTAATCTTCTGAAACTTTGGTAGCTGAATCATTTGTGAGACTCTTTCTTTTAACTTCTGAGTTTCAGAGTCCAGCTACCAAATGTCAACAAATGCAAATCTTGGTAGCGCTAGCCGATAACCGTGAAGTTGAACCAGCAAAGGTATGATGACTCTTTAGCTGAACCTGAATAATCATGTTCCTCAGCTAAGATAATTTGCTTTCTTAATTAATTCAGTTAAAAAGTATGATTCTCTAGGTTTGAGAGTTGAATTTGATTTCTTGTGGTTTTCTTCGCTAAACCAGCATTGAGCATTTCTTGAGAACGGAGAGTTTTTTACGTCCAATCATATACTACCAAATGTACTGTCTCAATTGAAAGCAAATAAATATTCATGATTTGCTACCCCTTTAGCTCATCATTAATAAATCGTGAATTTGGTATGGATGGAGTTTTGGAAAATATGATAGTATTCGCCATATTTGGTGATATTACCAAAAGAAAGAATGGATAAAACATCTAGAGAGCATCAGTGTCACGCTCGGCTACCAACCCTGCCTTCTCAATTTCTCTTCCTTGTTTTCTCTTTTTTTGCAAAGAACTTGAATACTTGAAACTAAGAAGTTTACACACCAGATAACACACGAAAATAGATTAAAGTGAAGATAATTCACAACTATCCATAGTATAGGACCAGCGGCCAAGTAGCTGACCTCAGAATTCCATTTCTTCCAGCTTATACCTTCTCACTTTCTTTCAACAAGAATAAAACTGAAATCTCCTTTATTTCAAAAGGAAAGACACCCTAAAATAACAACCATATGCTTAGATGACAACACAACCCAAACAAGGCATATGCGATAGAATCAAGTTTTTGAGCATATGGATTATATTGATAATCTATCAAATATGTCAAGTAAAACAGCTGCAACATTAATATTTGTGTTTTTGACTTCTTTGCGTAATTGTATAACATTAAAAATATTCATGGTAGCAAAAATTAAGGGCTTTGATCGATTATATTGGCTACCATATATCAAGTAGGCTATGTAATGAGTGAATGTATGCGATATAGCTGATATCTAGTCATGCCCTCACCACCATAATCACTGCCACAGTGCCACAGATGCGCCGACCAGCCTGGCCGCTGCGAAGAAGACATATAGCTACTAGCTGTAGTGCAGTTGTGGACAACAAGCCGCAGGGAGGCTGGCGATAGCTGGTTGTGCATGAGCTGATAAAAAAAAAATAGAAAAAATAATGCCTTGGTATTCAGCTTACTCGGTTACACTAGATGACTCTCAAGATGAGTTCGGTTATAAAGTCCAAAATTTTTGCTAACTTTTTATGGATATATGCCTTATATATGATATGAATGTAATTCAAAAGGCAATAATTTTAATCGATTAAATATATAGTTCAGAACGCCCTAGGAATAAATCGATAGAATTTGCAAGATAGACAAAAAGACATACGACTCCTTTCTATAATGCCAAATATAAGATCAATAGGGAAAGTTAATTACATATCATGGTTCTCGAGAAAACATTCCAGAAACTTGATCACAACAATAGGCAAGTGACTGGGGGACTTTAATAACTAGGCAACCAAACAGAACTAATTTTCCGACGGAGGCAAAGTGATACAATTGATATAACTGTAACCACACTTGGTATAGTGATATTATTCTTATCCGTTGGAAACTAGTTACAATTCATAGGAACTAATCACCATACCGCCGAACAAGTGGTTCGCAGAAGCTTGAAGTGCTAACTTTCTTTTCACATAGCATCACTTTTGCGATAAATAAGCATCTTAAAAAAGTAAAAGGAGCAATTAAATTAATTTGAATACCGCCCCTTGCTATTATCTATGTATAAATGACGTTGATAATTAGATCAGGCCCTTATAATAGTATGAATCTAAACAGTTTCTAATCGGTATATGCAATTTGCGGTGTCATAAAGATCTTGAAGCTAATCTCTTCGGGTAGGGTTGTCGATAAACAGGGACTACTTCCTTTTCAAGACCGCGGATTACGTATTGGTTAGACCAGGCCGCCAGATCTGCTATTTCCGAGACGTTTTCGGTAGCTCGTTTAGAATAGACCTTTTTTCCCGAGGGAGACCTCAGGCACACGAACTTGGCTAAAGCCAGCAATCAATCGGGAAATAGTCGCATCTGGAGTGTTGAGCCTTGGAGAGGAGGGTGAGACTGAAGCCTGTGAGTTATTCGTGACTCTGTGGCTGAAGCTTGACCGCCTCAAAAGGAGGAGGGACGTGATTCCTATTCCCCGCCATACAGATCAACTAAACAATCAAATTTAGCGCTCATCTCTACTTACTAGAATTGGAAATGGCTGAGAGATACTATATTGAAAAACTAGATTCAAGTGTAAGCACAGGCGAAAAATTGAAAAAGCGTATGAAACCGACGTGGCTATGGTATAACTGCCAGGCTTGCCATATTTAACGCTTGTGCTTTATCAAGCAACTCAGTTTTGTTAATGGTTTCTACCTGCCGCATATAAATTGTATTATGCCTGTTTTTTTTTATATTGATCAATCGATAGATATGATGCTTCAATTATAAATATTAAAACCTTTGAGATATAACATGACTGATTCATGAATATAGATAGTACATGCAGTTCGGAAATTGTTGAGAAAACATAAAGACAATTGTGTTGAAATTGAGTAATAGCCGAATATAAAAAATACTTGACACATTTGTTATTGGTTGTAGCTATTAATTGGGCTTTATGATTGAACTGTAGCTGCCGAACAATTATATGCACAAGATTACAAAATATAGATTCCTCGAGCGCCAAACAGGGAAAATTTAATCCCCTTATCGCAGAACAAATTCGCAACTGGCTATTGAGAAATCTATTGTTTTACAGATTAATTTAATTTCAGATTGCCTCACAAGAAGAAAATATTCGAGGGAGCAAATATTTCGATAGAAAAGAATAAAAAGATAGCTAGCAATAAATTGAAGCATTAAAACTTATACATGTATAAATGTAAATTGGGATTTATCATCTAGATATAAGCGCATGCCCGTGTTTTGACACTGATAGAGCAACAATTCAAGAGTCAAGAGATGCTAGTGAATAAAGTTGTGCAACCAGGTCGATGTATCCAATATACAATACCCCCAGCATGACTTTGGGGCTTATTATATCATATCAGTAAAATCTAGTTTGCATGTCCTCTGGTTGCTAATCTTAATCTCTCCACAGACTGCAGTGCAAAAGTTGAGTTTTAAGTTGTAATTTGTAAGAGAGCGTTTACCTGAAGATAAGTAACAAAAAACTATCTTTATAAAAAATAATAATATTTCGCAAGTAAGGAGTCCGCAACGCCTCAAGCACAAAAACTGAACGGGCTGTAGCCTGTAGGAAGAAAAATTTCGCACGGAGATTTGCATTGGGAAGGTGGACGAGCCAGGTGACAAAAACCGACAGCCCGGTAAAATAACTCAGCGCCCCCTTAGTTATGGCCTGGCCGCCTGGGCCCACCACACAGTTCGACTTGCTCCACGTAACACCACAACCACCCAGTAGTGGCAGCCACCTGAGAAAATACAAGCCATCCTAAGATATCCCGAAGCTTGGACCTGGAAAGATTCTGCCGCCAGACGTACTGATAACAACTGGTAAATAGTCTAACAATAATATCTATTGTCCCAGACCTAATTAACACTGAACAGTCAATAAGCAACTTACTCGTAATCTTAGTTCAAGTACAATATATAATTGTATGCCCAACATCCTTTACTCGGTCTTATCATGTTAATTATCTATAAGATATGAACCATAACATTGATCGGTAATAGATCTGTAGGCATTTACTATTTCTTTCTGTCACCTACTTAAACACTACATCATCAGCAAGAAGGAATTTATTCATTTGACGTTAGTGCTTGGCCCCCCTCCATCTTTTGCTCCCATCATCAATTCAACTTCAAATTGTCTCGAGAGACGCAAGCAACAGCTGACAGAAATCCCCTCCTCTCACCAAGAGCTCGCGTCCAGTTCCATCCCCTGCGGCCCCCCCTCTCTTTTTTCGTTCCTTTTGGGTGCATCCGCGCGCCGCAGCCCCGCTCGTCCTATTTGCGAACGGCTATCAGTAAATATTTAATTGTGGCTAATGCCTATATCTGCGCCACATGAGTCTCTCTCATAGATAACCGATTCCGAAGGCGATGTGGAGTCGGATCGGATGCAGCTTTGATTAACCTAAGAAGCACCAGAAGGGGCATCATCCATTGTGCCACCCGATCATGATGAAGCAATCATTTACACTTATACTGATAACTGATCACAGCCCGAACTGATCAGGTTGGTCTAAAATGTTTGTGCATGAATAGTTACGCTCGGCATAATAGGCGTTTCATTTTTCCCTTGCTTTTGATTGTCAAATACTGAGATCTTACGTATTCACCCCATAGATTGTTGTCTTCCTCCATTTGTATATAAATAAATCAAAGGATCCCCCGATTGTCTCGTAAATGAAGTATCTCTTGTATTTATTCTTATCCTTGTTCATAGAATCTTTTGTCTATTCCATTTATATATTAGATCTATAATACATACAGAACATCGAATAAAAATGGATTCTGGTAGCTCCACTATGGAAAAGAACTACAAACAAAAGGATGTTATTGAAATCGCCGAAGTCGAATCATTCCAATCCGATGTTGAATACACAACTCACAGAGGTTTGAAATCTCGTCACGTTCAACTTATTGCCTTGGCTGGTGCCATTGGTACAGGTTTGTTCGTTGGTTCTGGTTCATCATTATCAACTTGTGGTCCAGCTGCTCTTTTAACTGGTTATCTGATTTTATGTATCTTTGTTTGGTTCATTATGAACCAATTAGGTGAAATGGTTACCTATATTCCAGCTGCTGGTCAATCCACTATGTATGCTTTATGTGAAAGATATACTGGTAACTCATCTTTAGGTTTCGCCGCTGGTCTTAACTTATTCTATGCTCAAGCTTTGATTGCCCCAGCCGAAATTTCTGCTGCTGCTTTCATTATTCAATATTGGTCTGATTTAAATGTCGCTATTTGGATTTCAATCTTCTGGGTTTCTTTAGTTGCATTAAACTTCATGGCTGTTAAATTCTTTGGTGAAGTTGAGTTCTGGATTGGTTCTATCAAGATTTTCACTATCACTGGTTTAATTCTCGTTGGTATTGTTTTATTCTTTGGTGGTGGGCCAGATCAACATGGTGTTTTAGGTTTCCATTACTGGAAGGATCCAGGTGCATTTGTTGAACACTTAACCGATGGTAACACTGGTAAGTTCTGTGCTTGTTGGACTGCTATTATTAAGTCTGCTTTCGCTTTCGTTTTATCCCCAGAATTGATCACATGTTGTGCCGCTGAATCTGAAGCTCCAAGAATCAACTTGCCAAAGGCTACTAAAAGATTCATTTACAGATTAATCTTCTTCTACATTATGGGTGTCTTAGTTATTGGTGTTATTGTCGCTTCCAATGATGACAGATTAATGTCTGCTGTTGCCAATGGTGAGTCAGGTGCTGCTGCTTCTCCATTCGTTATTGGTATTCAAAATGCCGGTATTAAGGTTCTGAACCATATTGTTAATGCTGCTATCTTAACCTCAGCTTACTCTGCAGGTAACTCTTTGATTTACGCTTCTTCTAGAACTATGTACTCTATGGCTCTGACCGGTAGAGTTCCAAGCTTCTTTGGTATCTGTAACTCATATGGTGTTCCATATTACTCTGTTGGTTTAACTTCTGCCATTTCATTAGTTTCATACTTAAACGTTTCCAATTCTTCTACCGTTGTCTTCACTTGGTTATCCAACATTTCTACTGTCTCTGGTTTCATTTCCTGGATTTTTGTTTCTATCACTTATGTTAGATACAGAAAGGCCATGGATTACCACAACATGAATGATAAGGTTACATTTAGACCACCATTACAATTGACTGGTGCTTACGCTAGTATCTTCTTCTTCACTCTTATTTCCTTTACCAATGGTTACGCTGTCTTCTTTGAATGGAATACTGCAGACTTCTTTGCTGCATACGTTACTCTCCCAATTGTTTTGGTGTTGTACGTTGGTCACACTATATGGTACAAAAACTTCAAATTCTTCGCTCCACCTGAAGAAATTGATGTTTTCACTGGATTAGCTGAATGTGAACAGGAAGCTGCTGAGTATGTTCCTCCAGTCCCAAAGAATTTCTTAGAAAGGTTATGGTTCTGGATTGCTTAGAGATTGTCCATTACCCCCGATTTTCTTTGCGTTTTGTTTAGTTTTTTCAATTAATTTTATATAGTTCTTGTTCAAAGAAACCAGTTCACCGTGTGTTTCTGTGTTTTACTTCTTTTTTTACTTTTTCCAGGTTTTAGTTCTTCTTCGAACTGGGTTTTTTGATTAATACATTCTGGTGTTGTCCTCTAGTTTTACTACAACTCTGCTATTTTAGTAAACGTTACAAAAAATATAAAACTTAAAAGCAAATAAAACCATCCTTGAAGATTTTCTTGCAGTTGTGAGGCATTAAAGATAGCCTAAAAAGCATATTGCTTAGCGACATAAGTTTTAAAGTATAAATGTACTACTTTTAACTGGCAAGTTATGGGAGGTTACAGCTTGCAGGGACCGAGGAGGTCTCTCAGCACGTACTTGTTAAGAGCCTCACCAGTAGCAGGTGACGCACTGACGGTGCGCCACATGGATCGTGATAATCTGATAGCAAAACGGCCGCACCGAGAATCACACATGCGAAAAATCACAAACCCTTGCGGAATTAGTTGCAGATTTTGTATCTGTATGATATGATTGAGAGATGCCGTTTGATCAACTAGTCATTTACTCCTATCTCGAAACTCTATAGATTTATATGTGCTTTATTTTTTTTATTATTATCTAAAGTCATCACGTTAGGCTGTTTAAAAATGATCTCGGCTTACATGTGAATAATAATTCTAAACTCATGCTTTGAGTTCCCTTAACAGTCCAAATGAGGCTGCAGGTTGACTGATTATTATATGGCCTTTCAACGTTGGGCTTTTCTTCTTGTTCCCAAAGATCGGAGAAGCTTTTATTCTGGGGTCAGTGATTTGAATCAAAAGGCAATACTGTTGTTTTTTAAAATTTATTACATCTTGGTTAAACAACCTTCGGCATTGCCATTGGAGTTACGGCAAATTGCAAGTGTATTTAAAAGAATGTGAGATACGACGAGCACAGATCCGGACTTTAAGCGTAATTCAGATACAACTGTAAGATAAGTAAAATATTCTTGTCAAACTTAACTCCATCAATAGCTATTGACGGGGATTCAGACTACAGATTCCAGAGAAGAAACTTCTCTAAGACTTGCCTTCCCCATACACCCCCGGCCTTTAAAGAAATCAGAAAAAAGCCTAACCCCATTTTCGACCGCTCATTTCTAAATTCTCAAACCCCATGGTCGATCGACGATTTATGCAAACAACTATGATGTTTTATGCTATTACATAATACATACATTAATCATTTTGGGGCAAACGTGCTTTAAATGAGGAATATAAAGCGCCTTCTATATTAAAGAGAGAATAAATTTTTGCTCAATTCCAAGTATTTACACAATTTGACTTCTCTGCTCTGCTGTCAAGACATTTTGCTAATATTGAAACTGTTGCACCGTTAAACCATCAAAGTTACGATTTTGTTTTTTTTCATTTATTTATATAAAGGTTAGCTAAGTTCTATCGTTTGCTTGGTCAGGTTGCACATTGTTTTATTAGTGAAACAGATCCGAAGATCTAACATGAAACTACCGTCTGCGTCAGTGGTTACGGCCACTTTAATACATTTGATGCGTTTAACATCTGCTTATAATAAGTTTAGCAATTACTTATTAGAAGAACTAGCAGCTATGAACTTTGGTAACAGCTGTATTAGGGGTTGTGAACTCGTTAGTTATGGACACCGGGTTTAGTGTTCAAGGGTTCAAGGGTTCAAGTTCACATTTATATAATTGTGCTTTTTATTATATTGTCTTTGATTTGATTTGGGTTTTTGTTTGTTTTATGTCTGATTTTTATTATTATGTTATGAGCTTAATGATGGTGAGTTGCTTGTCAATGGCGAGGTTTTATACAGTTTATTTCTTGATCTAATTTGTTTTCAATTTTTTTACTCCACTTTTTTTATGTATATCTATATAGTTTTTTTTTCCTTATTCTACTAAATTCTATTAAAAAAAATAATTGATTCCTTTATAAATCCGTTCAAATATTATTTCAAATTCCTATAGTAAAAGTTCTTCGGTCTCCAATCCACAGTCTACACATCTTCTTTTAACTAAACCAGGTTCGCCACCTGGAACAGCAATGGGCCTGCTCCAGTCATGCACATGTCTTTCTGCAGAATCCCCTTTCAATTTCCTTGTCCACTCTTCAGCTCTAAGCTTCTTCCTCATTTCTTTTAATCCTTGATTGAACCTTTTGTCTCGTCTTTTAATGCGCATTTCCTCTCTTCTTAACCACTCTTTATCTAACGCTTCTTCGGACTCCCACTTCTTGAATGCAAATTCTTCAATCTGATACCGTAGAAACAACTGCATTTTGGAGTAAGTTCCATTGTGAGGATTAGCCTTAACGATTCTTTTAAACAATCCTTCATCCTGTAATTCAGGTTCTGTTAAAAAGTAATCTTCTTTACATTCAGTCTTTGTCAATAATGAGTATTTTTCGGGGTACTTTTCTTTACAAGTTTTGCAAACCCTACAATCAAAAACTTTCAATAATATTGGGTCTAATTCAATTGACTTCTTACATTCAAAACATTTTGGAGCAGTTTCTGGATCCGTTGGTGGTACCTGATCCATGAAACTCTTAGTTCTTTGTTCGCTTTGCCAATCCTCTAAAGATTTTTCGTTATTTGCGTTCTTTGCATCTGCATTAGAATCATCAGCTAAAAATCCACCAAATGTATCCGTCATTGTTGAAAAATCATAGTCAATATAATCCGATTTACGAACTGATGGTCTCATTCTCTCGTGGACTTTGTTATTACTGTTCGTAGCTTCAACAGGAGGAGACTTGCCCAGCCTTATAGAATCTAGTGAATTGACAGTGATATTGTGTGTTGCATCCCTCAATGTTCCATTCGAAATACCTTCCTTGAGGTTCTTTTTTTCTAATGCTCTTTCTCTGTTTCTTTGAAGTAACTCTTGCTGCTCCGGGGTAAGTGCAAGCTTGGGCCTCTTTGTCCTACTCTGATCAACTGACGCCGACTCAGTTGCGGTAGTTGTGCTTGAAACTGTGGATGAGACAGCTGCAGGTGGAGTAGTTGTAGATTTCAGACTCTGCTTTATGCTTTGCTGTCGGAGCTTGATACGCTCAAGAGCTTTTGCCCTATTCTCGGCCTTAATCAGATGAATACTGTCAGTATTTAAGTCTATTAGAGAGAAGAAAGAAAGTAACACTTACAATTTGTCTATGTCTATTCATATCCATCTTGATGTTAGTTTCAAGAATGATATTAACCAATTCACTAACAGCTATTGTCTAATAAGTCTTCTTTCAGAGCTCTAACCATTTAATGGATCTTTCATTTTTACCCCATAAAACTTTTTTTTTTTAAACAAGCGTAAATGCACTAATTAAATCGCCACTCTTAAATCATCCAACGGCGCGTCGATCGATTCTTTACAAAACACCTCTACATTCTTTTCTTTATCCTTTCCGAATTTCAAAAGTCGATGGACGCCGTTATCAATTGTTGCGTCCTTATTATGTGATATATCGTAACTTAAGCGTCTCTCTGAGCTATTCATATTCAATGCATAACAATACTTCTTAAAGCTGATATTTAACACACTTTCAAATACCTCTTTTTGGAGATCATTTTGTTACATCCGTTTCTTTTTTTAATCGAACAAACGCATCATATTTTTCATTAAGAGATATATACGTACTTCCACATATATTATATATATGTACGTACATACTCACCAAAGTTTGCAGTTATCATAAAGTCCTCCGGACAGAATTAAATAACAACATGTCATTTTCATCTAACGGTAACAGCAACGGAACGAATAATAATGATCACAATTCGATGCATAGTTATCCTTCTCTAGTTCCAACTACTCCAAAAAGATCAACGACTGCCAGTAGCAACCCCTTATTAGCATCACCTTCCACTCCAAGACGCTCTAAGAAAAAAATTATATACAGTGATAGATACATTCCAAATAGAACAGGTGTTGATCTACAAGCAGCTTTCGGTTTGGCAAATGATCAATTATATTCCTTTCAAAATTCTTCGAATGACCAATTACCGAATGGTACAACTGTGGGCTCAACCATAGAGAATGAAATGGATTATTTGAGGGAAGAAGAAGCAAATCGTACATTCGATGCAGTCTTAAAGACAGAATTATTTGGCGATAATCTGCCGTCATCCTTTTCTAATAAACAATCAACGATCGCAACAACAACAAGTTTACCTTCCAGCACAATACCGAATTCTTCAACTCAGCAAATGACACCGCCAGGTTCAAGCAGCGCTAGCCATCGCAGCTCACAAGTGGATTTAGATAATGATTCTAATAGATTGCCTGATGAATCGCTTCTGAGGACTCCAAGACAAACAGGAGGTAATCTGTTTAAATATCAATCGCCAACAAAGAATAGACCAATATCATCTTCGTTAAATGTGCAAAATGAATTATATTCCCTAAGTCCTGTGCGAGCGGATAGTCAAAAGCTATTACTATCACCTCAAAAGAAACCAAGAGCTATATCAAAAGTGCCTTACAGAGTTCTAGATGCACCGGAACTTGCAGATGATTTCTATCTCAACCTTGTTGACTGGGGTGCCCAAGATGTATTAGGTGTTGGGTTAGGCTCTTGTGTATACTTATGGGATGCATCTAGTGGTTCCGTGAATAGGTTATGCGATTTGGGATCAAATGATGGTATTACTAGTTTATCATGGATAGGAGCTGGAACTCATTTGGCAATCGGTACAAGTTCCGGCTTGGTTGAAATATGGGATGCTACAACTAGTAAATGTACAAGAACTATGACGGGTCATTCTTCAAGAGCTTCATCATTGGCTTGGAATCAACATGTACTAACATCAGGATCAAGGGATAGAACAATACTACATAGAGATGTTAGAGAACCTGCACATTATATGAAAAGACTAGAGCACCATAAACAAGAAGTTTGTGGTTTGAAATGGAATATTGAAGAGAATAAGCTTGCCTCAGGAGGTAATGATAACAAATTGTTTGTTTGGGAAGGAGTGAATGATGAGCCATTATTTAAATTCACAGAACATCAGGCAGCAGTTAAAGCTATTGGATGGTCGCCACACCAGAGAGGAATCTTGGCCTCAGGAGGAGGTACAGCTGATAGACGGATAAAAATATGGAACACCATAACTGGTTTGAAAATTAATGATGTTGATACCGGATCCCAAGTTTGTAATTTAGCATGGTCTAAAAACTCCAACGAGTTAGTGTCAACTCATGGTTATTCAAGAAATCAGATCGTGATTTGGAAGTATAATACCATGCAACAAATAGCTTCACTTACGGGGCACACGTACAGGGTGTTATATTTAGCCATGTCACCAGATGGTCAAACAATAGTTACTGGTGCTGGAGATGAAACTTTGAGGTTCTGGAATGTCTTTGAGAAGAATAAGAATGAAAATGGTCATTCATCTGTTTTATTAGATGCTTTCATGCAATTGAGGTAATTCTGTATAATATTAACTAGTCTAAATTATGATATGCTAGTAGCGGTGTCAAGCGATACCATAATCCTGTAGTATCTATATTCTCCGCAAGATCTGCTCATGCAACAACTATGTTCATGAAACGTTGAAACATAACATAACTCCAAGTTGAGTTCTGAAATATGATTCATGGTGATCTATATATATTGAGTGAAGATAAGATAAAGAAAACACTTTGAAAAAAGTAGATAGCTGTAGTAGATGAAAAAGATCAGTGCGCAAAACGCGACTGCGACGTGCGACGTGCGCCGTGTTTACGTTTGGAGGACGAGAACCGAAGAGAGGATCACAGAGGACTACAGTTGAACAATAGGAATTCTTAATTCATTTTCAACACAGATTTAATTAAACAAGCTGATGAACATTTTATATACTTCGTGAAAGCGATGACTGATACTGAAGATGATGAGGTTACTTTGGCATTGACGCCTGTGTTCGCAACTTCCAAAATTCCTGTCCTCATACTAATTACTGGATACTGTTACAAAAAGCTTCCCTCTAAAAGTATACCTCCAATATTATTTGCATTGGTACAATTAATTGAAAATGATGGAGATTATAAGAATCAAGATACAGATTTGATGAGCTTATTTTTTCCGTCATTGAATAAAATTCTTTCCCTGATAGAGGAGTCGATTAACGACTTTTTTCAATCACCGACTAACTCAAGGCCTCTGGACGAAGTTCAAAATGATCTAGCAATAATCCACAAATACTTACTAAACTCATTGTTTACCATTAACTCATTAGACTCCTTCCATGACTTTTTGTTAAACACTAATAGACTGCTATCGGATCCACCAGTGTTTAGAAAGCTAGAACCAACAATCCTAAAGCCAAAACCAATGAAGTCGTTAACTTCAACCAGCTTTTTAGGTAAGCTAATCTACAATATATCATTGGCTCTGGAGGTTATGATGTTTGATGAAATGACTACATTATGGAATGCCTTTTTAAGTTATAGAGAAGAGGCTAGAGGTAAATGGGAGGCGTTGAATAATGAGCCATTAAAAGCTGAAATGTCCCTCAAATTGAAGGAAAATAAAACCGAAATCGAACTACAAAAGTTGATCTTACTAAACAGTAATTTACCAAGTGACTTGGAGACCTCAAAATCAAAAATGCAAGTTATTTCTCAAGTTGATCTGGCAGAAATGCTTGAACATCAAGTTCAGATGTTGCAGAAATACGCTCCACCACCATCAAAGTCTATGAAAGGTATCTTGAAACTTATGTCTCGTTCGCAAAAGGGTATCATATCTTCGGGATATTATATTGAATTTCTCCAATGTTGGAAACATGGAGATTATGAAGGATCATTCAATTCACTACATAGATACTTTGATTATATGATGTCAAATAGACAACAGTTCTTTTATCATTATGCTCTATTGTCGTTAGCCACATTGCATGCTTCATTTGGATGCGATGAGGAAGCATTGAGAGCAATAGGTGAAGCAATACTCGTGGCTAGAGAAAACAAGGATTTGGATTGCTTGAATTACTTATTAACCTGGCTATTTAATTTCCTAAAAGATAGACCCCATTTGTATAGTAAAGCCAATAACCAGATGACGAGGAGTCAAATACTGCAGTTCTTGAAAATCAAAACGAAAGAAAATAAGAATTGGATATTGCAATCAATGGCATATCAATACCAAGCATTGCAGCATATGCTAGATGGTACCCCTTTAAGAAAAGTTTTAGAAAATATTACAAAAGCTAATTATATACTGCTCTATTTTGATATTGGCGCAGATTCCAGCACAACGTTTATCCGAAATTGTCAATTAAGTATTGCTAATTGGGGCCGAGTTGGGGTTCCTGCGTTATCCAAATTGTACATTGAAGTAGCTTTAGATCCACCGGGAACTAAAGTTAGCACTTTCGACGAAGTCTCGATTCAAATGAGGAAAGCAATTATACTTTACGAAGAAGGGAAGATCACTGAGGCTTTAGGAATATTTAACCATTACGAAAGGTCAGTCCTTGATGATATCTCCCTGTTCAAAATGTGGCAAGCTAGATTCATACTTTTAAAAGTGGATTTATGGTTGAAGAAATGCCGTTACAGACCAGCGTCAATTTTCTTAAAAAAATTATATGCACATTTAACTGATATACATGATCAAGATTTGTATTACGAATTGAGATACAAACAAGCAACCTATGAATTAGAAGTTGGAAATTGTGATGAAGCCATATGTATTGTCTCTGAAAATTTAAGGCAGCTGAAGAAAGATGACAATTCTTATAACCACTGCTGGTTTATTGAATTCCAAATACTATACTCAACCGTTTTGATAAAGTCTTCCAGCGCACCTGAAAGAGCCTTATCCATTTTGATGGAAATGCTTGTCCTTGCACGCAGGTCATCTTCGATTGTTTTATTTGTAAAAGCCTGTCTTGCATTATCCAAATTGCTATTGAAAATTGATAGCGTGGGATCGTGTGATGATGTTGAGAACCTGTTGTATGAAGTAATTCCCCATGCAGGTCAAATTGGGAATTTGTGGGTCAGCTCGTACTCATACTATATGTTAGCTAACGTACTAGTTATAAAAATGAATCAAGAGCAAGATACACAACTATCTGAATCGGAGCTGAAATCGAAATTCAATTCTATATTAGAGTATTTAGAAATAGCTATCCAGGGATTTAAGAAGATGAACGATTTGAAAATGATGAAGCTTGCATTTGAAGTTGAAAAGCAGTTGGCTGAGTTGAGTACTCATGAAGAATTACTTCATCATTCAAATCAAGCGATTCAACAACTTGATGTTAGAATCCAAGAGGAAAGCTTTTACTCTGTTTGCTAAATAACGGTTTTCTATCAATCAGTGATAGCTCTTCAATTAGAAATCTTTCCAAAATATAGTAGCCATACACTCAGAAAAAGGATATACAAGCGTCTGAGAGATGGGCTTCGTCTTGATGGTAAGATGTTGAGCATTCAGCTTGGGAATTGCATACTTTTCGTCATAGATTTACTAAAAGGCCAACAGAACAAATATGTTGCTGATTTCAATTATATATTATTTATACATATATACATCTTCCCAATTTTATAAATTAATCTAAATTACAGCTACCAATCTAAGAATTCCTTATACTTCTCAACTTCCTTATTAAGCTTCCCAACAGCTTTATTGCGGTCGTAATAAACAGTACAGTCAACACTCGTACAGTCATTGGCCGTGATCAAAGAAGTAGCGTTGTTCTTAATATTTCTCTTTGAACATTCTTTGCAAACAACAATAAAATTATTCAACTGCTCTTCTTTGTCTTTCAGTTTGAGCCTCATGTTCAATACTGTTTCTAATTCATTGTTCAGACAAACAGTACATAACGATGACGATGAAACTTTTCCCTCTAATTGCTTTATTGTGGCACCACAGTTAACACAAGAACTGGATTTTACAACTAACTTGTTCAATTGAAAATTATCAAAATTGCCATTCCCCTTTAAAAACTTGGGTAACTCCTGATACCATCTCTTAACATCAACACCAACCAAGTTAAATATTCTCTCTAATGGAGGAATCAAAACTTTCTTTATGTAATAATTTGAGTCTAGCTCAAGGGTGTCTGAGCTCTTCATGAAGTCATCAGGTGAAATGCATCTATCTCGCAATATCTGATCCTTATGGCCTTTCACAACCATATAAAAGACACGCTCTTTATATTGCGGTTCCGATCTATGATCCTTCATCATTTTCTCTTTTGAGATTTTTGCACCAGGAGGTAAATACTTCTCATTTTTGTAAGAACCAAGTTTGACTTCTTTACCAAACAAAAAATCTTTTAAATTAATTTTATCCTTCATTACCTTAGTAAACTGATCGGTAACGTAATCTTTCACTTTGGACATGTCGTTTGACTCAAACAAAATTCTTAGCGAGCGCTCAACTATCTTTTGCTGAGCTGAAATACCATCTCTTCTAACTGTTTCAATTCCCTTGGCATCAAACTTAGGTACACATTGATCTTCATATTCATATGCGTACCCAACATATCTTTTCTTGCTTAACAATATAGATGGGAAATAAACTTTTTCAAACTTCAACTTCACTGGAGCAGGATTAATGGATGTGATATAATCAGCCATCTCCCTACCCAATTTGAATGCATCATCTTTAGTCTTGCCGGGTAAATATACAAATAATGAATCTGTATCCCCGTATACGACTTTAGCTCCCCAGTTGGTGTTAGCTTCGATTTCTCCAATTGCCTTCAACAATGTTTCTCTTCCAGATGAAACAATTGCATCAGCGATATCTGAGTTTGGCATTCTTCCTGAAAACGTGGCCGAAGTGTATCCGTACGTGACATTAGCAATTAGTTTCAACGCCAATTGTCTGTTATTGTACAATTTATTCAACTCGTAATCATCATTTAATTTGTTCATTGTTGCTTTGGTTAGTATTCTTGCATCAAGAATTTCTGTTAGCATTTTTGCCAAAGTAGACTTTCGGATAGTTTGCTTTAAAAACATCATTCCATTAGGTGCAAGGGTAATATGCTCTTCAAATACTTTTAATAATCCTGGCGGCAACTTTAAGCTTGTTACGCCAATCTTTTGGTATTTCTTAGCATCAAAACCTCTCAACCTACCCAACATTGTCGAATAGCAATAATTGTAGGCAATCATTAATGAAGGATATAAAGACTGAAAATCCAACACCACCAACGGACTCTTATAAAATGAGCTTTCTGGTTCCAAAATCAATGGAATGCATTGTAAAGGGTCTTGCTTAAATACCTGCTTCTTGGAAGGTGAAATCAGAATGAAATTTTGTGATTTAGTGATCCTTATGAGCAAGCTTTCAACTTTAAATTGGGAGCCACGGTAGAAAACTGAATAGTAATCGATTCCTAGTAGTCTTGATTGTTCCGTGGTTCTTTCAACCAATTCCAATTGATCAATGAGCTTCATTTCGTAGCTTAATCTATTCAAAAAATATTCCAGCAAGTTAGAGTTCAACCTGGCGTCCTCAGCGTGAAACCATGTGGTTAAAGTTTTGAAATCATAATGGGGGATTCTGGAATGCAAAGTATTAAATACAACATTTTCCACAGAATACTTTTCAAGGCTTAGTTCACTTCTTAATGGTCTCCAAATATTTAACATATGTCTACCCGTTATTCGAATCCCGGAAGCATGAGTATAACCCCAACGATCCGATTTTTTATTTCGCTGATTACTTGCAACTCGAGAAAATCGAGAACTAAGATCAATGCCGTAGACTTTATTAAAACGATCCAAAATATACCCCCAAGATGAAGCATGAAGTTCATAACCAGCAAGAATATCGGGGTCAATGAGATCGACTAAAGACACCAATTGTTGAATCATATTCATCTCTGTTTTGAATACTTGAATAGGGGCAGAAAGTGGAATATTTGACCATTTCTTTTCATCATTAATTGCATCAAATATGAAGACACCAGTACTTGAAAGATTGAGATCAAGTTGATAATTACTCTCATCAAAACTCCAAAATATCGCCGAGATTGGATCCAGAACAGGGTCCGGGTATAACTCATTTCTAGTGTTACAATGAATCTCAACGTTAAGGACAATTAGTTTATTAAAATTATTCTTTTTTCTAGTGACAGGAGTCTGTAGGGAAGGATACTTAAAACCTTCAATCTTTTGCGTTGCGGGTTCGATTTGTGATTTCAACAATTGTGATTTTCTCAGTTTGTTTATGGGATTTCTTTTTACCCATTTACTTACATCGGTAAATGATGGAGGAGTTGGTCTGTATTTCCAACTTCCTGTCATATCTTCATTAGAAGTTCTTATACTTTTCAGCACCATAGCAGTATTTAAACTGTAATCAGGTAAACCTTCAATATCTATGCATTTCAATTCCATCTTTTTTCCAGCTATGTAAAATGGATCGCTATCAAAATTTTCTCGTTTAGAATAAAATGGGTCTGAATATTCAATTTTCATTGTATCATATTCCATTTCAAAAGAGTTCATCATGTTTGTGGAAGATCTGAATCGAGGAGGCTTTAACATTACCTCGTGTATATTGCCATCTGACATTAAGATCGGATCAACAATACTAACTCTGCTTTTTCTTGGTAAGGGTTCTTTAAATCTTACTGTAGTAGGTGACTGTTTTGCAATCAATCTGTGATTAACCCTCTGCTTTTTTCGAGTCTGAGTCATTTTAAATAACTTTAAATCAAGACTATCCTTCTCTAAAGAATCTGGCTCAATACGGGATGCCTCCTTATCAAAAGCCAGTTCTTTTAAACTAGGCAGCAATACCTCTTGCTCTTCATCATCGTCGTCCTCATCTAAATGAGGGATGCTTCCAATAAACTCATTGTCATCATCAGTATCATCTTCAGCACTCTGATTTTCATCACTCCCTGAATTGAGAGCTTCGTCTTCAACTTCTTCAACTACAGATTGGAAAGAAGCCATATCTTGACGATCTGGAGAATACGACTTCACTTGAACTTCATTAGCAATTAGCTCATCATCAATCCCATATAGAAGCCATTCCAACAATAAGGTTGGATCAAATAACACTTTCTCAACCAATTGGACAAGACAGGATTCCCCCAGATTTGGAGTGTAAAGACCATGCTTAACACTTTGAAAAGCAGTTGGATAATCTCTCATCCAAATATCTTCACCTTGAATATCATTGATGTTTAACAATTTGCTCATCGTATGCTTATTGAGTCGCTGCCACTCCTTTTCAGAACTGTCACAACAATATGATAATAAAGCTTCCAACTCTTCTTGCTCTATCCAATCTGTTCGTTTCCAATTTCTGGAACCACCTTCAAACAACTTGAATTTTGAAACATCTTCCGTCAACCCTTTAAGTTTTCTCTGGTACAGTACATCATCTAGTAAAGTTCTAGTTGAACTCAAATAAACTTCTTTATCTTGCGTATTCTGCGTTTGATATTCTTCACCTTCTACAACTCTTTCTTTGAGTTTATCCCTATTTCGTATCCAACAAGCGGATGAATCAATTTCAATTAATGTCCTCCCCATTCGATTTAATACTCCATCGTTAACGACATTAAGGCCCATGATTCCCTCTCTTTTAATTTTTCTTTCTAGAAAACTCCTTAACTCAGAGTTTATCTTAGCTTGATTACCTAAAGCAAAATCGGTGTCGAAAAAGGCTTGTGATCCAGCTGATTCTCGGTACTCATCACTGACAACGATAACAGGCGATCTGAAAAACCAGTCAGATAAATATAGCCAATCACAACCATAGAGATTGAAATCAGTCAATACTTGTAATGAATACGGAACATGGGACTCATACGGCTGCCATGGTTTGCCAAATATAACTCCATCACCCAATAATCTAGTTAAACGTGGCAAGTACTTCGAGCTTAGCAAAGAAAGCTTAATGAACGGCTTGTTGTTGGCATGATACCCATAGAATGGAATTCCTTTTACCAAGGAAACATCGGCTAAAAATTTGTTGTTATAGTTGTTTTGCAAGTGCTCGGAATCCTCATCAAAATCTGAGTCATCATCACTAAAGTTTACATGACTGTTTTCTTGTTCACCTTCGTTGTTAACGGGTCTATGCCGCTTTCTTCTGCGATTATTTTTCGCAGCCCCATTTCTCTTGAATGAAGCTCTCAGTGATCTATCAACCTCCTCTTTCACCTTCATCAAATATTTCAATACTTCCAGTTCATTGGCGCTACTCGGTCCTCGATATTCAACATACAAATATGGATAAATGTTGTGTATGTGAACCAAGATTGTATGCCCTGTGGGTAAACTTCCGTAGAATCTAGTGACTGGAACTTGAGAAAATTTTAGTGATTCTCTACTCAAAGTGTATTCGGACCCTTGGAGAAGGGCTGATGAAACATTCTTGTTGTTTAATGTAAAATACTGTTTATCAAATGGAGTTGGTGTTGTTTGATAAGAATCGTATCCACAGATTTGTACCTTCAAGAAATCATCGTTCACATCAAATGTATCCGTAACTGATTCATTGGTTTGATCAGCAGAAATCTCCTCCAATTGTGATTTTGATTTCAAACTACTCATAGACTCATTGAATACAACAGATTATTTGTGAAGGGAATATGTGAAGGTTTTACTTGTTATACACTTTTCTTAATTGCAATGTATTTGCCTTCAAACCAAAAACGGTTGTTTCCAAAAATTATTTATTTATGTTAAATAATCTGATCTCGCGTTACCCTTTGCGGCTCAGCGACATCAGATATATATAGAATAATGCAAACAAATCATGATAAAATTACGAGTTAAATAAACTTCTAGTTGTCTTTTGGGTCAATCAAAGAATCATTAAATACATCAAAGTCCAATTGCCTTTTAACTTGAACACCAACACTATTCAAGTCATCGTCAGTCCAAGCCCGACTTCTCTTATAGCCTATAGTGCCATCTATGCTTGCGAGATTCTCAGAATCATGTTCTAGCGATTGGATATACTGGTATATTATGTTTTTGTCTGCCTTCGGGGGTGTAACAAACGATGGGAATCTCATTTTTTTAGCGGAATTTTTATTTTTGGTATTAGCTTTTGCTTCGTCGTTTCCTGAAATAGTAAGAGAACTTTGAGGTAAGTTCAGTATCCATGATTGTTTTAATTGAATTTTTGGTGCTAATACGCCATTTTCCTCAGCT
Source organism: Ogataea ovalis (assembly GCA_030556425.1). Lineage (NCBI taxonomy): Eukaryota > Fungi > Ascomycota > Pichiomycetes > Pichiales > Pichiaceae > Ogataea > Ogataea ovalis. The sequence continues at coordinate 323,877 of JAKTTZ010000011.1, forward strand.
GTTATCGGTCTTGCACTTTCGGAATCATATCCCTGCGTGATTGATTGTTGTATAAAACCAGGGAATTTCGTAACATTTAAATCGTGTAAGACTTTCCTTTGTCCTATAGATCTATCCACAAATCGAGGAGCTTTCTTTCCAGTATGGTTGTTAGCAGATTTTAAATTCTCCTTGTCGTCCGGGCTTATGTTTTCAAAGTCAACAATTTGTACTTTGGATCTGAATGTATCTGATAGAGTTGCATTTGTGGAACGATAATCAACAGGGTCTTCAAATATCTTAAATTCTAGACCTTGTGGAGCTGTGGATGCTCTTTTAACTGGGGATATACTTCGTTGTCTTTTAGAAGGTGATGATAATGATCTATCCTTTAGTGGTGATGATCTCTTTCCAGGTGATTTGGAATCACCACTACCAACAACGTACGAACTAGCATAATCGAGACGGTTTCCCGTTACTTGACGATCTGGAGACTGTGAGATTGATTTCAAAGAAGAACTCGATAGTCGGCGCTGTGGTTGTTGCTGTTGTTGTTGTTGGGTATCATATTTAGAAGGGCTATTTGAGCGGGATAGACTCTTTATACTATCGCTACCATTGTGCCTTAGCAAATTGGCATCTTTCAGACCTAATGGGGTTCTAGTAGTAGATCTTCCTCTGCTTCGTGAAGGTGAATTTGAACGTGAATACATAATTAGCTTTCTATTAAATGGTCTTTCCGGTATTGTTTGTACTATAATTTAACGTCTTTGGTCTTCAAGTGGACTGAAAAACGAAAGAAATACTCAATGTTTATTCTTAGCGTTCCAAGACCTGAAAGGAAAAGAACTCAGAGCATCCCTTTAAAACTAAACGGTTAGACTGCCCGCGAATCCCAAACTTGCAAACGACACGCTGCACGCAACACGGCGCCCTTTATTGTCGCACTCGCGAGTCGCACCTGGGAATCGGAATCGGCACAACACCGCGTTCAGCCTCTGTCACCCCGTGCTTCCCTTTGTTTAGTATTGGCTGTGGCATCAATCCATTATTCAGCTATTAGAATGGACAAGGATTGGATTTACCGATAGATAAATGAATAAATAAATGAATAAATAAATGAATAAATAAATAAATAATAAATAAATAAATGTTATATATATGGATGAATAAATTAATAAACTAAGGAGCGAATCGTAATATGAGAAAATTGGGCACCTTTTAGGAATAAAAACCCCTAGTAAAATAATAAAGAAAAAGAACAATTGATATAATACTCAACACACTGATATAAGTCACTTACTTTCTTTAATCATCTTATCCTTTTCGGTAATCCATATCTTAAATGTACTTAAAAATGCAGCGCCAAACCCAAACATTAAATGTCTTTCAGGTCTCACATTTAAACCCCAAACAACAACTGAATCATATCCAAAATCACAAAACAATTTAGCAATCTCTAATTGTATTAAGTACTTCTCCCATTTCAATTTCTTCAATTCATTGGAATATGCAGTACCACTGACATCTACACTTTTGCTATATGGAGTCGATAAATTAATTGGCGAATTTGGTGATTTAATGCTACCTATTAGCTTTCTAGCCCGTTGTTTAACTTGCCAATTAATTCTCACCTTATCCTCTTCTAAGCTAACAGCTTGTAATTTCTCTATTTGTGTCTTTAGGCCGATAATTATATTCATGTACCATGCGATAGGTTCATGAAACTTGGCTAAATTGTGATATTTTTTCCAAGTCTTTGCAGGGAATAATCCAAATTTAAAAGCGAGTAAGGATTCATCAAACCATGAATAATATAGTGCGGTAAATTCTGATAGAGATTTCATGTTGACCCATTCAGTGATTAGTTTATTCAATTTCACTGAGTTGCTTTGACCATCTTTCTGTAGTGACTTGATTGAATCTTTTATTCTATTAAACAGTTTTATCACTTTAAATGGTACTGTACCAGCTCTTAACATTTGTCTATAAATACTCAAATTTTGGGCAATACCAATAAATTTAGTCTCAAACTGACTTAAAAGGAATATTATTAATAGTTGTGGATGTTTAGCCAGAGCTAACAATATATTCTTATTGGTATCATTGAAATTCACGGTTGACATGTCATAATTGGCTAACAAGCTTGATTTACGAACTTGTGCCGAATATGCTATTAAAATACGTAAACCATATTGTATACACTTACCAATCTTATCCTTACCTGTCAACATTGACATCAATTTGATTAGCATATCCAGGTTAGAAGGTATCTTCACTTGTTTTCTTTTTGTAACATCATCCACTAATTCCTTGGTTGGTATAGTTAACTCATCGTCTGTCAACGGATTGGGACTCATAAAATTCAATTGTGGAGGGGGTTGTTCGTATAATGATTTGCTATTTATAGGTGCGGGAGTTGGTTGAACGGTATTGATACCACCATTTGAGCGAATATCCAAAGAAAGGGGAGTTGTCATCCGTGTTGGTATATCAGGATTTGAAAGTTGATGGTGCAACATATGATCAAATGGAGTGTTGTTACTACCATTGATATTTGAATTGCTTACGCGTCTTGACAGTATATTTGAATTAGAATGATTGGACATTGTATCTGATGCGCTAATAGTGCTGTCAATTAAGGTTGTTGGAACAGAGGACCTTATCGGAGATCGGTATGTATATCTAGTTGAGGAGCTATAATTTGAGCTGGTTGTCGTATCAGGGTATTTGTGATAATAATATGAATATACGCCCAGTGCTCCAGCTTCCTTAAAGAGACCTTCTGATGATGACGACATGATTTGTTAGATTACACGAAGAACTCAAAGAGGAGAAAAAGAAAAAAAAAAAAAACAATTATTCAGGATAGTCTAAACAGAATAGACTATCTAGACTCTTAGTGGTGTAGTCTAATTTTCATGTGAAATGTGCATATCCGCCACACTCGAATCCGATTGTTTGCAGTTTCCGCCGCAGTCTCGAGGAGATCGCAGCCCGCAGCGCCCGCAATTTCCTATTTGAAGACAGCCGACTGGTTGGTCATTGATTAGGTAATCGATCATGATTTATTAATTGATTACCAAATAAGTGCTATGCAATAGATTACCAAAAGCGAAACAAAAAGAAAATTATACGATATAAAACAAATGAATAAATTGACCAAAATAGATAAATACAAAACTAATTTATGAAATGAAAGACGAAGTAAAGTGATTACATCAACACACCTTTAGTGCTCGGCACATCATCTCTACCGGTGAAACTTGTAGCATCCCTTATTGCTACAGCAAGAGCTTTAAAAGCACTTTCAGCTCTGTGATGATCATTGAAGCCCCTTATACAATCAACGTGCATTGTAATGTGAGCAGATGTAGCAAAAGATTCAAGAACGTGAGGAATCATTTCACATGATAAATCACCAATACGTTCTCTACGTAAGCCTAATTCCACAACTGCAAATGGACGGTTACTTAAATCAACAACAGCACGAGATAAGGCTTCATCTAATGGTGCAAATGCATAACCAAATCTTTTCAAGCCTCTGACTGGACCTAAAGCTGTTTTGAAAGCCATACCAAGGGCTATTCCAATATCTTCGGCACTGTGATGGTCATCAATATGTAGATCACCTATACATTCAACAATTAATGACCAGCCTGAATGTTTAGCTAAAGCATGTAACATATGGTCTAGGAAACCAATACCTGAATTGATACTAATCACTTGGGCACTTGTTGCTTGGGAAGCATGAGTCTCGTAGTTTTTATCGAGGATGGACTCTTTACAATCAATGTGGCCACCATCTAAATTCAAAACAATCTGAATCTTTGTCTCATTTGTATTTCTTTTGAGTTCTGCGAATCTGACTGGCTTGACAGCTGCCTTGTGTGAAGAACCGTTGGTAGTGGTTTCTTCAATCTTTCTCTTCTTGCTAGCGTCGTCGTTAATCATATTCTTAATAATAGCTTAAAACTAGAAACAAAGTAAATAAAAGGAGGAGTCTTAACAAAAGAGATCAACTGACCTTTATAATGAATCTGATTAGCCTGGAGATAATATGAATTGGTGATGATTAAGAACCTCGCTAGAAGAATTTTTTTTTTGTCCTGCAAACAGTCATCCCGCTCTCTGGTTGGGATGACCAGGAAGCTGACTCATCACGCGGTGTGCGACTTCGGTGAGCTTAGAAAGACCGGGCTGGGAGCCATTTTTCGATTCTGGAATACTCCAGTTGGCTCTTCTCTATTTGGTTCGATTATTACTATCTTTGACAGCTGTAAATAAATCGTGTTTCACAATATTATCCCACCGATACTTCCATAGGAAATAATATGATGTTATCAATAGTCAAAAGACAATCTAAGCAATCATTAAACAGATCTGTGTTTTTTGTTAGAAACCAAACAACAGTTAATGCTAATAATACAATCACAGAGAATGGTGAACTTAAAATCAAAGTGAAACCTATTCCTCGTCCTAATGAACCAATAAATACAAAACGTCGTCGTTTACAATATCAGTCTCGTAAAAGAGGTATCTTGGAATCTGATCTACTTCTTTCTCGTTTTGCTGACAAGTATTTACCAACAATGACATACGAAGAACTGGTCGAGTATGATCAATTATTAGATGAACCAGATTGGGATATTTACTACTGGGCTACTAAAAAATATGATGTTACGCCATTACCTGAAAAATACAAAAACAGTAAGATTTTAAAGTTACTGCAGGAAATGAGTGAAAACAAGAAAGGAGAGATTATTTCCATGCCTGAATTGAAGGTTTTGGATTAACTCAGAATTTGAATTATCTCGAAGATAGACTTCAACATTTATTTGTCATTACCTTTTGTTATTACTTATTACTTTTGGATTGCTGCTTGTTTTATTAAGTCTTTTCATTCAACTCCACACTTATTCCGATTTTTATTCCTTGTTTATAGCTATCTTTTTAATAACGGTAAATAAATTTTATTCTCTTATTGTTATATATTTCTATTAAATCATTAAAAATCTGATATTATTCAAACTATATTGGTCAAATGGAGAAACTATGCAAGAAGTAAGGGCTTAAAACTAATCAACTATATCAGCTGTACTCAATTCTTCGACTTTGTTAATAATCACATCATCATCTTTAGGTTCATCTTCTTCATTTAATGCTTCCAAGCGTTCGCCTTCCCTGTAATCCTCCTTTAACTGTTCAAACTCATCTTCGTTTTCTAATAGCGCCCTCACAGAGATAACTCCACATTCATCAAACTTCTCCAACAATTTTTCGGCATCATCGACAGACATAGTAGCAAAGACTTTATTAATCTCTTCCAAGTCTTGAGTCATTAATGCTGCTTTCATTGTCTCTGGTAAGGTCTCAAAGACTGAATATTCTTGTGTGTCTTTATCAGGAATATTAACAACTAATTCTTGGGAGTCATCAATTGATCTCAATTGAATTTGTTCCACACCCTCTTCTTGACCATTGTTATGTCTTTCAACTTCCTCCTGCTTAATAATTTCAGATCTTGTTACAATATGTTCAAATGTTTTTTGTAAATCAGCATAGAAAGCTGCACTAGCAGCTGATGACTTATCAGTTAATTTTCCGATAAACATTCCAATAGCCTTCTCTTTTTGCTGAACGCTTTGTTTGTCACCACCACCAGCAACAAATAAATCATTTAAATATTGTAAAATTAATGCTTGATGAATTATATGCTTCGTTCTCTTTGGATCACCAGATAATTGACTTTCAAAAGAACTCATCATTAAAGCGTCTTTCTGATGTTCACAAACTATATACAAATGGTTTTCCAAAAACTTGATCGAATCTAATAACTTATCAGTAGGTATCAACGAAAACTTTTCAGTTTCAGGTAATAGTTCAAGTTCATCTAATTCATTTAAAGGCTTTGATGGCTTCTGTAACTTCTTAGCTGCTGAAGGGGAGTTGATCGTTTCAATAGTTTCAACTTTGGTCGTTGGACCAGATGATGTAGGGGTACTCTTTGGTGTACTATCCTTATTAACAAAAGAACTATTCCATCCATCTCTTATATCATCACTACTTATCAATCTGGATTTTTCCTTTTCTAATTCTTCCAATTTAGGGTCAATCTGGACTAACACACTAGCAATTTTAGAGCGATGAGCCAAGACTCTAACAACCAATTCTGCAGCATCTTTGGGATCTTTATTCTCCTTTTCCATATCAGAACTGATTTGTGTAAATAAGTCTTCAACCATTTCGTTGTAAGGAGGATTATCGCCACCACCTTGTTCAATTTCACATTTCTCCTTGGAATCAAAATGGTCTGATAGCCATTGATTTCTACGACTTTCATCCACAATATCTTTGGAATCACCTAATTCTTTGAGCATCAAATCCACTCTTTTATTTAATTGAATGTACATTTCCTTTTGAATATTCAATCCTTTAATTTCATTGTTTCTTTGAATTCTCTTCTCGTGAATATCTCTTTGTTTCCATTTTATAAAAGATTTTTTATCAACATTTGGATGCACCTCGATATCTGAATCATCAGAGAGCTCAATTTTGTCCCATTTGGAATAATCAATTGCCATTTTTGAAGTAATTGGGTCCGTTACACAGAGTGAAGAATACTAATCAAGTAAAATAATGGAAGGCAATAGGACTTGTTTTAAAAGGAGCTAGCAGGTATATATGTGCCATGCCCGCTGGAACACCACACGAAGCTCGTGTTCCGTTTCTGCGTGCTAAACTATAAAATCTAGATAGCTGCTAGAAGATTCGACGCGTCTTTAGAATAGATCGTCGATCGACTGCAATGACTACTAGAAAGAAAATATGGTGCACAGGTTAAAGCAAAATCGACGTGCCCGTCACAGACGCTACCAGCTTATAAGCTTATTTCCTGCGAAAAGATTGAGTACGTCACACAAGTCCCGCTTCGGAATCGTCTCAAATTGTAGTTTGCAATCGAGAAGCGAAACGGAAGTTGGGTTTATCTTGGGTGCACAACTTGGTTCCTGACGTTCCTTTTGTCAGCATCCGATGGCTTCGAAATTATTCGTCATCTGCAACTATGGATTTTCTGAATCTAGAGAATTTTTCTGGGTCTCCACTGGATGGTGATACCACAAATTCCCTTGCAACTAATAATGACATTGATTTTGTTTCATTTTTAAACACAAATCCTTCAAACAGAACTACATCGCCAACGTCAACGGGAACACAACAAGGTTCCTTCAACAATAACAACAACGGCAACAATAATAACACAACGCAACCAGTTTCACCTTCCCTTTCAGATAATCCTTCACTTTTATCCAAATCGTTGGCTGTACAACAGCAACAACAACAATCAGATGACAGTAATAATATTAGAGCTTCATTATCAAGAGCCCTAAATCATCAGACTAATCAATCTACAATCAATGCACCAATCCCTGAAGAAAATGAAGATGATAATTCTGATGATGATGATGATGATGACCAAGGACAACGCCGGTCATCTAATACACCAAGATTGAATGCACAATCTCGTTCCCGTAAAGGTACTATCACTAACGCATCCCCTGGAGCTCCTCAACAACCAATAGATAGAAAGAGAAGAGATAATATGAATGAGAAAATTTACGAACTAATGAAAATAATACCTATTAAATTGTTTGGAGAAAATAAAGATAAATCTAGTGGTACGAAAGATGGAAAACCAAATAAAGGACAGATTTTAACTAAAGCTGTGGAATATATCAATTATTTACAATCTCAAATTGATGAGAAAAATCGTAAAGAAGTTGAACTTTCTATCAAACTACGTAATCTGGAGATTGAAAATAATGTTCCTGTCGGTGAAAGAATGAATTTATTGCATACTAGTGCTGAAATTGGTTTGGCAAAGATTGGTGTTGGTCCTTTGGCTGAGCAACAACAAATGCAAGAGCAGCAAACTGGAAATACAGCTTCTGCAAATTCTACTCAGAGGGGTAGTACTGGATCTTATTCAAATGTCAGCTCTCCTAATAATCTCAGGTCCTAATAAATCACTTATTATTTAATATAAGTTTGTTTTTGTTGTATCTATATACTTTGTATATGTTTTTTTCGACTTAGTCTAATATTTTTCATTTTGTATTATAATACGTTACTTTTCTTGATTATCTGCTTTTTTGCCTCTTTTACTCCTTTTTTTTCTGTGTTGTTTATGATTACGATTCTTACCTTCTACTCCTATATTCTTCTGTTCCTGCTTTAATAAACTAAGTGCAAATAAACTATTTAAAAAGAGACCGATTTTACTCGTCCCATGCGGATATTTCTGTTCACGCACGCCCTGTCGTTTACCTAAGAAAATTTTCAGATGCATGTATTTTTTTTTTTTTGCATCGATCGTTCCTCCTATAACTGTAGTTAGGACTTCGGAGATTAATACTCTTAAAAAGCATAGTTTTCTTTATTTAATCACAAAATAATGAAAAATACGGTAGTTAATGTCTTTGTGGACCATGCAGGCTTGCTTCTAGCTTCTGTGGTTTCGGGACCAGGAAGAAACGAGATTCAAATTATACCCTTGCATGCATCAACCAAGGACTTAAAATCGAATATTGAATTTGATTCTGATGAAAAAGTTCAACAAGTGAAATGGATTTCATTTGAAGAGACAAAGGTCAATGGAATACCAAGAAAGTCTAAAAAGAGATCCAACGATGAAGCAACGCTCAATAATGGACAAAACATCAAATATGATTACTTGGCTATATTGCTAACTACAGGTGAAATTTTAATCTATTCTCCATTGGCAAAAGAATTTACCAACAAAATATCAAGTGATACCCCATTAGCTTACATCTGTGATGGACCTAAATCGACGATTATTGCATATGATTCTGTTAACTCTTGCTTGAAAACTTTTAGTGTTTCTGAAAATAGATTACAAAACTCCAAACCTTGGAAATTAGCAAGAGATGTTAACTTTTTATCATATTCAGCTTCAACTCACAAACTATTTGTTGGTTCATCAACTTTATATATACTTAATGCAGATAGTTTTGAATTTGAATCTAAAGTTGTTTCTCCTAAGACATACGATTCGCAGATTAGCTCACTCATTGAGTCTTCAAAAGAAAAAGATTTGGTTATAGTGTCAAGAAATTCAGAATCTATAATACACATAATATCTTGTCAAACTTCAAAAATAACTGGAACTTTGAAAACCAAATCGAATATTCAATCTTTGATTAAATTAAAAGAAACTAAAACAAGACCATTTGAATCAATAGCAGCTATGACCGAGACAGGTTCTATTGAAATATTCATTGATCCATTCTCAAAAAAGGGTAGAAAACAAATTGCATCTGATATTCAACTTATAAGTGATGTTGATAGTATAGGATTTATTGGTATGGTTGATAAATCTGATTATTTCACAGGTATATTTTATGAAGATTACAAAGTTGAATTTACCGATTTTGAACTTGACGACTTAAGTAGCCTTCAAGGGCAATTAGTTATTTCCCTAGGCAAAGAGGAGATTGAATCTGATATGGAAGATGGCGGTAATAACGATGAAGGAGCTGAATCCCAATTTGAAGAAGAATTGGAAGGATCAAGTGATTTAGAAGATGACCAATATGCATGTGAAGAACCTTTAGAAGCTTACAATTTGATCTCTAAACACTTAACAGAACAATCAACTTTAATGTCCATTTTATCTCAAAATGTTGAACATTCGAAAAGAGTCACTTACTATCTTACAAATATTGAATGTATAACTTTATTCAAAAACATTTCAATTCACATATCTGATTTGCCTCAACAGTCAGCAAGTTTAGGTCCTTGGTTAAAATGGATCTTACTTTCCAAAGGTAGTTTAATTGCAAAGAATTCTGATTCGGTTGGTATTTTAAAGTTAGTTCAATCTACTCTAATTGAGAATGTGAAACTTCTTCCAGACTTGCTTTCTTTACAAGGTAAATTGGCATTACTACAATCACAGCTACGACTACGTAATGAGATGATGTCTCAAACTAAGGAAGCCACTAAGAATGAAGGATCATCATTTTATAACACATCAAGCATTGCTACAAAAGCATCAGAGACTTCGATTGTTCTTGATGGTGAAAACGATGATTTCAACGATGATGAAATACATGTCAATGGAGGTTTCAATATTCTTGAAGAAGATAACGAAGATGAAGATGGATATGAAGATGATCTTTCACTTAATGGTAATGCTGCTGAAGAGATAGACGGTTCATTCGAGGACGATGAATCTGAACAGGGAGACAGTGAAGACGAAGAGTAAAAAGTATACGATTAATCTAATTAATGTAGATGTATAGACTGTATATATACATATTTTATATGCAAATTATGTACTATTTAATCAGAACATTTGGAAGCACCAGAACAGGACTTGTAGCATTGGTAAAACGGGCTCCCCGATTTGACGAAAGCATAAAATTACTTACCGTGTGTGCGTGCGGCACACGACCTGCCAAATTTTTTTTTTTTTATTTTTTATTGTCTTTTCTTTTTTTGCTTTTTTTTTTTTTTTTTTTGGTTCCAACAGTGGATTAGGCAGGAGGGTAGTAGGTGTGCTGGTAGTTACTCTTACTCTTCCTGTCATCGTCTAGACCATTAATTATTTCGTTTAGTGCAGCTGTCCCTCCTTTGAAGTCTTTCTCAGTTGTATTGGAATTGGAATATATCCCCACTTGGCTTGAGCAAAAGTGAAAGAAAAAGCAAGGACTTATATATAGTAATACTTAATATTAACAATGAGTGACGATAAATTCTACGTTGGATACAACTCAGTTCACAAGCTATGTCAACAAGTGGCAGCTAAATTCATTGAAGAGCATGGAAAGCCAGATGTTATCGTTGCTATTGGTGGTGGTGGATTTATTCCAGCTCGTATTGTGCGTACTTTTTTGAAAACCAAAGGTGAAAAAAATATTCCTATTCAAGCTATTGGATTGAGTCTTTACGAAGATCTGGGATTAGGTGTTGATTCAATCGGTAAGGAAGTTGTCAGAACACAATGGTTAGATTTTGGTGCTTTATCAGAACACTTTGATTCTTTAATTGGTAAGAATATCTTAATCGTGGATGAAGTTGATGATACTAGAACAACTTTACATTATGCATTAGAAGAATTACATAAGGATGTTGAAGCCATGGCTGAAAGATTAGGTAAATCAAATAAAGAAACAAAATTCTCAATTTTTGTCCTACACAACAAACTAAAGGAAAAAAGAGCTCAATTAGATGATGCTAAAATGAATGGTGGTAGTTATTATTCAGGTATCGACGTTGAAGATCAATGGATTGCATACCCTTGGGAATCTGACGATATCGATGCTCATACTATTAAAGCTACCGCACAGGGAAATATCTAAATAGAATCTCTTTTTAGGGTTTACATTTCTTTGTTAGTATTTTTTTTAAATTTGGTTGTACAATAAACGGCTTCTTATTTCTTTTCTCTTGCTAATGTTTAAACTTGACTATTCAGCCGTGTGTTTCTCTACGTTTTTTCTTTGCACTATGTCATTTTCGGCATCAAAGTATATTATATAGTTGTCTCCTACTGTTCTTATAGTTATAGAGTGCATGGAAATTCACAAAAGATTTTCAAACATTATAATAATAATATGATAAATTAGAATATAAAAATGAAAAAAAAAAATGCATATCATTTTTTTTACATGATCTAAATAAAACATAATTAAGAAATAAAAAATGGGAGAAAGAAGAAAGAGAATAGAAAATGAAAAAACTCAAAGTTATCAACTACTTGCTAAACTTTCTTGCATTTCAACCATCTGTTGAACTTGTTGACGCATCATATCTTTCAAATCTTCTACATCGGCTTCTAATTCTCCACATCTTTCTGATTTCTCACCTAACATTTGCAAAGTTGTATCGTAATTGGCGCTCAAAGTATTGAAATTGTCTTCTAATGCGGTCAATTTAGTCTTGTAACTCTCAGCCATTTCATTTTCTTTCAGTAATCTAATAATTTCATTCGATGCTTCCTGCTTTTGAGCGTTCAAGTCAGTAACTTCGTCTTTAAGAGTCATGACTTCAACTTCCAATCTTCTAATGTGTGAAGATAGTTTACCCATCATTTGAATGTTATTTCCGCCATTCATGCTAGTAGATGCACCACCACCGATAGTGGACGAGTGTGGAGTTTCAAATTCATCACGAGAATATGATCTGTTTAATGTAGGATGGTTCTTAGCATTTTTGAAGCCATATATTGGAGAAGATGATTGGAAATCTTCATTTGAACCATTCATATTGTTGTATCCATCATCGCCTGGTTGCGATGTACGCTCTTGCGAAATTGAGCTTCCACCAGGTGCATAGTTCTGAATTGGTGAATTGAAATACAGTGAACTATTCGAGTAACCTCTCAGACCTGAATATGAGCTTTGAGAAAGTCTTGGAGTCATGGAAGATTCTCCAAAACCAATATTATCGATGGATGCAGATGACACAGATCTTTGGTTTCTAAAGTAGTTCAGGCTGGATGATGAATTTAAATCGTTTAAGTAGAATGAACTTGGAGCACCTCCACTACCACCTCCATTTCCAGAAGGTGCAACGCCACCAGGAGCAATTTGAGATGTAGTTGAAGCAGCAGTATCTAGTTTCATTTTGTTAATTTGAGCTAGCTTTGATTTCTCCTCTTCTAAAGCTAAAACTTTTTTCTCAAATGCAGCCTTTTCAGTTTCATAATCCTTTTTCAAAGTTTGATACTGATGTTGACTTAGTTCAATTTCTTGTTTCAATTTCTCCACTTCTTTCTTCGATTCTTCTAATTCGGCTCTTAAAGATGTTTCGGTGTCCATTAATTCTCCAATTTCAGTGGTCTTCAATTTGATATCAGCTGTCAGAGTTTTGATTTTCTTTGAATAACTCAAATCTTTCTGTTTTAATATTTCAGCATCGCTTTCAAGACCGGCAATTTTTTTTAAGTATGTGCTTTCAATTAACTTCCAATTCTCTTGGGCATTTGTATATTGGGCTTGAAGTAAGTCGATAGATATTGATGAGCTTGGTTGTCCATTGAGTCCATTGAAATCTAATGACTTATCAATTGAAGATTCTGCTTGTATTCTCAATGTTTCCAGCTTATTCTCCAATCTTTTAATTTCAGCAGTACTCTCTTCAACTGTTTCAAGATATTTACTTTTTTCTCTACTCAATTTATATTCCAATTGAGATATTTCGTTTCTTGATTCCTCTTTATATAGATTGAATTGAGTTGTAAGCTTATCCAGCTTGTTTTGTAAATCAGTATTAACCTTGATTTCATCATCTAGTTGTTTTTTGGAGTTGGTCAATTGAACATCAAGTTTCTTAAGTTTTAATTCTCTTAATTCATTATATATACTATCTCTTTCAGAGGATAGTTGGTCATACTTCACCTGTAGAGATTCATGGCCATGTCTTTCCACTTTCACGCTTCTCTCACTCTCTTTTAATGTTTCCATTTCATCTTCTAATTCCATGACTCTGGAATGAAGTGATTCGTTTTCTTTTTCAGTTTTTGCCAACTCTTCTTCGATATCTAATTCTTTCTGTTTCATTTTTTTAATAGTCTGAGTTAAATTAACTTCTTTCATAGATAATTTTGAACCTTCTTCTAATAATTCTTTCACTTGCAGCTCTTTTTCTTCCAACTTCTTCCTCAGAGCATCATTACCCAAAGTAGGTTGAATTCTTTTTGGAGCTTGTTGTTGCTTTTTAATCAGTTCGAGGTTTTCCTTTTGGAGATTCTCAACTTGTCTATTTAAATCCTTAAATTTGTTCGTTGTGCTTAGTTTTTGCTTATCGTGTACATCAACCAATTTCTTTAGTAAAATCACAAGATCCTCTTGACTCAATTCATCGTAATTATCTGGAGATTTAAATTCATCTTCATCGCTATTAGCCTCATTTTGAGTTTCATCGGTGATGGACCCTCCCAATTGTATATCTATACTACTTCTTGGTGATGATGTAGCAGGAGAATCCAAGACCGGCTTGTTTTCTTGTTTTGATGTCTTTCTTTTAGCAGCCAAGGCAAGTCTCTCCTGTAATGTGAGCCTCTTTTTAGGAATAGCTGCTGCAGCATCAGTTATTTCGGTTGAATCACTGGTTTCAATAATATCTCCAGTATTAGCATTCGATAAAACAGTAGAAGAGTTGATGACAGGCTCCAAAATTGCATCCATTTTACCTGGTTGTTGATCAATTACTATAGCATCCTTGTGGGTTTTTGTTTCTGTTTCTTTACTTTCAATGCTTTCTGGTGAAACGACAACAGTGGTGGGCTCATCTGTTGAAGACTCGCTATCATTAGATACAAGCGGTGTTTCCGAATTTATAATTTCATCAGAGATGATATCAAGATTTATTGAATTGGCTTGCTCATTATTCATCGTCGTTGTTGCAGGTAAAACAGACATTACCCTTTCTCTCGCTGGTCAGTGGTGGGTGACACGTAGTGGTGGATTATTATTATTAGAAGGGCAACGTAGTCAGGCGGCGATTGTGAAAAAAAAAACCAAAAAAAAACGGCAGTAGTAGTAGTATTGACCCTTTAAATTTCGGGGAGTTATTAAAAGATGACTACCCTTTTAAGACGTGAGAGTTAATGGATATAATATTTAATTCTTTATATTTAAATAGCTGAATCACCGTCAAGCATTCCTCACCCATACATTCCAATGTTTGGTTGTAGGTACGGAGGGAGGCTTCCACATAATGTCGAACCCAGGGCTTGCCCAAAAGACGACTGACCGACTGACTGCAGTCTGCCAGACTGCCAAGTTCCAACTGCCCACTGCCAGTGCTGAGAAGAAGAGCGGTGGGAAGATTCGCGATTCGCTCCAGCTAGCTAACTGCAGCACTGGCTGGGCCGCTGACTCTCCGTGAAACTTGCAACTTGCAACTTGCAGGCTGAGAACTTGGAGGGAATTAGATGCGAATAGCGATTCGCGATACACATGAGCAGACGCAGCGACGCAGATTGAGGGATCCTGGATACGTCGATGGATGCATGAGGGCTTGTTTGTTTACCTTTTTGGTTCCACTTTTTTTACTGTGTGTACTTAATTTCATTTGATGAAACAGACGCTGTTAATATAAGGTAATCTCTCACACGGTGAGAAGAATATTATTGCAATTAGATGGTTTAAAAAAATATACAATAATAAAAGATAAAAAGGTAAAAGACAAAAGAAAACACGCGCAACGAACCAATGCTAAAACATAAGAAAAACCCAAAATCAAATATAGAAAATCAAACAATAAAAAGTAGTAAATAATGGAATGCAAGGCAATGAAGAAGAAATAATAAAAAAATGAAAAAGAAACCTGGTATCAAAATAAAAATAAAAATTTATATATGCAGTTAATAATTTTTTTTAAGTAAAGGATGAGAGATCAATAGTAAATTTAAAACTGTTCATTAGACTTGACCGCAGTATTGTCTCATTAAGTTATTCAATTCCTGTTCTTCCCTTGATGCAACTGAATCAATCAGTTGATCTAGAGAATAGTTATTAAGGTTAACAATTGATGGTTGATATTGTTGAACCTTAGATTTATTGGTACTTTGAGTAACGTAAGACAGATTAGTTGGAGTTTGGTGGTAGTTCATCAAGTTCAAATTCATGTCCATTGATGAGATACTTGAAACTGATGATGCTCTAGAGTGAACTGATTCAGAATTATTTGTACTCAATGAATCCAAAGAAGACATAGATGAAGATCTGGAACATGACATTGTTGGTGTGGTTGACATAGTAGTAGTAATTGTTGGAATAGAGTAGGTAGATGAAGCAGTTCTCATGTGTTGTGATTGTGATGGTTGTTGTTGTGGTGTTTGAGGAATCATATTTGAAGTGATAGTTTGAGTTGAACCTGCAATCATACCCTTACTCAAATTGTTTCTAATCTTTGATTGTTTCTTCAAGTCAGCCTTGATTGGATCTAAGAATCTCTTCCAAACTCTTAATAATTCATCGGTTTCAATTCTTAAATCCCAATCTAATAGCATCAACAATTGTCTTTCCATTAAGTTGACATCTTCTTTTCTGAATAAACCATCAGTGTATTTACTCCAGTGTTTGTTCTTTGGTGAGGAATCATTATGGAATTTGGAGCAAATAATTAAGCAGGCTAAGAAGATTCTGTGTCTAGTGCATGGTAATCCTTGAGCATCGCGTGGTAGCTTCGTCTTTAAACGGTTCAATAACACGATAGTTGACATTAAAGTACCAGTGTAAACATTAGTGTAACGAACTAATTTGGTGATAAAGGTCATTAATGATGGTAATGGTTTAGTTTTTAAAATCGGTGGAGAGTTTGGTGGAGATGGTAGCTGTTGTGTAATAGTCTTTGATGACTCGCATGGTAAGACTTGTAAAGTGACGGTGACCAAGTGATGGATCATGTCTTGGGTGACTGGTGATTTTAAAAAGATTTGTAAAGCTTGATCGTCAGACATTTTTGCAGAAGTAAATTAAGATTGATGCGTTAACCAAGAAATAAAGAGAAAAGGAATGATAGGCGAACTATAATTGTCTTTGGTTATGAATAATGAAATAATAAAAAAATTTAATTAAAGAAGGATTAATTACAGAAAAGAAAACGAAATTATATTGATATATATATATAAATAAATAAATGAAAAATTAATTTTAAAATGGTTTTAAAACTGTTGTGAAATATTGAGCCACGGATCAATACTACAACACGATCTATATTACTTACTCCTTTAAATACAGGCACAATCTGAATCGAAGATTCATGCAGAAATAAACAAAAGCCAAAACGGATGTGATGGATCTAGATCCAGCACGCCCCTTCCACCGCTACCATAGAATCTAGCTTCCTAGCAGATCCATAATAATACAGGTGGTCGAGCTCTATATATAAATTTGCAGATGGCGCACTTTGCAAATTACAGGGGACAAGTATAAGCTTTGGCATATACATGGGTTGTAGACTGTAGCCAGGACAATGCCCCTGGCTCAAAGACAAGACGACAATAGTAGAATCTGAAGGAGATGGGTTTCATCTTTGACGTGCTCGCCGCAGCCTTTTCTCTATTTTTCACCGCCTTGCAGCTCGCAGGCACCCTCTCTTGTTTCCCCTTTTCCTGGCCGCGTCGCGTTGCAGGCAAGGAATATGAATGGGCGCGTCGCGCGTGTCGAGTACGGGCTTACAACTTACAAGTCGCACTTTGCCACGATCTCCTGCCCGGGCTGCGCAATGCGTAGTGCGGCCTGCCACTGGCCAGGCTCCAGCTTAGTTTGCAATTGCCTCCCCTTGACATCCAGCTAGCTCCCATAATCTCCCCCCCCGCCCCCCCCCCCCGTTGCACACTCAGATGTTATACCACTGCCCGAACGCCCTGCTAAGCCAGTGCAGCGACACGCGCGGCATGTTTACTTTTTCCCCACCAATCCACCTGTTCAGCATGTTCACCGCTGTTGCCGCTAAAACGCGTGTAAGAGCGCGTGTCGCGTGTCTCACGTTCTACCAGCAGCCGTTTACACTGGGATCTACATAGCTAGCCTTAAATTGATCTGGAATCTCGAATCGATCCATTTATCGATCTCTAGATTAAATTATTTACATACCACTTCCTTTTTTAGAGATTGGCCCCTTATACTTCCATTCCACACGATCGCTACCCTCAATGAACACGCTAAATTAATTATCCTAAATCGTACTAAATGGTTTACTTCTAAATTAATCTTGGTATTCAAGGATAATAGGTTAATCACTTTTAATAAAGTTGTATTGTTTGTCCTATCTGCAGTAAAAGTGGTTGCACAGCGTTTCATCGAATCTTTTTTGTTAATTTCGTCTCTCCCTTTCATTTTATCTTACAATAAACTAATTACATAGGCTATAGTGCTCTACAGCGAATTGATTCGTCAACAGTGTCAAATTCACAATCATGTTGAAAAAAAATAACTTATCATTCAAATAAAAAAACATATAAAAAAGGTTGAAACATGCATAATCTGCAGTAATGAAATAAAGGAAAACTAAATCATGATACATTCACGTGCAACGCAAAAGTTATAAAAGAAAATATGATCATTTTCTTGTCACTCCATATTCATTTAAACCTTCTTGTCAGCACCGTAAGCCTTGGTCTTGTATTGACCGTTTAATAAGATGATATCTTGTGGTCTGTAATCAAACTTCTTGGTGAAGAATGATTCCAAGATGTTCTTAGTACCTTGAGCGTATCTGATTTGAGCATCGATAACAGTACCAGAGTAGTGAGGAGTCATAGCGTTACCTGCACCATACTTGTTAGCCATAGTTCTCCATGGGTGATCAGCTGGAGCTGGTTGTGGGTACCAAACATCACCACCGTAACCTCTTAATTGACCAGACTTAACAGCATCGGCAACATCTTGAGCGTTACAGATGGCACCTCTAGCTGTGTTGACTAACCAAGCACCCTTTTTGAAGTGCTTCAATAGATCAGCGTTAACTAAACCTTTAGAACCAGCATGTAATGGACAGTTAACGGTAACAATATCGGCTTGAGAGACCAATTCCTTCAAGTCTTCGACTCTTCTAGCACCAACCTTAGCTTCAGCTTCAGCTGGTAATGGTTGATAATCGTAGTACAATAGTTCCTTAGGGTTGAAAGCGACTAATCTTTCTAAAACTCTGTAACCAATTCTACCAGCACCAATGGTGGCAATGGTCTTACCTTCAATATCGAAAGCATCCTTGGCAACAGCAGCAACTTCCCAGCCACCAGCCATAACTTGTTCATGAGCTGGAACGAAGTTTCTAACCAAGACTAGCATGGTCATAACAACGTGTTCAGCAACAGAAACAACGTTAGAACCGGTAACTTCTAAGACAGAAATGTCTCTACCAGATTGGTTGATGTAATCTAAATCAATGTGATCTGAACCAACACCAGCAACGACTAACAATTTCAAGTTCTTACCCTTTTGAATTCTCTCTTTGGTAATGTAAGCTGGGTGGAATGGAGTGGTAATGATAATATCAGCATCTGGGATGTGTTGTTCTAATTCAGAGTCTTCACCTTCTTTGTCAGAGGTGACAATTAATTCGTGACCGTTAGCAACTAACCAGTCTTGGATACCTAATGCATTTTCAGTACAACCGTATAATCTTTCTTCATCCTTTGCGTGGTGCTTAGCATCGTATAAAACCAGAACGACCTTCATTGTAGATATATTTGTTTGTTGTTGTAGTGTTAGATTTAAACCTTATTTATTAAGAGTGTTTCTTAATTGATAGTTGATGATAGAATAATCAGAGAACCAAAAACCAAGACATTTAAAAGGGAATTCTAAAGGTATTTATATTCATTCCAATGATCCGTCAACCCATCTTTTATATACTACCCCTCATGCAATTAGATCCGTTAAGAACAGTATGTAGGCAAAAAAGAAAAAGCATTCTCTATTTTTTACCGTTACACAATAGTTAACTAGTAGCATTACTTAGTAATTTCTAAACTCCAAGGCCTAAATTTCACCAAAAGGGGCACTGATCAAAAATTTCAAAGTCTGGGGAACAGTAAGTTACCGTGTGAGCCGTGCATTGTTATTGGCTGTCAAGCTGTATCCCCGGATTTTCTTCGAGGTGCCCTGCGTGGAGATGTGGGGTGCACGCAAGGCGGTGGAGCGAACAGGCTATTTCAGTTCCGATTTGCTCTTGCTCTGCTTTATATTAGCTGGTGCTTGAGCGCAGTAGCCGCCAGCGAGGTGGTGGTATAGGTAGATTAGGTGATCTTATAGAGATGTAACAGGCAAGTGGGGTTGCCGGCTGGCTGGTATCTACTATCCCGTGCCCGTGGTAGATTACATGTACATTGTTTGATTATTCATGACGAAGAACTGCACGGAACTTCTATGTCGAGGCTTACCTCAGATCCGGACTCAGATTATTGGTTGTCCCATATAGAATGGTTGCCTGTATCGGCAGTCTGCTGCAATTATTCGAGTTCTCTACTTGACATAACTGAAGAATATTGTTCCAATTTTCTATGTTTATGGTTATAATTGTATAAGTCTATATAAAAGAGAAGTAGATATATAATATATATGTTATAATATATACTTAGTAGTGGTGCGACTCGACAATTCGTCTAATTATAATATATACCTGTCAAAAAACAAAAATCGCACCCTTTCCACTACCTCCAGAAATTTGCCCGGTGTTAATATTGAATTTTTCTGCCTAAGGCTATAGATTAAAACTGAACTAGCTTAAAAAAATAATGAAAAATCGATTGATCAATGCAAATCCCCAACTCCAAACACCATACTCCAAAAAAAAAAGGCATTCGGCCTGTACGGAGAACCAGATCTCCGAGCCTCCAATTACAATTTGCCACGGCAGGGGGTAAACTTATCCTTTCTTCGTTCTCTCGCACTCCGATTATTTATCCCCCAAAACTGACTTCTTTACCACATTATCTGGTTTATTTTACCCATTTATTATTGCTTGCTTCTGGGAATATTTACCCAAAAAATTAGTTCGGTACGGTTTGTTTGTTACTGAAGCCGCAAGAATCAAAACAGTGTTAAATGTACTTAGGGTAATCCGTTTACTTTATCAACCTGTCCTATAGGAACAGATCAAACGGTGGTTGATATTTCACTACTGTAGAATTGCCATTGAAAAAAAGCCAACAGCCTATAACTAACAGCGGAGCTATTTTTCACATGTCCTAAACCGATTGATACCGATTATTGCTCACGGAGTTGATATAAAAGTAGGAGAGTTTAAAAGCTGCATCGAAAAGCTATAATTACGTAATTTGACAAACGTGTGAGTTTTTGTTTTTTGATCCTTTAGGCTGTTCGTTGTTATAGTTAGGCGACTATCAGCTCATTTAGACTACATAGGTTTATATAACTCGGATTAGAACCTGTGAGTTTGTAAAACGTAACTGATCTAATCAATTAGCCTTGATAAAAACCCCTTGCTTGTCTGAAAATTGCTCAATGGCACTGGAACATGATGGATAGCTCAACTCTTACTTAGATTTGAGTGGATAAATCTACATCAAAAATTGGCAACCATAACATGTTTAAGTAGTGTGCTCCTTTTTGAAGATTCAATTTTAATAGCACACGGTTGCAGAGGATACAGAAAATAATGATTGGTTGACAACCGTCCATTTTGTGGTGGATTTCCACTGTTAGGAACAGAGAAAAGAGTTTTCGTTTAATAGTAATCTAGCATTCATGTAATTTTTTGTGCAAGTATGTTATTAGCGTAGATGGTACAAATGTTTATATCGTTTTTTTTTTTTTGATAACTGTCTTCTTTGAGCACCAAATTTGATGTCACGAAGGTGGCCTGGATGGTTCCTCGAGTGCCGACAAAACAAAATCGCCTCATTCACTTCCGGTGTTTCCACCTGACAGTTCGAAAATTACGTTGTTATTTACATCCTGATATCAGTGAACGTTATATGAAGTCATAATTTCTTTGCAAGTTTTTTTTGAAATATATAAATAGTAATGATTGCGTAACAACCGGTTAGTTTTTTTTCTTTTTTTAAGAATTGTGAGTGATTTAAGAGAATTGAAAATAAAACGTCAGCGCTCCCCTTTTTTTTCCCTGCTTTCCAGAAAACTCGGTTTCTCCCTGAGGTAGATTACTATAAACATAAATCTGTTTTAACTGGAAACTATTGTCTGAATTATCTGTTTTACATCAAACTAGTAAATTGTAGTAAATAGAGACTTATTGTCCAATGACAGCGATTAGTTGAACGGTTTATTGTAGATCAATCCCCGATTTACCCTTATTTTCACTTAAGAAATACCTTCCATGCGGCAGCGGAACTACGTTTTTCTGTCTATCTAGATGATCATAAAATCTATATTTAATTGTAGGAAAAAAAATACCATTAACTTCAATTTTGGTTCACTGTATTACAAAACTACACATATTTGGAAAGCTAAAAAAATTAGTCACTTTTTCTCTTGAAAATGTTGAAAAGCATAGCACCTATTGACTCAGTTGGCACTTGGTAAATTGAGTTAGGTTCTCGTTGGTATAAGTCTCCGAATCTTAATAACTCGCTATTACTCTTACTAGCTGTTTTCTCCTCTTCGGGTTTTATAATATGACGCTTTAAAGCATTTGGTAGATTTGGTGCCACCCTCTTATATGATTCTAACCTTTCCTTTTCAAGAATCAAGTACAGTTTTTGAGATGGTAAAGGCGCTTGCAAATTATAGCCACGTATATTATCATTCAATGATCTTATTTTGGTCTCTAAATAAGGTAACTGCTGCTGTTCCCATTTGGCACTGCGTAATTTCGTACCCTTACCTGTAAGTTCAGCTTTGATATAACCACCCAAAATAATCAATTTATCATCCAATGATTTGTTGGGATGTAGCTCATTAATCAAATTGACCGCTTTTTTTCTCCAGTCATCGTCCATTTGGTTCCTAAAATGTGCAATTAAAACGGTCACGGAACCTTGCTTCTCAATCCAAGGCGGTATTGCATCTTGCTTTTTTAATATGTTGTTCAAATGATATTCCGTTCTTTCAATATATGCGTTTGTTGAAGTAAAATTTGCCGGTAATGGCTTTCCTCTAGGTATGTTGTTAAAATCACCTCGTTTTTGTGCTTCTCTAATTCTTTGATCTGCAAGAGATTTTATTGAGTTATCAACTGCGGCGAATGAATCATTTAACAATTGTGCAGGCCCTAGTAATCTCTCTCTATACATTTCTGCAAAGTTGTCATCTTCCTCCAAGCTTTGATTCTTTTTGGCAGGTTTTTCTTCAATTTTGGAAAGTCTGTAATCCAATACGTTCTCTTTAGCATTGTGTATTCTTTCCTTTAAAGATGGTTTTGGAGTGATCAGTGGTCTTGAAGTTGAAGTAGTTGACCTTCTAGGCTTATATTTGTCATTTAGCATACGCAATGAGGCATCATACGTACTTTCCTGCCCAGTCCACGCTTGACCCATAGCTATCTCCTTTGAGTGTTTGTTTACGTATGTAGGTAGTTTGCTAATTCCGATCTCCTTCTGATAGCGATTCTCAAAATCGTTGTCTTCTATTTGCTGGAGTTTGCCATGCAATCCAACAGTGTTGTAAGGTAATGCATCGCTGATCAAACCTGCCTTGGGATCATCCGATGTTGGAGATGCATCTTCTGCTAATTGTTCTAACCTTCTTGTAAAAGCACCTTGTTCTTGATCATTGGAACTCTTCTTTTTTTGATCTATGGGTTTGCTATTGTTTACTTTTATCGTCACACTGAAAAACCTAGGGAATTTAATCGCATCTTTTCCTGTATGATTATATACATATCTTGTAAGCATTTTTCAGAGCATTGATTATCGTTGAAGTTTTTCAAGGGATATATTTTTTATCAGGTTACGAACAGGTTGATTCACTCTCAGTAATCAGCGTAGTTCCCGGAGCCGTGGATAAGAGCGTCGGTGTTGGAGGAGCTAATCGATTAGGTAAATATTCACAAGATTGGCGAAACGGAGAGTCTATTATAACGTTACATGCTTGCAAGTTGCAATGTGTTGCGCGGTGCCGCCGCAGAGTCTGTCAGCTACTTGTGGAGAAACACTGTGGAAAATAGTATGAATTTAAGTTGCTCACTACAAAGCTTGATAGTAAGCGAAACCATCAAATGATAAAGTTACTTGTTTGTGTTCTAGAACTGAACAATATATCGATACTAAAAACTTGCAGCAAAAAAAAAAAAAAAAAAAAAAAACGATGAAAGTAAGCACATAAAGAAAACAAACAAACAACCAATTGTCAGGAAAAGTAGGCAGGGTAAACCTGAAATTGGCTAGCTCGCTACTATATGCGGTCCGAGCCACCACAGTCCACTGGTGACTCAGATGCTCTCTTATTCACTGAATTGTGAAAAAATCAAGCATTCAACAGGCTTACGGGACACACATGCACCTATTTATATGTATAAATTATTATGGCTCATGCTTTGTAGAGTAGGTAAAACAGCACATGCTCTTAAACAACAACAGCAATTGGATATTAGCATCGTCCAAGAGCCAATATGTGTCTGGTGCAGCGATGTCTGGCGTCCTCGATGTTCCCTTTTTGTAACTTTTGTTTCCTCTTTGGTCGAACCCTCTGTACCAGGATACCACAGAAGCCGAGATTTTCAGAGTTTTTACTAGCTATCGAACAGGGTTAACCAACGCAAACAATAAACCAATAAGTTATGTTTGCTTATGTGGTGATCAAAGACAGCATCACTGACGATCGACTACAGAATACAGATCTGGTAAAACCATCGTCATGAAACTGGTCTATATAGGAATACTTGGTCACAAAGTACAACTCCGGAGAAGGTGAGCAATCAAGTAAACTCGTGATGACGATTGCTTCAAAACATTCCATTATTCCCCAGTAGTAAGAGCCTGTGAGCCGAAGTATTACGTAAATGATGTCAAGGGGTACACTTTTTCCTATTATCTGCGCACTCTCGGCCCCTAGTATTTGTCTGGGCGAAAGAGCGAGCATGTTTATAATATATGTATATGTCGTACATTAAATTCTCACTTCGGTCCCAGCATGAAAAGTTTGACAGCGTGTAGTCGTGTCTAAGGGATTGTGCTAGAGGGGTGAATTAGATCTAACCTTAATACTATGATTCGTTAATAACATGAGATACATCGACGAAGGTTTATTTTTATCTATATAATAGAAAGCAATTATAGTTATATTCCCTATTCGGTGGAACTGCCCAGTGCCTGCTCGACAGAATGGAAATCCTGATAATGCCGACTTTGCGAGGTTTTTATCGAGAGGCTTCTACTAATTCTAGTAGCCTCTCAATAAATCAAGAGTCAGGCTTTGAGAAAGCTATTAATACAAAGCTGTTATGTAATCAATGTTTGTCTTTTTATTATTTTTTTCTCTGCAAGTAATCTATCTCGCTAATAGAGGAAAATCAAAACATGACTTCTTTTATACATTGAATTATCAAATGAAATGGCAAATATATAATAGTAAGCTGTAATTGCGTGGAAGTATTATAAGCCATAAAACAGAGTTCCATACAAATTTTTTTATTATAGCAGTTTATGAATTGGTCTTATCAAAACGTTTTAAAAACAAAATGTAAACACTGAGGCAGATATAGAATTTCATGTTGCAAAAAAAAATAAAAAATCAAAACACAAGCGTGCCCTAATGAGCCAACTGATACGGCTTAACAGATGTTTAAGATCTTTAATTCACAGCTCACGTGAAAGCTTCCGAATGTAGTTAAAACGGAAAATTAATATATGCACGATCACAGCATATAGATATATGTGATATATAAGCCAGAAATACAAAACAAAATTGTTGCTGATCGTCCAACAAGGGGACTTACACAAACTAAAAAGATATATATCTACGTGAACCTTTAAAGATCTCTCTCTATATAAAAAACAGTTCTAAACGGTGCCGGCACCAAGAAAGGCAGGAAGCCGGTTCGTAGAACCAAACAATTAGAGTCTAGAGATGACTCAGCAATTAGCAAAAGGGGTTTACTTGTCCACGACCCGCCCGATGTGGAAAAACGACAACACCAGAGCTCTCAACCTTTCTATTAGAAGTCGAGCGGCGCATTCTGTTTTGAAAGGTGTGCCTGTTGTTGTTTTGCTTGTTGTGGTACTTTTTTTATATGGTTTTCCTTAATTTCCTAGCCCTTGCTTCTATATATTAGTAGGCCAATTCCACCCTCTATTAATTTGTTCGCCTCCCTTATATTTTTTTTGTTTTTATCTTTTTCTTTAAAACTTTTGTTGTTATCGATTAAAACTTTTAATTATTTCAATTACATATACACAATTTACAATGCTTTCATATGGTGACATTGCTTTAAGAGTTATCAACTTTGCTTTCTTAGTTGTTGTTCTCGGTTTAACCGGTTCTTTAGCTGCAACAGCTGACAACCACAACCCACAAGTTAACTTCTGTGTTTTCGCAGGAGCTTTCGGTGTGTTAACTTCTACATTCTACGGTATTGCTGCATTCTTCATTTCATTCCTAGCTGCTCCATTATTCTTAGCTATCTGGGATTTCTTGAATTTTGTCTTCACTTTCTCTGGTGCCACTGCTTTAGCTGTTGCTTTAAGATGCCACTCATGTACCAACCAATCATACTTGGATGGTAACGTTGTTGCTCAAGGTTCCACTGATAGATGTAGAAAAGGTCAAGCTTCAATTGCTTTCTTATACTTCTCATTCTTTGTCTTTTTGTTATCACTTGTTATGCAATCTTTATCAATCTTGAAGAATGGTTTGTTAGGTTCAACTACCTCTTCTCCAGTTAGAACTGGTGTTCCAACTATGTCTCAAGTCTAAATTGAATGTTAAAACATTAATTTTTATTTTTATTTGAGCGCATATGTTTTATTACAAGAACCGTTGTGGAGGGATTTTATATTTGTTTTGCTCTTTCGAAAGGGTTAATCATATCATTTTATTTCTTCCTTTTCTTTAATTTTATTGAGTCCTACTGGATCTAATAAGACCAAAATATTGTATTATTTTTTTGATGAAAGATATCGTTATTACATTACCTATTTTACTTGTTCCTTCGTTTTTGCTTGCTTCTTATCTCTGGATTTGTTTGTTAGTTTTTATTTACTATTTTTTATCACCTTAACTCTGGATACCAACAGGTTATTTTCTTTATATATTCAAGATCTTCATCTAATATATACTTTGTACTGAAGAAGAAAAAATTGTCGTAAATAGTGGTTGAAACTACTTCCGGGCACCGTCCCCCAGTATTTTCCCCGCCCCAGTATTTACGCAGGTACCTCACTTATTTACAAAGTGTGGACCCCGGGGATAAAACAACAATAATAATTGCAAAGGATATCATAGTCAATTGCATAGTGGAAAGAGTTCAACTATTAATTGACTGAATTGACGGTTTTTACACAGAGTTATAAAGACTGTTACAGTCAATTTGTCATCATGAAAGAAAGGAAAGGGAAAGTTGAGAGCATATCGAATATGGGACATGGGAAAAATTCATGCACTTTCGGCTCGGCATTTACGGGAACTCTCGAAATTGTTATGACAGACAATGTAAATATATCCGATATTAATTAATCATCTTAAGTTGTTTGAAACCTACATAGAATGCACCAATAACGTATCAACAAATGACGAATAGAAAATTCCCAACCATGAAAGGGATGACTGGCTGTGTAGTGTGTATTCACTAGTGAGTGCAGTGACCTCTGTGTGAATGCCATCGGCTCACACATAATCTAGGGTCAGGGCCGTCGGTTCTCCAAACTTGAAAGGATAAGGAGCAAGCGGGAGCGGAACGATCGAGAAGCGAGAAGGCAACCACATGGAGCAAATTGTTGTTCATAGCCGCTGTCAACAATCGCACCATTGCTGGCTCTCGGTATGATATGCTTACATAATCCATCAAGAAGTAAGGCCTATTGCGTCGGCAACCCTCATCGTTGTCTAAGTTGTAAGTGTAGTTTCTTCTACTCTTTAGTATTTACTACATTTAGAGTCTTTACATCGATCCGACTTTAAAATCACGTTAACTAAGGTGTTCAGAGGATTTTCCTCTAGATTAAATATACAATTTTTTGCGATAGACAAACAAAACACAAAAATATAAAATAGAATAAACAAACCAAAGAGAAATAGAAGAAATTTGCATTCATGCTAGTTATTTATAACCCTTTGTACTCATGAACTTCTCAAGAGATTCCCATAAAAATTCAGACGTTTGCTTATCTTTGAATCTCTGTGTTCTATCAATCCCGATAGTCTGAACATTCCAACTATTGATCTTTGGTGGCACCAAATCACCATTAAAATGCACATAGAAGCCCTTATATTTCTGGAATAAAACATTAGGCTGGTTGTATTTATAATTTTTAAATTGCCATTCTTGTCCAGTAGTAAAAACGGCAACGACTCTATCCCAGTATTCAGGTTTGGTGAAAAACTTTTCAACGTTGTTAACCACCAAAAATTTCATCTTTCTATTAAATTTCTTAGAGTCACGAGATAACTGTAACATATTTTTTGAGGACATTGATAAATCAGTGGTATCCATAAACTTACCATCTTGTAAAAATTCTTTCACATTACTCATCGTTAATAAGGCTGATGCAGATGGAGATAAGATCAATATTGGGTCTTTGTTCTTGCTGTGGCTGGCACCAGATGAAGAAGTGGATGAGCTAGCTGCCATTTGCTTGGAAGATGGTTTATAAGGAGCTGATTTTGATGAAGCTGGAGCAGTTTTAGATTTTAAAGTTCTGATTATCTTATATTCACATTCCTTAGCCACGTTGGAAAAATCAACAGGCTTTGAGCCTCTTAAAGCTTTGTTGTGATCAATAAGATCTCTTTCATTACTTAGAATCACCTTCAAAAATGGATCAACTTTTCTTTTTTTGCTGTCTTTAACATCAAGATCTGTTGCTTCTCTTTTATTTATTAGTTGATTTTTTTCGGTTAATGAAAATTCTTTCAAAGCTGCAGCATCTGCTTTCAAATAAGAACATGTTTCAGATGAGCCGTTCAAGAATGAAATTAATTCTGTTCTTTCCATAAAGCTAATAACTGGGATTTGATTCTTTTCACAGGATGCAATATATTCAGTCGTACTCGATTCATTGTGTAGCCAACATTGATATATACTCCTCAAACTTTGGTTTGTATTATCATTTCCAATAAAATCTGTTTCTTCAGTCAATGAGATGCTGTTACCATCAATAATTAATCCCTTAGCAGTTGCAACGTCGGAACCCTGTGGTGATAATTCGATTGTCTTCTTGTTTTTAATAGCATTTCTTAATGCTAGCACTGCAGAACCCATGATTTAAAACTATTGGTGCAGCGTTAATGATCTATCAATAAAGGCTATCTTTAGATTCTATACGTTTTATCCAACCGGTTACCTTAAAGTGAGAAATAGAGGCAGTCAACCATAGTTCATTTCAACAAGTACTGATATAGCTTTGGGAAGATGTTTTTTCGAAGAGCTCTGACAAAAATCGGTAGAATTTGAAATTTGAAAGTGCACGGGTTTTAGCGAGTGCGAAATTCCAAAAGTGTTTTTTAATTAGTGTTTTTAATCAAAATGTATATATCGTTAAGCTGACCCTAGCGCGGCGCCTCTCATATCAGCTATACGTGTACCGCGATAAGCAGGGCCGGGGTCATTTATGCGTCTGTAGCCTAGAAGGCAAAACATAAACCCTTGTAGGTGCGTCTACAACAGCGTAATTATTAGCATATTATACTACTCGATTAACAAATATACTGGTCTAAATCATTTTGATTATTAAATCGTATTGTCACAGTCATGACAGATAGAGATGATTACAACAAACACACGTTTTTATCTCGAGTTTTTGGGTTGAATTCCACTTACAACCCATCAAATTCAAATCCTATGTTGACTGATGATAATAAGAACCTGCAATTTAGCATTCACAATTTAGAGGATAATTTTGAAGATGACGACGATGACGACAATGATGACGATGATAATGAGGGAGATAGATCCACTAGCCCGTCGGGTTCAAGCAACAACAACAAGGCCCATGATAGCCCATATTTCAACCCAAGTGTTTCTGATAAGCGAAACAAGTATGGAGTTGCTTACTCTTCAAACACATCAACTAAATCAGGAAGAAGAAAAAGATATGATCCTTCTGCAGTGAATTTAAATTCTGAAAACGAGGATTCATCATCAGGTGAGAGCTCTGAATCGGGCTCTGAAGGAGTGAATGCTTCAAGCGATCCTTTGCTTTCCGAGCAAAAACGTCAACTGAGAGAACAATTTCAATCCGAAATGTTAGATGAGGATGGTTTTGATGTGGTTCCAGAGAGTCTACTAATGGAAGGAGTAAAAACCAAAGATAAAGTGGCAACAGAAAATCGTTTTGAACCGCCGACTAAGCACTCTAAACCCGGAAAAAGTGCATTTCTAGAACAGATAATAGAAACAGAACGAAGTATAACTCCAAACCTAGCCCAACTAGGTGAAAAGGCAAAGGAAATAGCGAATAAAACATTTGACATAATACCTAAATCAATACCCAAAGGAATATCATTTCAGTTGCCTGAGCACACGGGCAGTACGTTACTACCACCACCAGTGACGCATAAAAGAGGTGAAAGCGCATCACCAAATGGGCACATAGATCAATTTTCTGATATGAATCAACAACGGCAATTGAGGGGGAGACTTGGATTGCTAAGTCCAATGGAAAGATGTCTATGGTTGTGGTCTAATGTTTCCAATTTGGACACTTTTTTGGAAGATGTTTACAGTTATTATATTGGTAATGGATACCAATGTATTGTTTTATCACGAATTTGCGACTTGCTAATCATCGTTTTTGTTGTTTGGATTTCAAGTTTTATGGGTAACTGTGTAGATTATCAAAAATTGATGAACCAAGATGTTACAAAGTTTTCAGAGGTCAAAATTGAGTCTTGTTATGCAAAAATTTCTTTCCCACAGAAATTTCTTTTCGTCGTTTTATTGGTGGTACTTCTTTTGAGAATGCGTACGTTCTACGAAACGTTCCAAGATTTAAAAGAGATAAAAAACTTCTATAACTTACTATTAGGAGTCTCAGACGAGGAACTACAAACGATAAGCTGGTCAACAATAGTGAAAAAAATCATGATTTTAAGAGATCAGAATACTAATGCATTGATTTCAGGAAATCAAAATGTTACAGGCCAAGATGACCTCAAATCAAAGTCACGATTAAATGCACATGATATAGCTAATAGACTAATGAGAAAAGAGAATTATATGATCGCAATATTCAATAAGAACATTCTTAATAATGCACTAACTATTCCAATAATTAATAGTTATTTCTTGACTAAGACTTTAGAATGGAATTTAAAACTATGTATATTTGATTTTGTTTTCAACTCTAATGGTCAATTAAAACAATCAATATTGAGTGAGCATAAAAGATTAACTTTGTCAATAGAACTCCGAAAAAGATTCAAATTAGCTGGTATTCTTAGTATTTTCTTGACTCCATTTTTAGTCATATATTTCTTACTATACTATTTTTTGAAGTTTTTTTACGACATTAAGACTAATCCATCAATAGTGGGCTCAAGAGAATTCTCGCCTCATGCAAGGTGGAAGCTTCGAGAGTTCAATGAGTTGCCTCATATTTTCTCTAAACGTTTAAAACTATCAAGAGAAGGTGCTTCTAACTATATCAACCAATTTCCGAAAGAGGCCACCAATATTGTCCTTAAATTTGTATCGTTCATTACTGGTTCTTTAGTTGCTATTTTGGTTATATTGACAGTTCTTGACCATGAGAACTTTTTGAATTTTGAATTAACTGAAGGAAGAACTGTCTTGTTTTACATCTCATCACTGGGTGCAGTTTTTACTATATGTAAAAGTTCTATTGCTGAAGATGATATTGTCTTTGATCCGGAGGCTTCTTTAAGATATGTGGCTCAATTCACCCATTATTTACCTAGTGCATGGGATGGGAAATATCACACTGAAGATGTGAAGAATCAATTTTGTGAAATGTTCAACTTGAGACTGGTTCTGGTTTTAAGAGAGATTGCAAGTTTGATCATGTTACCATATATTCTATATTGCAGATTACCGGATTCATCTGAAAAGGTGATTGATTTCTTCAGAGAGTTTAGTGTACATGTTGATGGTCTTGGTTATGTTTGTACTTTTGCTATGTTTAATTTTGATAACAACAAAGATAAGCCAATTAATATATATCGTCCTACTGGCTCAACTGAGGATCCAAATGATTTAAGACATGATTATTACTCATCAAATGATGACAAAATGGTGAAATCCTACATGTTTTTCTTAGAGAGCTATGGAAATGAGCCTGTGACACAACGAGTTCCGCCATCTACAAAAGCTCAATCCAGAAACGTTGATTACACTAATAATGACAGAGCTACCGCTGGAGGTCCAAAAGCAAATGTCATGAATAAAAGCATGTTGAGGTCAGCACTAGTTAATAATTCCGCTATGGATAAACGTATGGGAGGTGCATCTTCGATCAGATACCCACCACAATTTAAGCATCAGGCCTTGAATAACTCAATGTATTTTAGAGGAAACCGAAATCAACCAACGAGAGTCTCATCTGCTGGTGTTGGGGAAGAGGGTCTCATGGAGGATACAACTGCAGGCTTATCCAAGGATACAAAGAATTATTTAAATAATTTGAATAATAGCATGCTATTGGGTGAGTCATTCCAATTAGGGTACCCAACGGCCGAGGATATTGAATATAATTATCGGAAACATAACACACCAGCTAATATCAATTCTGAAGATGATGACGATGATAATGACGATGAT
Source organism: Ogataea ovalis (assembly GCA_030556425.1). Classification (NCBI taxonomy): domain Eukaryota; kingdom Fungi; phylum Ascomycota; class Pichiomycetes; order Pichiales; family Pichiaceae; genus Ogataea; species Ogataea ovalis. The sequence goes on from JAKTTZ010000011.1 coordinate 356,250, forward strand.
AATGATTACGATGAAGCAGGGGTTTTAGGATTGATCAACCAAATTTACAATCATAAGGAAGGCGTAAGATAATGACTTCTCAAAAAACTTTTAAGCTCTGGATGTTAATATACAGCTCATATATACGTAAAATATGCATTATTATAATTTATTATTCAAGCAAGAATTAACTTGCGAAATACAAAAAAAAGAGATTTATAGATTGTATGAAACTTAGAAAAAAACTTATTAGCGCCCTTTTCTTTGTCTTTTTTCTTTTTCATATTGATTTTTGGCTGCACCTTCTTCTGTTTGAATGCTATTAAGAATTCTAGCCATCTTAGAATGATATTCTTGGTAGTCTTGTTTCTTCTTTTTGATTTGTTCTCTTGCTTCAAATTGCGAATCTTTTCTGATTTCACGCAAGGTTTGCTTTCTTTCATCCTTAATTTGGTGACGTAATTTGGCAATTTCTTGTCTTGCCGCGTCCGGATCATATGATTTCTTGTCAGGGTTGAAGTTCTCCTCGAATTTAGGCACGTATGTAGGAATGGCAATTGCTCTATGTGCTTGCAGTCTCAATGGTTTTCTTTCCGACTTTGCTATCTTACTTAAGTTATGTAATTTGGATAGTAATGCTGGAATTTCTGGAGACGATGCATAGTATTTAACTAAATGTTTCATTATAGTTGTGAATGGTGCTGAAATTTCAAGGAATGAATCCTTTTCTTTGAAAATGATCGAAGTGTAATCACTCAATGATTTGATGACCTTCATCAATAAGGCAGCACGATGTGAAGTTGATGTATTGTCCCAATCAGAAATTTTCAACAGAGCAGATCCATCTGAAAGTGTTGTATTTGATGGTAGCGTAAATTTAGAGCTCTTTGTTGGTTTTGATCTAGTACATAGAGATTCGTAGGAAAGCTTTTCAGGCTCAGGAATCAAAGCTAACAGAGCCCTCTCCAAAAGGTTGATCACTTCAGGGACCAATCTCTTTGATAATCTTTGATATTGTAATAATAAGTCAGAAATATAAATGGCAGCAAATAAATGAGTTGGTTCTTTATCTATTTGTAAGAATTCCAAAGACTCGGTCATAAGAAGCATTGTTGGAGTGACAACCAAGTGGTATAAATCAGATGTGGAAAAAGTTCTTCCAACCACACTGTAGAAAAGTAAATCAGATTTCTTTGGATATTTAGCTTTATCACGAGATTCCATTCTCTCTTTAATCGATTCGATATGTATTCTGAATTCAGTAAACATTTTTTCTTGGAACTTCTCAGTTAAATCTCTAATTGACTTGCATAAAAACTCAAGGAGCTGTATGTAATTTTCTTTTTCACTTTTAGGGTATTCAATGTCAGCTAAGTTTAGAATATATTCTAATAAAACAGAGGTGAAGACACCAATTTTTTCTTTATTTCCAGCAGCAAGTCTTGGTTGATACACTTGGAAAACCTTAGTGATCAAGTTTATTTGCTGCTTGTAATCATTACCATCAACATACTTCAGCAATTCCGACAAGCTTTGTGGACATGGGATGTTGGAATTGGATTTAGATGAAGAAATGCTAATCACTTTACCACCAATAGTGATAGTACCGGGTTGACCAGAATTATTATTTCTCTTATTATATGCGTCTTCTTTTTCACTTCCTTCTTCTTCCTCTTCTTCTAATTTTTCAGCTTCATCATCAGATTCACGAATTCTAAATCCATCCTCCTCATTTTCACTTCCATCCCAGAAATCATCGTCTAGTTCATCAGCACCAGCTTGATGTTGTTCCTCTTCAACAAGACCCTCCATTCTACGTAATCTTGCAGCTTCTAAACTAGCCAAATGATCTTTCTTCTCCTTGTCTAATTCTTCGTCTGTCTTTGTTCTATCAGTAGGTGCAGCTCTTCTATCTAGTGCAACTTCCTTAACTTTCATATCATATTTGATATCAGCTTCTGATTTTGGTGTTATACCGTTACCACGTGGTTGCTTCACTGTACGTAGAGTCGACATCACATCTTCAAAATCTTCATCTAGTTCTGAAACAGCAACTCTTGTAGCCTCTTGTTGCTTTTGTCTTTCATGCTTATAGAACTTGGATTTTGCAATAACTTCTTTCATCACTTCAGCTTTAGTTTTCTTTCTAGATGGCTCATTGGTATCCAATTTGAGATCTGTATCATCAGCTGCTCTCTTTTTGGAGAAAAACTCGATGTCATCTTCTTCCTCCTCTTCATCTTCGCCATCTTCATAACTTGCAGAGCTCATTCCTAGTCCTAGAGACTGCCCTAAATGTGTCAAGTTGTTATTATCATCGTCGTCATCCAAATTGAACAATGAAGATTTTGAAGATTGTATTTGTCTTTCCCTGGCAAATCTCTCAAGCATCTTTTCTTCAGCTGTTAAATGATTATTACTTTCACCAAATCTTCTATCTACAAGTCCACCAACTTTGTTTTTTTTAGATAATTTTGCTTCCCAGTCAGCCCTTCTATTCTCTTCACCAATTTGTTTAGAAATACCTGGTTTACCAACTGTTCTCTTCTTTTCCATTGCATCAGCACGTTTGGCTCTTGTAACCTTGACATCAAACGGGTTGAACTGCTCTCTAATTTTAGACAATAATTGTTCTTTGTCCGCTCTTCTGGTTTCATTTGGAGTCTTTTGGGAGTGCTTCTTACCTTTTTTCTTTTGATTTGTCTGGCCTGTTAGACCAGCGGACTTTAAAGTTGCCTTCAATTGTTTTAATTGCGATCCCGCCATTAATGATGATTAAATGGTTTTAGACTCTCGGATGTAGCTAGCTATATATCACTGCTGTGGTTGATCAAGTGTTTCTATTTATCTAGTTTCCTTGTTCCACTCCCTTGTAAGATCTGAAAAAACTATAGAAATTTTTTTTTTTCAAATATTTTTTTTTATACGCAAATATGCGGTGTGCAGGTTTTTGAAACTCTAAATTTTTCTTTATTTTGTATCTTTCGATTAGTTAATTTCTTTGATAATACTTTTTAGAATATCGAGCTTTGCGCTCATCGTAAAAATGCGTGAGAATTCCCAATGACATAATCAGGTAGTCATAAGATAGTACGCGATGCGCTTCGATGCTTGTCGGCATTTGTATTTTCCCGAGGAACACTTGATCTTTTTTGGACTCAATTGTATATTGTACGTGCGATTAAATAGACTCATCCCTTTTTGTCCTCCTCCTTTGAGTCCACCTCTGAGCACGCTTTTTCCTATTTCATAGCCTATCAATTGAATATAATATGACCGCTAGAAGAGTTGTAGTTACAGGATTAGGAGCAGTGACTCCATTAGGAGTGGGAGTCAAAAAAGCCTGGTCTAATTTGATTGCTTCTAAATCTGGGCTGATTTCCACCACGCAACTACCAAATGCTGAAGAGTACGCGGATATTCCTGCGAAGGTTATTGGCTACGTTCCTAGAGGGCCTATCAGCGAAGGAAAATACGATCCATTGGATCATTTCGAAGCACATGAAGTGAGAAAGCTATCTCAATTCATTCAGTACGCAATTGTAGCTGCTGGTGAGGCTTTAAAAGATGCTAAATGGGAGCCTGTCGAACAAGAAGATAAATACAACACTGGTGTTTGTATTGGATCTGGTATCGGGTCAATTGAGGATATCTATAACAATTCTGTTGGGTTCCATGAGAAGGGTTATAGAAAGATGCAACCAATGCTAGTTCCGAAGTTGCTTACAAATATGGCCGGAGGTAATGTCTCCATCAAATACGGGCTTCAAGGTCCTAATCACTCAGTTGCAACCGCATGTGCTACAGGTCTTCACGCTTTAGGAGATGCTAGTAGATTCATTAAAGATGGATATGCTGATGTTATGGTTGCAGGTGCATCAGAAGCTGTTGTCCATCCTATTGCATTAGGTGGCTTTGCAAGAGCTAAATCTCTTGTCACGGCCTTCAATGATGATCCGGAAAAGGCATCGAGACCATTTGATAGAGATAGAGCTGGTTTTGTTTTAGGCGAAGGAGCTGGAGCTGTTATCCTTGAAAGTTTAGACCATGCATTGGCAAGAAATGCGCATATTTATGCTGAAATTACGGGCTATGGTTTAAGCGGTGATGCTAGTCATATTACGTCTCCCCACGAAGATGGATCTGGTGCTAGAAGAGCCATGGAATGTGCCATCAAGAGAGCAGGTTTAAAGCCATCTGATATTGATTATTTGAATGCGCATGCAACTTCTACCGTTTTAGGTGATAGAGCTGAAAATTTTGCTATCAAAACAATATTCGGTGAAACTAACCCAGAATTAATTGTTTCATCAAACAAAGGTTCAATGGGGCATCTACTGGGCGCATCAGGTGTTGTGGAGGCTATTTTTACTATTCTTGCTATTCAAGATAAAATAATTCCTCCAACTTTAAATTGTGAAAATCCTGGTCAGCATGAAGGAGATAAAGCTGATGAATTCATCTTCAATTATGCCCCAAACAAAGCACAGGAGGGCAAAGAAATTACTCATGCCGTCACTAACAGTTTTGGCTTTGGAGGTACTAATGCTTCCCTTTGTATTTCCAAGTACGTGGCATAACTATGAGCATTTCTCTATATAGATATGTTTCTCCATCTTATGTCTTTATTTTATTTGCTTTTCTTTTTTTTGTCAAAATTTACTTAATACTTTGATTTTTGAACGATATACTGTTCATGTGTTTAATTTGACTAGACTCATTCAATATACTAAAGGTATAATTCTCCAATAATGTATAAGTTTCTTATCTTCTTTTTTAGCTTGTTCAATGTAAAAACAGTATGATCCGTTGGCGGATATGCTTAAGTTGCATATAACCCAAAGAAATTCCAAGCCTGCAGCAAAATTTCTCAAGATGATCAAATGGCAGAGATATATTAGGACTTCATCCAAGTAGTGAGGACAACTGAGATACTTGAAAAGTCCGTAGGTTGGTCGGTTGTACTTCTTTATTTCAGATAGGTGTTTATGGTTCTGAAACTGGTCATACGAGGCGGCAGAAAACATCGCAGCTAGAACAAGAAGCTTAGTTGATGATATTGGTGCTCTATAGTCATTGGGGCTTTCAGCAACCTTAGGTAGAAACAATAGTATCGGCTGTATGTTGATAGCAGAATAGAAGAATATTCCTGCCAAATAATGTGAAATGTGAATTTTTGAAGAAGGAGAAAATTTTGATATAAAAAAGCATTCGTAGCATCGTCTCAAAGATTGAATAGTGTTAAGTAGAATTATTACCAGAACTTGATCGTAAGAAATTGTAGAGCCAGAAGAACCCACGAAATACGACAAGGGCAGTTTGGTTATAACTTGGGGCAAGTCTCTGAGGTTCACAAAGATCAATGATAATAAGGAAAGCATCAACGAAAGGATATAAAAGTGTGTGAACGTAGACTTTGAGATATGGATAGACTTGAATAAATCAATGGGAGATTTGGAGTTCATATTCTTCCTCCGTTTGTCTAGTGTCTTTCCGTACTCTAGCAAGTCATTTAACGACGGGCAGAGGTACGCAAATAATACAGCACATATTCCCACCATATAAAGCCAATTGATAAGTAAACTCACACAAATAAACGGCACCATATTGAATCAGTCTCCATAATGTTATCTAGAAGGTAACTGGTAGTTTGAATCCTATCACCCATGACAGGTCCAAGTCTTTGAAAAACATGCTCTGCACGGGTCCAAATTCCACACCAGCCAGCCCTTTCCAGTCCAGTGGACGCTGCGCGTAACAGTACGCGGACTACAACTCACACCACCGGCAAGCCGGGCACACCTCTGCGGCTCGACTCCAACCGACGCAACGTCCGCAATATGGCTTGCTCAGTAGCTCGCTCCCCCAACTTTTTCTTCCTCAAGTTTCTTACCGAAACGAATTTTACCAACTATGATAATTGACAGAGGATCCCATAGGTAAATTACTGGTGACATCATCTGCTGGATATCATCTATACTTGTTTTGAAACAGTTTTTTTTTTTTTTGTAGTTTATCAGTTCCTTCCTGTTTTATACCGTATTCCTATTCAAAAGAAAAAAAACTTGAACTAGCACAGTACGAACAAACATATAACCGGCACCTTGAAAACAAATCTTGAAAACCACAACGTGAAATAATCAACATGGCTATTCAAGCTCCAATAACGGTGTTGTACTACGCTATAGTTTTGATTATATCTTTGCTATTTGTTGTGGATCATGAGAAATTATCTCTCCCTGAAGCTTTTAATCCAATTATTGGCTTCTTAAGTGCTGAAACACAAGAGGTTAAGAACGGTTATTCAATGCTTGTTGACACTACTACCGATGTTATTTTGAAGACAACTGAAAAAACAGAATGGGTTTTAAAGCAAGTGGCAAATTATTATGTCAATGAAAATTCGTACACAGTTAATGCCATTGGATTGGCCAAACCTCATGTTGAGAAAGCAGTCAGTTCTGTGCTGCCATTTTACTCCGAGATTTCTGCTTTTGTTGTTCCGTACTATACAGCATTGTCAGCAGTTTTGGCAAAGTTATGGTTCAAATTTGAAAATGCTGTTTCTCCATATGTTGACGAAGCAAAGTTATTTGCAATGCCATATATTTTGGATTTAGAGAATACTGCCAAGCACTATGCTTCCGTTTTATTCGATATTGTCAAACCTCATATCGACTCTAGCACACTTTTCTTTGATGAACAGTATGCTAGTTTTAAACCATTCTTAAATGCTGTTCAAGAATTCATCTATGAGACATACGATTTGTTTTCATCGAAGATTTCTCATTATTACTTAAAATATTTAGTTCCCCTAGGTAGTTTTATTGTGGATACTTATTCTCCATTTTTCAGTGACTTGACACATATCTATGAAGATAAACTATTACCATTTTTTGAACAACAAAAGGATACTTTCGGACTAATTTTGGGTATAATTTTTGTTTGCTTTTTCATTCCAAGAGTTGTGGCCCCTTTGTTAACACTCTTCACCAGGGATGCACACAATTTGTCTCAAGGTATCAACAAGAGATATAATGAGGAGGCTGAAGATTTTACATCTGAGTTAATGTCAGAAAATGGATCTTCAGGGTTTAATAATCTACGTTATGAAAGTGGTGGATTAAATGATGGCAGTGCTGAACAAGAAGCTGCATTTGAGGTAAAACCAGCGAGTTGTCGCAGCTCTGGGCAGCACAACATCAAAGAAGATACATCGTTCTCAATCAGCAAAGAAAAATTTGAAAAAGATCAACAGCAACAACAGCCAACAGAATACGAAGCCGCCTCCGGGACCGTCGACACGGAGCAACAGCGCCAGCAGTACCAGCAGCACGAGCAGTACCGGAGCCAACAGCACGACCAACAGCACCAGCGAAAGGAGGAAAGTCATTATCAACAAACCGATTTACAAGAAGAAGCAGACGGCCAGAAAGACGTGAAACATATTACAGTTGGTTCAGAAACCTTCGAAGTGACCAGTGACATACTTTCATCTCAGGACCCAATGTCTATGAGAGTTACACAAGATACAAAAATATATTCTGATTTAGACTTGCCTGTAGTTTCTTCTCTTTTTGGCTCAGTTATACTGACACCTGGATCACCTTATGATAGTTCTGATATTCTGATCAAAGATGAGGGCAAGAGTAAGATAGAGACAGATAATCTAGAATCATCACAATCAGTGGATGGGTCAACTGGTTCATCATCTCATGCAGAATCGTTGTTAGAGCCTCCCGTTCACCCAGTTGCCATTCCTCTTGAGGATCGTGTTGAGACTTATAATATAATATTCAATAGTCCTCAGAGGATGACGCATTCTTCAACTTCTAACCTTTCAATTAAATCAGGAGCCAATATGTTAGGATTATTACCTTCAAATCTGAATCCTGTGACAAGCTCACCAAAACCAATAGAAGCACTGATTAGTCAAACAAATGTTTATAATACTGAAAAGGTCACGTATGATGTTGGTGCTTCTAGTACTCAGTATTTGAGTGACATAAGTTCTGGAAAGATATCAATCAGAAGCCGTTCTTCATAGAAACAGAAATAAAAAATGAAGACTGCTATTCTGATTCTTAGTTATATGTATTTTTATGTATTTTTATATAGTTTTTTCTGTCAATGTTTCATATTTGAAATGATTTGTTTTTGATCTCCTTCTGATTTATTTTCTTTAGTTTTACCCTACAGTGTTATGAATTTGTATGTTATTTTCTCGGTTTTCCTTCGACTTTGAGTTTTACTTTTAGTTTTGAAGTTTTCTTACAGTTTCTCTTGTTACTTTTTCCCTTATTTGCTCTTATTTCTGTTCAATATAATGATTCTACTTCAGTATTCTAATAGTTATACCCCAGATGATTCAATCTTAAAAGCTATACTTCTTTAATCAACACTGCATGATTGCTTGGGAACGGAGGCAGTGCACACGATTTACATGCTGGGCAATTGCAGTAGTAGTTATTACATCAACATTTCGTAATCTCCCGTTTCATATATATATGCATGTCGTTCAGTTGCTCACCAGCCTGAAATGGTTGGAGCAGGTAGACCTTTAGGCTGGTGTGTGTGTAAGTGAAATCCAGGAATTCATAGCAACCCTGAAGTGGAGCCGCGTGTGACTATCCTCAAATAAAAAGGGGCAGCTTCTATTGTCTTCTTTGAGGCTCAGTTACTTATACAGTTAGCAAAGAAAAAAAGTTATCAATATCGTATAAAAGGGATAAGATATTTCTCACGTGGAAAAAGTATTTGTAGAGCTATAAGATACATCTAAGTATATTAAACTTTACAATGGGAGAACAGAAAGTTGAAGAAAAGAAAGAACAACCAAAAGAACAAAAACCTAACGATAAGCAGGAAGGTCACCACCATCATAAAGTTAAAGATGGTGTGAAACATTTCGGTAATTCAGTTGTATTCGGTGCTGGTGCTACTGTTGGTAATAAGATCGTGGACTCAATCCTATGATTGGTGTCTCAGGCAGGTTTTAAGGAATGAATGGCTCGGTACAGTTGCGATGGGTTGTTCCAGATGCCTTTCTTTGATTAGGTGAAATTGTTTAAGGAATGGATTTATTTTTTTATTTATTATATATATGTGAATTTGACATCATTAAGTTTTCGTTTAAATGTTTGTTCCTTGTAATCCTGTAAATGGAACTGAATTTCTCCACATATTCAATATGAGGAATTTCAGGGTGGCAGGTGGCTCAAAGGTTAGAGGTTGCTTGCAGACAACATATAGTGTACCTTGCAGAAGCGCACTCGGTAGCAATCGATGGTGTGCTTTTACATTGTCGTTGTGTAGTACCCCTTATATAAATATTCCATTCTCCCTCCAATCTGTATTTCAGTTCCTTCAATCTAATTCTTCATTAACAAATATTGATAAATTTTATACATTTTTTATATCAAATGGCCGAAGAACAACCTCAACCGCAGGCTCAAAAGAGCCACAAGATGAGAAACTGTGGGAAACGGTTCTTTGATTCTATAATATTTGGTGCTGGCGCTTCCATAGGTAACAGAATTGTGAATGCTTTATTCTAAATACAAATTCCCTGTTATCATTTTCTTGCTTGATCTTAAATAATTCCGTTCTGGTTTCTTGACGAAATTAAAATCGAATATTGAATTGTCGTTTTTGGCTTGTGATAAATAAACATCATTGATACTTTACTGTCCCAGCTGCGTTTGGTAATGTGGTTTTTTGTTTACGAGATTAATAGCAATAAAGAATAAGATATAATATATTTAATGTTATGAAAAAGAATGTCCTCCGCCTATATACTAAATGTCAAAAAAGGATGCATAATTTCTGGAAATTCTGTCAACTGTCATCAACTTGAACTCGTAGGTTGAGTCTGGCTCACTTAAATCATTAATATCTCTTATCCAATCATGATTAGCATATGCAGGTAAAATTTTCAATCCAAGCTTTCTTAAATTTATAAGTTCAAGATATAAAAGACCCGCATTGTAAAAGTCAATGTTAGTATCCTTTCTCGTAGCTTCGATAATCAATAATCTATGCAAGTTATTAAATGATTTTGAGATACTGATGCGAAGATTCTTTGTGAACTTAATAAAGTAGCCATGTTTGAGATAGCTCTTAATTGAATTGAGAAGATACCAAACAATAAGTAAACTTGGAGATGCGGCAACAATACCAAAGACAAGTTCCTGAGACTTTAAGATTTTATCAATTCCTGAGATTGCCAAGGATCCATCAACTTTAGTCTTTTGTATTTGAATCAAGATGTTCCTTAACATGTCACCCGTTAAAATTGATTTTAATGGTTTTCTTAAATCATGTTCGTAACCCTTCATCAATAGCTCAAGATTTCCTTCTTTGATCTGTCTCTGCAAAGTAGAATAAATGGTGTTCTTGTTCTCCTCTGTCAAATTTGAGTCGGTAATATATGAATAATTATCAACAGAGTATTCCAATACCATTCTTTCAAGAGACTCTAAATCAGAAGATAGGGATTGCTGTGAAGTTATAGCAATCCTTGAATTATCATCATGTCTGATTGTCTTTAAAATATTGTTAAATGGCTCCAAGATCCAATTCTTCCAAAATCCAACGACAGTTTCAAACATGTTCAGCTTGATCCAATTATAGATAGCATCTCTGTTAGTTATTGCTGTGTATATAATACCAGGTCCATATAATCCAAGACCTAATAGAATAATCCAGTATTTCACCAAATTCGTTGGCTGACGAACAGCAATTCTTTCTTTCCTGATTCTAATACTGTAATTAGGGAGTAGATCGTTATAAATGAGAGCAAGTTGCTTAAAAGATGTATTCAAATCTAAAGAGGTGGAACTAATACTTGTCTCAAACCCATCATCATTACTGCTATAAATTGAATTTATTCTTTCAATAATCTCGAAATCTTTTGTTAAGTTTGTATCAGGATTTTCAAAATCTATCTCAAAACTTGGTATCTCGCTTAGTAAAAATCCCAATCTTTTGGTATTCTGATGTTGAAGTTGGGAGACCTTTTCCCTTCTCTCTTTTAACTCCATTGTTGAGTAGTAGGCCGGGAGGCAGATTACGGTCCTAACAAAAAGGCCCAATCTGTTTGTGGTAGTACGATTCTTCTCAATTAAAAAGGTGGTTGGGGACGCTAAAAGAGATCTAATATTCCGAGTTGTAGAGTCGTATAGAAGGCTGACCCACTTTCTGAGTGTCACATAGTACGATTCCAAGGCCTGCGGTAACCAAGATGGTATATTCAAACTCTGAGTCACAGATCTATCGCCAATCTCTAGATTTCGTCCAATGACTTCATGATATAGTGCTTGGGCACACTTTTTGGCATTCAAAGGTAAAGTTTGGATTGAATAAATAGCTAGATTCATATTGGAAGACAGAATGCTATCATAGTACAGTAAATCTTCCATCAAAGGTAATGTGTTGCGCAAAAGAACCTGATTAGAAAATATTATCAATATTATAAGTGAATATTTTAAGATCATCTTTTGAAGTTCAAAAATATCTGGGTCATTGGTACTGATGAGTCCATCTTCAAAACTCTTAAGAATTTTGGAGACTTTAGAGACTGACCTTTTGTCTAGGACAATTGCCTTGGAAGTCACAATAGCTTGAAAATCATCTTTTTTCACGTGTTCTTCTTTGAAAGGCTTTAAAATTAAATATAGCTCGGAAAACGTCTCCCTCAAAAATTTAGATTGCTGTGAAGTTGCCGTTTTCTCTCTCTTATCGAGCTTGGAGAGTAGTTCAAGCGAATGGTCATCCAATGACTGAATGTTGGCTAAAAGTCTATCCACCAAGATATTGTTCGACATCCTAAAGTTGGCATAAACCTATGAAACAGTCAAGCAATGAATCTGAAGGTCCCTCAAACTCACAACTAGACATAAAACAATACATGCATGCAATGATAGATCGCATCAGAACCTTGCTTTGCCTTGCCATACATATATGGTCAGCCCTGGCCCCTGTCTCAGCAGTAGATTATATAATCAGAAAGTGTAGAAAAAGAAGTGCGCTCTCCAGCAGAGAGCATCTGGTGTGTGTATAGCTCGAGCAGGCCAGTTCAACGACGATTTTCGGCCACTAGTCAAAGATATAATAATCAAGTCAAAGATAACGCCAGTAGCATATCTTGCTCAATCTATCTGTTCATATAACTTTGATACTTCTCGATGAGCACAGTAGATAGTACTTTGTCGGAGGGCATGCCACAGGCGGAAGAACGAGAGTCGCTTCAGGAAGTCACTCCAACTACAGATAATCACTTTACGGCCAATGTATCATATGATAATAGCGAAAAAACGACGACAGCTAATACTGTGCTTGTACAGTCATTAACGGCAGATAGTGAGGTATTAAAAGAAGATACACGTGATCATCCAGCCGACATGTCTTCAGGACTAGATCTTATCAAGGAGTTTGTTTTTAGAACTCCAGAAACCCAACCGCAGAAAGATTCATCAAAAGAAGAAGAAATTAATATTCAAATAATCTCTAGAGCAGAAAAGCAATCGATACGTTATGTTAAGAGATCTGAATATTTTACTACCAATAATTTTGAAGTGACCAATATTGTAACAGATCGTGATCCTATGGACTCTGTTCTTGAAGCATCTTTGTGTTTGTTGTTTGAGGCTCTTGAAATTACTCATATCAACGAAAGTGCACTGCACGAATTAACTAATTGGGCTATAAGATATATGAATAAAATTTTTACAAGTTTACATAAACTCACTGAAATACAAAGAAGAAGGCAACCTTCCAAAATGGACTTAAAATTATTGTTACGCCAGGGATTGTTTGACCTAGAAGACATTACAATCGAGAAAGAGTTTACCAAAAAGAGTAATAGATATAATAAACAGGAGATTGAAAACCTCAATAAGGAGGCTACGAAACTGAAGGATATCCTGGATAGGCCAGCGGACAACGATGTGCTGACAGCAAATGATGATGCCTTTGTTTTCTTCAACGACATAACTGGGCTTGTTTCGGAGGTTGTACCTCCCTCTACCTCCACGAAGTCACATATACCTGTTTGGATGCCACCCCTTCCCCCTGACCATACGTACAAATCAACACCAAAATACTCAACTCTTTTAGAGGATCCAAGAAAACTAAAAGAAAAATTAGTCGAGGAAGGGAGAGTGGGAGAAAAAGCTCTTTATCATATTATGAGATTAGAAGAGAATATGGTTGCAAAGCAACCAATAGATAGTAACCCTGAACCTAGTAGCGATTCCGATTTTGATGACGAAGCTGACTCGCCTACTGGTTTTGAAGTTACAGAAGTAGATTTGGAAGAGACTAAAAAAGAAGAAGCAAAAGAAAATGATGAAAAAGAGAGAATTGAAAAGAAAAATGATATATCTGAAAGCAAAGAAGAAAGTCATAAGTCTGTCGATGAGCCAAGTAAACCATCAGCAGTTGCTGACAACGGTAGTCTTTTAGTCAACCAAATAATGGAAGCATCTACGGGCGAGCTGGTTAAACAAGATACTCTCCCCCAATCTGGAGCAAGTGAAGAGAAAACTGGAACCATCTCTGCTGCATCTGTAGCATTTGATATTGTGGAGTTTGCTTCTGTAAGAATGAAACTGTTGGAGGAACGCAGATTTGAAGCAGAGAGAAGATATGAACAAAGGGTTACTTCAGATGAGGCCCAGTTTGGTAAATATCTTGGATTCTACACAAAAAGTGAAAAATTACCCGATAAGTATAATGAGAAATTGTCTCAATTTTATGCCAATAAATATGAGGATATCGAGCGGCTACTCACTTTGCAAACAAAAAAAAGAAGGAAATTTTTACGCAAACAGGAACGTAAGCGTCAAAAACTTGAAGATCAAAAGAGAAAGGCCAAGGAGTCAGCGAGCTTTGAGTTTAATGAATTTGATGATGATTTGGACTTTGATATGGACGATGTTGCAATGGACGATGTGGATCAAAGTCAGTCGCAGCATCGTGAGGAGCAGTCTGATCATGTTACCAGTCCTACCTTAGAGGATGCTATTACAGATGGCGATCCTCAAGTTGTCAATAATAAACACCATACAAATTTGATTTCTAATTCTCCCGATGCAGTAAAAGTGGAAGTTGATGAGATTGCAGAGGTTGAATTACTACAGCAGCAGGGTGGAGTAGTCAACTCAAATGAAACGGCACCAGAAGGTACCTCAATTGAAATTGATGCAGGTAGTATCGATGATAAATCTGGTCTCAAAGGTCATGTTGATGATAATCATGATGATAATCATGATGATGATGATGATGATGATGATGATGATGATGATGATGATGGCAGCAAAAGAGATGCTAGGTTAGTTGCCAGTCAACGAAACGAAGATGAGAAAGAGGTTTTGGTTACTGCTCCTGAGGTCAACACTGAAGAGAGTGATTTCGATGACTTTGAAGACATAGACATGGATATGGAAGAGGTTCAAGAGTAGATGTAAAGGTTACGTAATAAAACTGTATAATAACTAGTGTAATTAAAAGTGCTGTATTTTTACTTTTTGATTAAATTAACTATATATGGTAAAAGCGCATCTCAATTCTCGGAGTGCCACAGTTTGCATGTGTGCGATGCGTGCGCTCTGCCCTGGCCCCTCCCCTCGCAGTTAACGTGAGCGTGGCTGGTAATCTGATATGCGCCGTTGAAGAAACGACGGATAAACAGGTGAAAAAAATATATACAAACAATAAATAATACTGGGGCACAACATTCTGTCTTCCTTCCACCACACGTCTGTTTATGAGGACCCGATTGTGATAAAGCAATATATTACAGTGAGACAATATTTAATTGTTTTAATACTTACTCATACGGAAATTAGATACCAACAGCATTCCTACGAGGCACAGAATATAGCGGGATGACCGACTCCACGCCTGTTTATTTACCTGCTAACCTTCCTTATCCACTAACGATAGTGAAGATAGCAGTTAGTGAGGGATGTGATATAAAGAGACATACTACAGTTGTACATTATAAATATTTTGATTTTGAGCCCCTTCCTTTGAGCAAGCAAGATGAAGAAAAGACTGATGAGGCTGATAGAAAATTGATTAAAGTTGAATATATTGGTTCATTTGAGTGCCCATTAGAAGGTAAAATATCAAGTATAAAAGTTCATGTGGGAGATAAACTTAAAGATTCATCGACAGAAATATTAGATATTATTGAACCTTGTACACACGCTATACAGTACGGTGGTCTATGTGCAATCTGCGGTAAGCCTGTAGAAGATGGTGATTACTCCGGTTTTAATGATAGAGACAGAGCGCCAATTTCAATGTCACATGGAACAACAAATTTGAAAGTTTCTGCTAAAGAAGCTGAAATGATTGAAAAGAGTTCGACCCAGAGGTTACTCAAAGATGAAAGGTTGTCGCTTGTTGTTGATTTGGATCAAACTGTTATACATGCGACCGTTGACCCAACTGTTGGTGAATGGATGTCAGACCCACATAACCCAAACTACGAATCAATTAAAGATGTAAAGTCTTTTTCATTGGAAGAAGAAGCAATAGTTCCACCTGGTTATACTGGGCCTAAACCACCTCCTCACATTAGATGGTATTACGTCAAACTAAGACCTGGACTTCAGCTGTTCTTAGAAAAAATATCAAAATTGTACGAATTGCATATCTATACCATGGCTACAAGGGCGTATGCCAAATCAATTGCTAAAATTATAGACCCTGATGGAATTTACTTTGGAGATCGAATTCTTTCTAGAGATGAAAGTGGTTCACTAACGCAGAAATCATTGAAGAGATTATTCCCAGTTGATACATCAATGGTAGTTGTTATTGATGATAGAGGTGATGTCTGGAACTGGTCACCCAACTTAATCAAAGTTGTTCCTTATGACTTTTTTGTGGGTATCGGAGATATAAACTCAAGTTTTTTACCTCGACAGAACGCGCTTTTAGGACCTTCCAAGCGTCGTAAATCGGTTAGTATTCTTGAAGATCAATTGAATTCTACCTCTGAGCTGCGAAGTCTCGTTTCTTCTGCTTCTGATGAATCAGCAATCAGTGAAGATGATGAATACGAGAGTGAAGATGTGGTGTTAGAAGGCGAAAACAATAAGAAAGACGTCAGTGTTACTGATAATGAAACTGGTGATATTGATGATGCAGATACTTCAACAGTCGAGATTCCTCTTCCAGATCAAGGTTATTCACCTGTCGATCGAATGATGGAATTAAGTGAAGGAGAGGATAACTCTGAATTATTGGCAGCACAGGAAAATGAGAGAACAACAGCGCTAGAACTACAACAACATGAAAGACCTCTTGCCAAGCTACAAGAAAATTTGGAAAAAATTATAGAAGAGGAGGAAATTAAGAGTCATGAATTACCAAACGGTAATAAGGCCTTGATCGAGGAGAAAGAATCACATAATCTCCTATGTGATGATGATACCGAACTTGAAACTTTGGGACAAGCATTACTCAGAATACACAATGAATTCTACTTTGAGGTGGAGAGGTCAGAAAAGATACTACCAGATGTGAAGGACATCATGACGGCAATGAAAACCTTAGTATTCAAAGAATATGTGTTCCTTTTGAGTGGTATTTTACCTATTGGAACACCTTTAGAAACTGCTGACATTGTCATTTGGGCAAAATCGTTTGGAGCTACATTTGTCACAAACTACACCAAAGCAGTGACACATGTGATCTGTAAAAACTCAGGAACATATAAGGTTAGATTGGCTAAATCTATCAATCCACAGGTGTTTGTTGTGAATCCAGATTGGTTATTCAGTTGTATTGCCCAATGGGAGAAGGTCCCTGAAGACGATTATCTTGTTCCTGTGAACGATCTGTTAACTAAAGACGAAGTTTCATCATACATAGCAGCTCATAATATTGAAGGAGAAAATGCATTCGATACAGGAGACTTGGATTGGGGTGAAATTGACAAGGAGATGGAAGAATTTATTGATTCTGATAGTGAGGAAGATAATGACGATGAAGTAGACCCAGATGCTGTTTCGGATAATGATGCTGCAAAAAGTGACGAGAAATCATCTGACGAAGATATCCAAAACTCTGATGACTCCAATTTTGCAGAAATTCATTCCTTGAAGAGAAGAGCTGTTGACGATGTGAGTGGAACTGACGTCGATGAAAGTATGGATGATACAACTATTGCTGAAAAGAGACAAAAAGTGGATAGTTCCAAAGACGATGGTGACAGTGCTGATGAGTTTGAAAGATCTTTGTTGCAAGACTTAGCTGATTTGGAAGAAGGAGATGATTAAAATTAAAGCTAAAACTGGAATAGATGCGATCTAAACCTGTTGCGAGAACCTACCCGTATGTATATTATTTTTTTGTGTTGAAAACTTGTCAACTAATATGAATTGTATCTTGTAAGCACAAGGTGTAAAAGTCATGTCCGGATCAAAAGGACCGTGAGCGAACCGTTAGTGGCCTGGCAGACTCCCCGCCCCGTCGTGCTGACATAATGGGAGCCGACGCTCGTGGTGTCTGCCGACCAGCAAAGAGCGAAGTTCAAAAGCGCAGAAGTAGGTAACAACAGGAACCTCTGATCGACAGCTCACTTTAAGAACACCACAATTCCAACCAAAAATCGACCTTCAAATAATCTGAAAATCACATAGTAGTTACCGGAGCCTATCCATTTTCTGTATAAAGTCTACTTCAATTTATCGTTTGTTATTGAGTTAATTATTAAAATTGAATCGGTATACCGTGTGTTTATTTTCAGCTGTTTTTCATTCAAGAATATAACTGCGAATCAAGTATTAAAGAAAGAGACACTTAAAACTGTTATCATATTTCAGTCATATATTTCAAAGCCAGTGATTTTGGATATTATAAATTAGTTGTTTACGTGGCAATTATTATAGCATTTTTAAAAGATTTGATTTATTCTTGTGTTCACCATCCAATTATATTCCCGTCAACGCGTTAATAGATCAACAGCAAAAAAATGGATACTGTTACTACAACTGTTACCCAAGAACCGACAAATCAAGCTCCTTTGTTTGTTATAAATTATGCCTCATCTATAGTGGAACAGTGGCACAAGTTTATTAAATTGGTTGAAACCATACCAGGTGGCTTAATCATTATAAATTATATCAAAGCCTCTCACAAAAATGATCCATGGAGAACCTTACTTGAGGTTTTGTTAGCTTTGCTCGCAATTAGATATTTCTTGGCATCTAAATATTCTCAAGATGAAAGTGAAAAGGTCAAATTATCGACCAGAGAAGTTGATGAATTGATTGATGATTGGGAACCGGAACCAATTGTTCCCCCTGTTAGACAGGACGAGCGTTGGTTATTTGATTCGATTCCAGCTATTGAGGGTCCAGTTACTACTCATGTTGAAATAATTGAGCCAAAATCCAAAGAAATTATTCCGGGTGTTCTTAACATGGCTTCAAGAGATTTCTTGAACATGAGCATGAACGATCATGTGAGAGAAAGTGCTATCACTACTATCAAAGAACGTGGTGTGGGAGCTTGTGGTCCTGCTAACTTCTACGGTACTCAAGATGTGCACGTCCGTGTTTCAGAGGATTTAGCTAGATTTTTAGGTACTGAAAAAGGTATAGTTTATGGTCAAGACTTTTGTACTGCTACTTCAGTGTTACCATGTTTTTTGAAAAGAGGTGATATTGCTATTGTCGACGATGGAGTTTCTCTTTCATTGCAGAAGGCTGTTATGATTTCTCGTTGTAGCATTGAATGGTTCCACCACAACGATATGGATCACTTGGAAAGCATTTTAGAAAGCTTACAAGAGGAATTGCAAGAGGGTCCATTGAACAGAAGATTCATTGTCACTGAAGGTTTATTCGAGAATTTTGGTGATTACCCAGACTTACCAAGACTGGTTGAAATTAAAAACAGATATAAATTTAGATTGGCCTTGGATGAAAGTTATTCAATTGGTACATTGGGTCCTAATGGACGTGGTTTACCAGAAGTCTTTGGAATTCCAAGAAGCGAAATTGAAATGACTATTGGTACTCTTGCTCACTCATTTGGTGCTAGTGGTGGTTTTTGCGTTGGTTGTGAAGCTATGGTTTATCATCAGATTTTATCCTCTAACGCTTACGTCTTTTCTGCTTACATTCCTCCATATTGTGCCACCGCTACTTCCGCTGTTATTAAACTACTAGAAAGCTCTGAACAGCCAGGTCAAGTTAACCCATTAGTCAAGCCACTACAAGAGAATATTGCCTTGATGAGCTCTCTATTTAAGAAATCCACGAAATTGGAAGATTTAATAAGCGTCAGATCATCCCCTGAATCCCCTATTATGCATATCAGAATCAATCCAGCTTTACGTAAAAGCTTAGATTTAGCAGAAGGGTACGGTGGGCCAGGTTCAAGTGTTGTTAAAGCCGTGAAGAATGGGCACGAAGCTGACTACTTTGATAGAGATTACAATACCGAATGCTACATTTTACAACTAATTATTGATCAGCTATTGGAATCCAAAGTTTTACTAACTAGATCAAAGAGAATATTACACCATGAAATCTTACCATGTGTTCCTGAATTAATCATTAATTTGAATGCCGGTTTCACGAAAAGAGAAATTGAATCCTCATTTGTTGCCATTGAACAGTCCATTTATCAAAATTTAAGTACATTAACTTACAAGTCATTCGATCAGATTGCCGACACATTAGAATATTAGATGCTTTTATGTATTGTTTTTATATTTTGTTTCATGTTTTTTTCCCTTGCTAAATTTATTCTTGTGTCTCATTAGTTGTTTCACAGTTATATCCCACTGTACCATAGATCCTAATTAATTTTGTGATTTCCAAATAGTTAGTGTTCTGTTGCCTATACTGCCCCAACTATCTCTCATCCTAATTCAATTGTTTTTCTCTTTACTTGTTTGTTATTATTTTCTACAATTACTGTATCTTGGTGCGTGTTTTTTCTCTTTTGTCATCCAGTATCATCCTCAGCTTTCTGTCTTTTTGTTTCTGCTTTTTTTTACTCCAGATAAGCATTTTTTTTTTCTTTTCATTTCATACATTCTCTTTCTATACCAGTACTTTGTCTTCTTTATACATATAACTTATTTATTACATATTTTCGTGCTAATAAATATCTACATACCTGTGCTCCTATATATGTATGTATCTAGTAAATTTTGGATCACACTCTCTCCTCCATTATAGACTTGTTATCCACAATTTTAGTATTAAAAATGCATGTAACCACCCAATTCCATTCAACGACACGATATTTGGAAGACGAGCCAATAGATTTCTTGAATGCCTGAATTAACTTTGAATCATCGGCAGCGCACAAAAGATAATAAACGCCATCCTTAGACTTCTTAAACTTATTCGTCTTGGTATCAACAACATCGCATTGCTTACAACCGAACGCTTTGATGATGCTACCGATGAGCTCCGTACCACCTGTAATTTTTGACGACAGGTTGATCGACAAACTTGAAAATAAAGAAGCATTTGAACGTTTGATCAAATTTGAAATACAAATCTCGGGTCCCTTTTCTGAATCAGTAAACAAATCTTTAACCTTCACATCTGTATCAAAATCTATAACAGATGATAATTTGTATTTACTGATCTCAGGTTTAACAGATTCGAAGTCAGACACTTTTTTGTATGTATCTAAAGTTCCTAATACATCAGAGATGAACATTGGAGATACTATGAACTTTGGGCTCATACTCAATGACTTCAAGAACTTTTCTGTCCTTAAAATTGTTGGCGCAATAATACAGTTAAGTTGCTTGACAGGTTGTTCAACGATTTTAATACCCATTCTGTTTAGTTGCCTTATATCAGATTTAGTGAGATCGTCACAGCCAGTCAATATTGCAATGATGTCATATGGTTTCACAACAGTCTTTGTCGTTTTCTTCTTAGTATCTATATTTTCTTTATCGCCTTCAGGATCCACGTCGTGAATGGTTCTTTTCTTCGAACTCTTTACCTTCTGCTTGGTAGTGTTCTCTTCTATGGCAGTTGTGTTCGACGCTTCATCGTTTGTTAACTTCGTTGCATGTTCGTCCTTTTTCGTTGATTTATTATTCCTTTCATTTGCCTTGGCAGCCTTGGCAGTGATTTCTTGTTCGTCGTCTTCTTCCTTTTCTTTCTCTTCTCCTTCTCCTTTGACCGTTCCTTCTTTTGTTTGTTGTGGGACTGGTATATCTATAGTTTCAATTGGATCTTCAGCAGCAGTTTGAATAGGTTCCTCGACGTGAATCTCAATATCTGGTTTCTCTGCTTCAGTCTCCTGTTCATCATTAGCAATACTATTTGATATTGCTTGATCCTGTTGTAGAGACAGAGTGTACAATTGGGTAACCTCGTTATCAGAAATCTGTCTATTAGGTTCATCCTCTTTGATAATAGATTCATTGCTCTGCTTTGAATCAGGAATATCAGATGTATTGCTCTTGTAGTATTTAAAAAGAAGCGAACGGTCCAAAGGAGTTTGGCCTATTATGTGTGTCAAATTCGAATCTTTAAGGAACAAAAGGTATCTCTCTTCGTTTTCATCTTGTAATTCCCATCTAGCAAACGATTCTTCTAACCATAGATGATTGACACATTTGATATTCCACTCTTTTGCAGCTTGGTACTTCTTACCACAAGGTTTTGCGACCAACAGATGAGTGTTATGATCCATCTTCAAACTTTTTGTGAATGTTCCACCCATGGCTTTGGTTAACTGTTGCAAATAAAGTCTAGAATCTCCAGTATAATTAGTCACCGTCAAAACGCATTTTTCCATTCCTTGGACAGGAGTTGTTGGAATTGGGTAGTGTAGGAGCTTTCTTAATGGTGAGATCCATTTTTTATGAAGAACCATCCAATAAATCCATTGCATGCTACCAACTTGGAAACCATTATTAGATGCAAATTCGTATTGTTCGCCAGCACGATATTTGCCTACAAAACAGTTGAGCTTATTTTTAGGATTCTTTAAATCATTGGTGCTACCCTGAATCATGCAAGTTCCACCTGCTTGGTGTATCATAGATTCTGCCAATTCTAATACGCTCTCCGATATTCCTAAATCCTCACCCAAAAAGAACTTTCTTCCTTTCAAGAAACTAGTAGTATTTTCCATATGACTTGGGTTATATATCACTTCATCCTGTCCAGCTTTGACATCTAGGGCCTCATTAGTTGGGTCGTTGCTACCATCAAAAGATGATTCTGCGACGGATGTGCTAGCCACAGCAGGGTTTGGGAATGAATATGGTGCAGCATCTAATTTTCTTCTCAATTTCAAACAATCTTCAACCCATTGTGGTAAAACAATCAAAACCTTAACCGCATTCTCGCTCAACTCGTTAAATTTCTCAACTAGCATGCACTCATCATTATCCATCGAATCGGTGATCAAATGCGTGATCTTTCTATCAATCACATTTGCAGTGGTTCCACCAAAAGATTCAACACCCATATAAATAGCATCTCTATCACCGTCAGCAATCGATGAAATACAATGAAGATGAATATCACTAAAAAAGTATTTAGGATCTGGTGAATGTGATCTAACCGGTAGTAGGGTACCATCAGTAAGGGATTCAGTTACCCATGAGCTTTTAACGACAGGTATCATTAAATCCTCAGCTAGCGCATAGTCAACAAAATCAATGGTGTTCGAAATAATGTGTGTATAAAGTGACATCTTATTGTCTCGTAGTGGAATTAAATCGCTATCTTTCTTAATTGTAATTGAGTCCCTACCTTTCATGCCAGCCTTGGAAAGTAGCTTCTTTAAAGAATCAACTTCAGAAGTAGGTAGGCTTGCGGACTGAATAATTAAAAACTTGGCATTATTGAATATCTTAGACATTCTTAGCGATGTTTAATTACTTAGTAAACGATGTTTGAATCGAAATAGACAAACAAAAGAGTGGTTATACACTTAGAAATGAGCTAGGCAAAAAATGAAAACAGACGCGTTTTCAAGGTTCTTTCTTGTCCTTGTTTTTACTTACGTGCAGCTTTTCGCGCACAGTTGTGAGCTCGTGATCCGGCGAAGCTTGCTGACCAGTGAGTCAGTAACCACCTACTGAAAGCTGTTGGAAGAGAGCCCGCTCGTTCTATTAGAAAAATTTACACTTTGCTGCCAACATTCAAAAAATGTGTGTATGTGAATATGTTAAAATCACAGCATCATGGTTATAAGTCAACAAAAAATATTAGCAAGTTTTGGCAAGCAAAAAGAATAGCATATTAAAGAATTAAGTGATTATAGCACTGGAAGAAGAACCAAAATAGGAATATAAAAGAACCAAGAGCATCTAAATGTGAAGCAAAAATAGAAATAGAATGGAATAAAAAAAAATGCTACTATACACGAACCTTAACCCGATATACGAAAATAGCTTCAGTCATCTATTTAGGTCTGGAAGAATGGATGGGCCATGGCTTCTTTTGCAGTTAATCTTTCTCTATGATCATATCTTAGTAAATTGTCAATAAGATCTATAGTTATTGGATTATCGCTCAACGCCCTGTTACTTTCATTGATGAAGCTTTTCCATGGCTTTCTAGGATAGTTCCCTAATATATCATCGTAATCGCTACTTAACTTTATACCATACTTGTTAGCATACTTCATTAAACCATCAGTGCCTAAAACTTTAGCAATTTTCACTAGCTGATCATTGTTGGAATCACCTTTGAAAAATGGTTCCTTCTTGAACACAATAGCAGCGATCATGGCGCCAACCGACCATAAATCCAATGAATAATCATATTGTTGTAAATTGATTAACAATTCAGGACCCTTGTGATATCTTGAAGCAACTCTGACGTTGAAATCCATACCTCTATGATAAAATTCAGCCAACCCCCAATCAATTAATTTCAACGTTTTATTAATAGGGTCGATCATAATATTCTGTGGTTTAACATCTCTGTGTATTATACCCATCGAGTGAGAATAATCTAAAGCAATTAATAACTGCGTAAAATAGTACTTAATATCATCGATTGTGAATTTAGGATATAGTATTCTAAAATCAACATTATTGATCTTTTCAAAAATTAATGCTGGGATTTTTGAATTTTGATCCTGGATTAAATCATAAAGTTCGATTATATTTGGACCTCCTGTTAAGTTCTTTAAAATTTTGATCTCTCTGAATATTTTCTTTAGTTTAACCGGTTTTAAAACTTTGATAACGCAAGGTCTATTGTTTAGAACGTTAACACCTGTAAACACTTCGGAATACTTACCTCTTCCGATTTTAGAAACAATCTCATAGTTCGAGATGTTACCCCACTGGATCTTATAATTTTCATAATCCCAGTATTCAGTTGGTCTTATCTCATTCGCATTAGCATAAACTCTCGCAACTGAGTACGTTCTTCCATATTGAACCGGATATGCTGACATCTTCTTATTCCTTTTATTTTTTTCTTTTTTTTCTTTTTCTTTTTCTTCTCTTTTTCAGGCCGACAAAAGAAGCTGCGTATAGTTAAAAATAAAAAAAAAACAGACAGAAATCCAAAACTATAACGGTAACTAATCCAGAAAGGATCTTATTAATAGAAAGTGTAATCAATAGGATGTCTTTTGCCTTCTCAAACAACTGAAAGGATGCTCTTCTTCAAGCCAACACCTGCAATCCCGATAAACGCAAACTCGTCCTTTGTGGCTTCTCCAAATTTTTGAGACGTCGACGTGCGACGTCGAGTGAGCTGCGTACGTAAGTCGATTCTTTGATTACATAACGGATTAATAAAACTCAAAATGTGGTAATTGATATTTCAGTATAATTACCACACTGGATTACCCGGCATCACACGTGACCTCAAGGAGCATGAAGCTTGTTGTCGAGCGTTCTATACCAGTTGGGCTGTCGATGTACGGCTTCTTATATTACTTCAGATTACAGATATCGTCTGTTGTATAGATTTATAGATAGATAATTATCCATCCATACAAACATTATTATATCAATTATAATTGGTATTATTATTCGTTTTATTGTTATCAATATTAACTGTGATTAAGAACAACTGATTTGTCAATTGTAACAAGCAAATATATTGTAGTATCTACTAGTTAATCATTGATATACACTTGCAATATAATTAGCATCAAATTCTTTATTACTTGACAGAGTCACGAAACAGAATTGACAGAAAGACATTAAAAATTCTAAGAGCACTTAACCTGTGCACCAGTTTTTGAGTTAATCATAAGCGCAGAGATTGTGCGGCTGAATCATGGTCGATCGAACGGACGCGTCTATGAATCTGGAACTGTCTTTTCGTGATGCATGAATCACTGTTTCTGGTTCACAAGTCGCTTGGATTACATCTGTTAACTTCCGAACTGATTTACCTACGGTTTAAGCATTCACAGTAAAATATATAGATCTCATGTCAATTATATGCATCTATGGCACTTGTTCAGATTGGCACGTATGATATCACACTAGAGAAGAAGCATGTGTTGAAAGCACTCTCACTTGAACCAGAAGATTATGGTGGTCATTTAAGAGACATTAAACTTTTCGGTAAGAAGACTGTACCAAAACTTAAGAACTTCAAACACTTAAACGTTATTGATTTGGTTCCAGTTGATGAAATTCCTTTGTGGCTTGTCGATTATTCATCAATGGATGGGACGATGC
The DNA here is from genome assembly GCA_030556425.1 of Ogataea ovalis. NCBI lineage: Eukaryota > Fungi > Ascomycota > Pichiomycetes > Pichiales > Pichiaceae > Ogataea > Ogataea ovalis. The sequence goes on from JAKTTZ010000011.1 coordinate 381,901, forward strand.
AAGTTTATACAGAAGAATCTAAAACGGAAGATTTTTTTAAAACATTATCAATGTATTGTGATTTCAAACAGTTCAAATCCGTAGGTTTATTGATTGAAACCGATGATGCAGATTGTTATATGGTTTCTTATCCCAAGCTTGACGAATCAAAAATAATACAGATTGAATCAATTTTGATAAATTTTAGTAGTGAGCTGAATCTAAAACTAATCACTTTGAATAAACTATGGCAACAAAAGAAGCTTCAGCAGCATCCAATTAATACTGTCATTGCTGAAATTGAAACTGAATCGAAGAAAGGAAATGATTTCTTAAATAGTTACCTGAAGAGGAGGACCTCACATGCTTCTATTGTAGCTGGAGGCAGACCGCCTAGTTTTGGTTCGCATTCATCAACGATTTCTGGTACACAACGAATTATGAATGGTAGTGGTTTAAAATCCAAGAATAATCATCAGTTTACTGAAAAGTTTGAGAAAATGGTTGAAAGATTTATTTTAACTGAATACAGACTACAAAATATACCCTCGAAACTCTCAAAAGAAGAATACAGGGATCTATTCACTCTTCTTTTCAAATCCACAAAATTCATGCTACGATCTTCACTTAAAAATGGGCAATTACCAGAAATTTCTCAATTGCACGATGTTGTCAGTCGTTTGCTTGATATTTACTTATCTGACAAACCTGCTGATGACTCCACGAGTACCTTTACATGAAAAAAATGCACTGCAAAAGTATACAAAATGCATTTTGGAGGAAAAAATATCCAAACTAACTTTTCCCTGCATAGGAAATATTATTGATTACATTTCTAGCAGAATTAAAACTAAACTATAATTCACTTTCAATTTGTATGTAGACCACGCGTTAAGCGCCTTGCTTCTCCTCGTAAAGGTCTACTTTTGTCATAATACATATCAAGATATATAGTTATATAGTTTCTTTTATCATTGCGTTTTGTTTTTATTTACGATTCGTCAATCTACTCCACACAGCCATGTCACGTACTTTGTCACAGCTACTTGGGATAGGCAATCGTACGATGGATCTTTTTTCTTCCCCTCGTTATTTTACGCTTTCCTAAAAACCACACAAGAATGATATTTTTTTTATTTTATTGGATCTTCTTGTATCACAAATGATTAAATTATCGCGAAACTCGAGATGGTAATTGTGTTTCATATTCAGTTAGTCCACTCATCTGGAATGCTCCCCCCACTTTAAAGCTATGTCTATAACTTTCGAGCTCTGCGCCATCTAAATTACCCCACATCTTTTGAATATTTTCTTTTTGAATTTGACTTTTTTATTTACTAATTTTTAAGTTCGTTTTTTTTTCAGTTTTGAATTTTATTTTTTGGTTTCTTACTATACTTGCCAAAAGATTGTCATAAATGATGACTTCGAGCACTTCGTGGCAAAAATATGGTCTGCATGACTCTCGTATGCCCACCAAGCACAACTATAATTATGGGAATGTTCGCAATGCCATAGTGAAAAAAAAATGGGTAATGAATGATAATCAAATAACTGTTATTTTTGGAACGGAATACCATACTGCTTATCCGCAGTAAGCTAATAGATTTAGCCAATTGTAACGAGAATGTAGATTCATTATTTAATTACTAGCTAATTATTTGTTTTATTACTTTAATGTACAAAAGACTATTTCTTTCTGGGCCAGAGTAAAAAACTGCTTCTAGGTAACACTCATAAAAAGCATGTCGGTATTTATTCATTTTTATATAAAATTCATGTAGCTAATTTGCAACATACGAAGAACAAGCAAAGCAATGAGGTTAATACGACGCCTATCATTATTCAAAACAAAGTAACCTATCGGAAGTTGGAAGTGGCACTTGGATGGCGAAGTTAAATCGCCGCGGGGTAGGATTTAGGAATCTAGGACAATATTTAATTTTTCCTCATGTTTCCTATTTGCGGGATACAATTATGCAGCTTGCATCAATTCAGCCGCGCAACAAAGCTGGCCCAAATAATCAGAGGGGACTGAATCCTAGCTAATGGATTCGTTTTATTACAATTTACCATAGATATACATTACATTAAACTGATATTTTTAGAAAGCTGATTTATTACAATTACAAATTGAAATAACGGATAATTTAACATTCAAGTATCAAGCAAATATTGTAACTATCGTTAATTGTTTTTTTCTACATTCATTGTTGTACTATATATCTATATAAATTTGGGCCTGAAAATCTTTTAGATTGGGTTCAGATTCAAGCAATAGGAAAACAAGTGCGGTGCAATCTGTTTCTAGGCTATGATGAGCAAAGTGGCAAACAGGAAAGTTGCAAAAGAATAAATAATCAATTAGCTTCACAAATAAACGAACTCATAAGTTTATCCGTGGCCCCGAAATACGGTGCGCCAATAAATTTCGGTAGAAAAAACGAATAAATTGTTTGTCAGATCAGGATATCACAATTCACGTTCCGTGAAGTCAGTTGACAGGTTGTCAAGTTGTAACTTGCAAGTTGTCACAGCCCAACTGAAATTCCTTTCCCCCTATTCTTCGCTGAGCCGATAGCTGGTGCATAAACACAATAGTTTATGTGTCCGCAGGGTCACGCAGTCGCCGCAGAAAAACTATAAAAAGCAGCAGATGGCGCAATATCGCCCCTTCGCCGCATGACCGTCTTCTTTAGGGCTTTTCACTGGCTAAGCGGCTCTATAAGTATTCAGCAAAGGTAGGTAGGTTAGCCATCTCTGATATTTATCTATGCAAGCGTTTGCCTTCAAGGGATATTCGGCAAAAGGGCACATAGTTCATATTTGAAGAAAAAAATAAAGATGCATTTAAAATCATCAACCTGCTTGATTTATAAATAATATTATTTTTATTACTTTCTCACTAACTAGGTATGGGCCGTATGGTTACATTCTTTGTGTTTCTCGCTATATACTTCCCCTTTGCCAATATCCTTGCACTTTCAGTTCCCGTCATCCTATACAATGATCCCACCCCACGTAGTGGCCGCATAATTCATTGTCAAAGTTTAGCATTGCCTCTGAGCCACCGAAACAGACCGTGACCACATGTCTATGTAAATTATAATGGGCCGTGGTCTTTCGCTGGTCCGTATTCCAATTTGGAGTAACACTGGAATTGCGTAAGTTCTTATTTCTTCAAATATTTCTTAATTCTTGCTTTTTTTGTGCCAGCTGTTGTGTGAACGGGAAAGCATAAAATAGATCTTATGACTACTACCCTCCTTGCATCAAGGCTATAAGAAGTTAATGAGTCACTTACACATAATATATCAACTAATTAGTAGGCGTGTAGGTTCTCCTTCTATAGCTGTAACTCGAAGGATGCTCTAGATGTAAGTATGTGAAAACAGAAGGATAGAGGCTACAGCCTGCTTCCTGTCACTCTTTTGCCGGTCCTATTATATTCGGTGGAACTTAGGTCTGATAGTTCAAGACTATCACATAATTGTATCGTAAGGTAATGCTGCAGGAAAAAAACTCTCATCAAAGATGATTTGCGGTAAAATAATATTTATTATAAAATATTTTTTATTACAAGTTAAGGAATTGGTTAAAAGGGACTTGATCAAATGGCTGAAAAAATCAAAATCACGAGAATAGGCTGTCATGTATGCAAAGAAAATCCAACTTTTCCTAATGTAGTAGCTTATCTATCAATGCCTGTAGTTACTCGCCATGATCCGAGTTTCTTCTCTCTCTCATAATTCATATTGCAATGAGTTTAGTTCAAAAAGCCTGCAGAAAGCATCAAATATTCTGGAAATTCTGTAAGTCGAAAGACTATTATTAAGCAGGCATAAGATTTAGCTTGTAAATTTTTGGTTCGGTCTCTATAATCTATCAAAAAAGTGTGTAATATCCTATCTCTTTGTGTCTATCTCATCTGAGTTCAAGGTCTTACAGCCTACAGGGGAGTATCCTTGTTTGACCTGCGCACATTAGCCTACCTTACATACAACCTTTTCTCTTTATTTTTTTGCATTCAGCCTTTCTAGAGTAGGAAGGTTGTTTTTTTGTTTTAGGAATTTGTAGTGTAGCAAAGTTAGGTTTTCGTATTCATAGTGTGGAAGTATTATATACATAATTACTATGAGACATGAAATTCTAAAGTTGTATATGGCTATTGAAGGATAAGAAAAAAAGAATGTCTTAAGTTACTGTTTTTTTTGTCATTTTGATCCGTTCCGGTTCCTTTTGATTTGTCTACCTTCTACAATGTTGTTCGGAAATACAAGGTAATTTTCATATTTCCAGACCATTATATTTATATATTAGATATAGAGGGATTAATAAAAGATGATGGTCCGTTATTGTACGGTAAATTGTAATGCATAAATTGGTGTAGGAACAATCTATCCGAAGATAAAGGTCAATTTTATTAAGCCACTCATTCGATAAGAAAACAATTAAATGGTTTTTGGCAGTGAACAACAAAGATTCCGATACATATTGACAACTTTTTTGTGTCACGACGATTATTTTGCTGAGTGAAGATCTGTTCAAGTCATTTAACCACCTTATCCGCTTCGTTCACGAATCACTATCGATTAGCCTGTAACGATCTAGTTTCAATCGCTCTGGAATCTGAATTCTTTACATGCCGCGCGACTGCAGTTCTGGCTATTGTATTGATGTGTATAGGGATGAGCTCCCATACAATTTTTTGCTCTACATTACTAACAATAGAAGCTTTGGAGCGTCTAAAAAAAATAAAATTGCATCTTTAAGAATTAAACCAGTTTGATTTCATCTATTCAGTATTGATAGGTTAGTGGACGAACGCGGAACAATTAAATCATTACTAAGTATCTTTTGCGAAATACCCCATGCAATCTAAGCAGTTTAAATGAAATTTGCTACTAAAATTTAGTAATTAAGTCGATCAGGTTCAATTTTGAACGTATACTAGTACATACACGTAGATTATGCTCTATATAGACATTAATAATATGTTAAATTAAAAACATATTAAAATGAAATTAAAAAAAAAAAAAAAAAAAAAAGATACACATAAATGATAAATAAATAAAAACCTGTCCTAACTGTTCACATACACAAAATGATAATAGAGTCCCTCCCAATGAATGATAGAAAAAAAATAGAAAGCAGAAAAATTGTAAATACAACTAAAAATAGAGATGAAGAAGATGACGATGATGAAAATCATGATAAACAATTAATAAGAAAGTACAAAAACTCGTATTTTTTTTTTTGCTTTATTAAAACTGACTATCCCATAATTTGTAGGCTATAATCAGGTATAGTAGAATCAAATATCAATTCACCAATTATATCCCTTCTTTCGATCGCACTGGAAAAGGAAACTTTTTTCTCTTTTTTAAAGCCCTTGAATGACAGCTTTCTTCTTTTTTGAACATTAACTAAAGCAGATTTATTAGTGTTGTCGGAAAAGACAGAAGAATTCGCAGATTCGTTAGAAGTGGTTCTTGATAACGAACAGCCAGCATCCGAAATCAAATCTTCATCCATTGGGTCAACATCAATCTCAGATACCTGTTTCATAGATGAGGGTTTACATTTTTCGCTACCTTCATCTTCATTATTATTATCTTCAATAACTGGTCCATATAGCACCGTTATATCGTTTTCTTTATGCCAATTTATTTCGGATGGATTCATTTCCGGTAGATTATCTTTGGCTTTCTTCCATGCTCTCCAACAAGCATTCTCCAATCTTGAAGCGGAAGTACAAGGTAAGAATAGCATCAAATCTTCAACATGATTGTTGTATTCCAATGATCTTAAATTGTATATATTTGAAAGTTCGAATGGTTTCATGAACTTGTTATTAGATATTGATCTCCAGCATTTATAATATTGTTCTTCAGTTAATTTGTGTGAAAAGTAATCCACAGCTTTTGGAGTATCTATCCTATATATGTCATTTCTGTGATCAAATGATATTATTGGTAGTTTTGTAAATGAGTCAAACGATGCTATGTCAACAAAGTTATCATCCAAAAATTGATGCGCTAAATTCAACACCTGGTCATCGTTAGCTTGCATAGACATTATGTTATGTATATATAAATTATAATATTTTTGTTATTTTTATTTCACTTGTTAACGTTTTTTTCTCTTTTTTTCCAGTAGTTGTAAAATGCAAAGAAGAAGGCAAGATTTCAAAATTAAATAAAAAAAGGTTACAAGCCACTAGATATATACTTCTTATTTGAAACTGAAAATAAAAAACAAAAAAGATGAAAAGGGGTAAAAGGGAAAAAAAAACTTTTGAAAGCTTGTCTTCCAAGATAAACAAGGTTGAGGAAGGGAATACACATAAATATATATACTTGAATTTATTAAATAGATGATACATAATATGGCTCTTCCTTAGAGTTATTGCTTTTTTCCTGCTCCACACGGAAAGCAGCGTTTGTTTCACGGGTGGCTCGCATGCAGCATGGCAGTGAGGCAACTATATTATTTTTCCTTCTTTGCCGCATATCCGTAAAGCCTTTAAGTGAAATTATTAATTTTGCACCTGATTGTCTTTTCAAGTCAAGTATCAAGCCAGTTGTCCCGTCCTGTGTCTTTGTCCTCTAGTTGTGGGTGTTTGTCCTATATGTGTGCGGTTTTTGCCCTTTTGTATGTCGTTTTCTTATTAATGGATCACACGATGACAGCTTGGTCATCCACCTATCGGCGAATTCAATATAGCTGACATTTGAAATGAGTCGCAATAGCAGGCCCACAAATCTCGCATTACCGTCCTAGTCGGTCTACTCTACAGGTGGCCAATCTTCGTAATCGATAAATTAGCCAGAACTGGTGTGACATTCCAGTTCGGTTGGCCGCACATGAAGGTAAGGTAAAGTAAGGCACGTGTAGAAGAACTACCACTAAAACCACCCCTCTCCCTCTTCGCCTCCTTTTTTTCTAAATCTTTCTCTGATCAATCTTCTCAATCAGTTTCTTTTATGCCTGTAGTCACTAGGATACAAATCTTTTTTACAACAAATCATCATATTTTTTTTGTCTACAGCGAAAACTCCACTACAATTGCAACACAATGTTTACTTCAAATAGCGGTGACAAGAACGTCATTCCGGGGAATCAACATTAATGAGCGGAGTTCCAAAGCAGGGGCAATTGACAATATGAAAATAGTGAACTGTTTAGCGGGGACATTAAGTGTCACATAGTTACACTTATCAATAGGAAGTGGGAATGCCTTGACCCACAAACCTCAAGATTCTGCCGTTGGCTTAACCGTCCATGTTTTTGTGCATCGACAATCAATATTTAGATAAATAAAAGAAAAAAAAACACTACAATAGAGAAAAGAAAAGAAGAAAGAATAATTGAGAAAAGGGCAAACCACTAATTTCAATTTGCTTGCTTACGTACAATAACTAAATATACCATCAGCGATGCGAAATATGGGAGTGCATGGCTGTGTTCAAAAGTAGCAACTGACTCACTGGGGGATGGAATAGTATGGCTAAATCCGGCACCACTTGATAAAATACATGATCTATATGTTACAGTGGGTGGAATGGAACACTCGACCCATTCGCCGTCTAGTCATTTCTATGTATTTAGTGTTGAATACTCTGAATATTGTTACACTATTTGAATAAATAGCTGTTAAAACCTTCTTGGCTGATGATGTAGTAGTTGGATTACACTTCAACACTACAAATATCTGGGGAATCTTTCTTTTTTTTTTTTTTTGAAAAGGGTACATTTCTCTCCTTTGTTGTGCAGAGCAAAATGATACGAGTCGTGTGTAGACAACTCAAAATAAAACATTGCAAAAAAAGTGATCGGTTTGACTTCTTAAACATGATCTTTTTCGCCCTTGTCAGAGGAGTCCACATGGCCATTCATCATTTTTCCTCATCTTCTGGTTGGCTGAGATGGAAAAACTAAAATGGATGTAATCACACCTATTAACAAAAATAAAAAATCCCGTAGTTGCGGATCTATTGTACTGCGTATGAAGATTAAAATAAGTAGTTCGCCCCATATATTTAATAAGCGATGTTTTCTTTATTCAACTGACCTAGAACTCTAGAATGCCTTTATTCTCCACAGTTACAGAGTCATAAATTTTGGCACTGACCACATCCCGCTTTTTTTGACCTGCTTCAAATTATCCGTTTTTAATTTGGCTATGCATGATCTTGACTCTTGTTCATAATTTTGATTCCCTGCGAAGCTGCCCTCGCTTGACATCACACCTCGAGCATTACCAATATGTTCACTCCACTATTTATTTTTATTGTTGTATTTAATGGCATGTGGGAGTATGATATTTTAACTGTTTTTCGCAGATTTTTTAATTAGTTTTTGGAACTCTTCTCTGCATATATTAGATTCCAGGGAAGTTAGTTTTGTAAGTGATGCCCTACGCCCGGTTTCTTCATCCAGTCACCTCTTCTCTTGCTCACTAGTACGTAAAATATAAACTGACTCCGCACACTTTAACGGCAAATATAAGAAAACTGCGGACTCACACCAAATAAGCCTCGTCTTTTGACTTGGAAGGAGGCACTACAATAAGCTGCCTCTACGGAGTTATAAAGAATTTGAAAAAGCAATAAAAGATAAATATATTTTAGTGTACAAATCATATAGATAAAAAAAACGGTCAAAAAGTCAAAGCAGAGAAAAGTTTCTAGATTTAGTTAACGGGTAATTCATCCGATCATAGGTAAATTGCTACCCCAGATCAGAACAGGAGCAAAACTCTATCAGGGACGTCGATCCAAAATCAGAAACAAGAGATATGGGGACAAAAAAAAGCAAAAAATGAAAACAAGCAAGCAAATATAAATTGAAAAATGGCAATAAGGACAACTGCATAGAAAAGGAGAGATAAGATTTACTTAGTATACCTCATCTTCAAAGCAGTCAGAAGTAATTAGCCATGATTAACCTAAATTTGAAACGAATAGAAATGAAATGCCAATGAAAATAAATAAAAGAGCTGAGGGAACGGAACGAATTAAAGAAAAAAAAAACAGGAACAAAGAAGTAACTCACATTTCGTCAAGTAGGGCTTGTAGAGCAAATCTGGCATCCAACTTACCATTCGAGTGATTGTAGTCATCATCGCCTGTAACATTGCTACTTTCAGGTCCATTTAATAGATCATCTTCATAATCTAATCTTTGATGTTGATTTTGGAGTTGCTGGATTGAATGAGGGAAAGTTTCAAATTCGTTACTTGATATACCATTAACAAATGGGTCGATACCAATTTTCAATCCAGTAGACAGTTGATTATGTCTATTAGTATTAGGACTATTGTAATTATATGGTCTGGATACTGGGGAAGATGTAGCAGTTGTAATGTGATGATGGCGTGGAGTTGAATTCAATGGTATTGGAATTGGATCCTTCGAATAGTTTGCGAGTAACGGAGACGGTGACATCGTCTGGTGATTTGCGAAATAAGGTGATAAAACCAGTTGAGGGGTTTGGTAAAGATAACGTTGTTGTAATTTTCTACGTTTGGTCACTATTGTAGCTTTACCTTCCGAATTAATTTGGACTGTTATTTGTAAGTTTGATGGTAATACGTTTGTGTTATTTGAAACTTTACTAGTTTCATCAATGGTAGCTAATTGTGCATTCGTATTAGAATTCAATTCGTGATTTTTAGTATGTTCAACTTCATTACTAGATATCAAATTAGTAAACTGTAAAGATTTTTTATTCCTTAGAGTAGTTTGTAAATGTTTTGTGATGGTTTCAACATCTTTTTTGTCTTGTTTGTTGGCTAATGGCTCTTGACCATTTGAGATACCTAACCCTGCTCCACTTTCTTTCAGTTCAGAGAGGATATCTTGTCTAGCCCTCAATGCCCCCTTTGGAGTCTTTACTATATCTTCGATTTTTAGAAGCTTCGGAACTAAATTTGGATTCGGAGTTGAAGTAGTCTTATTTTGTTGGGGAGTCTGGGTGTACCAATGTGTATACATTGGAGAAGAGTTCAAGACATTCGAAAAGTGTGATGTTGAAGTTGGAGTTGATGGAGGAATCTCCAATTTTTTGATTAAGCTAGTAGGAGTTGATATCGGAAAATTAAATGTTGATGTTGAGTTTGATTTTGGGGTAGTTGGAGCAAACAACTGGGTCATTGTATTCATATATTCATGTTGTGGAAGTCTATTTACATGCTGTTGTAAAAGTTGTATTTGTTCTTGGTTTCCTCTAGGGTGATTTTCATCAGGAAGCTGATCCTTGAGAGGGGAAGATGATTGTAACAATGAAGGGTTAACATTACTTGATGCGGGAGATTCCAAAATAGAATGGTGAGATGGAAACTGTGAATAGGAAGTTCTAATTCTTGAATGCATTGAATAGTCCCTTTGGTAACCAATTGTAGAATTGGATATGCTAGACTTCATGGTTGAATTTTGAATAGTTTTGAATGAAGAATCGGCAGGATTAATTGGTGAAGTCTTTGTTGGTGAAGAATTCAAAGTCGGAGATGATTTATTAGAAGATGATGATGGAGTTGAAGATATAGGAGATGATCTGAGATTGTAAGTTTGGTGATTTGAAAATTGTTGTTGTTGTTGTTGTTGATGTTGCTGCTGTTGCTGTTGTTGTACTTGTGCTTGTTGTTCTTGGTGTTGAGTTATAGAAGCCAGTTCCAAATGGGCTTTTGAAACTTTATGAGTCAAAATCGAGCCATCTGAGTTTTTCTGTTCCGCTATTGTTTTAAGGTCTTTATTATCCTTCTTGAAAGAAGAAGTACTAAACTTAGGAGTTGAATTGTGTGAGAGAGTCCCATGTGAAGAAATACTTGATCTTCTTCTGTCGGGGCTAACTTTCATAACCGGTGTTGAACAAACTCCTTGTCTCACTGCAGCGGCAGAATATGTTGAAGCATCTAAATTTCCAATAATAGAAAGAGTCAAAGTTGATTCACCGACAGCGCTTTCAGTTTTAGGCTTGGAAGGAGGTCTACCCCTACGTCTCTTCTTAACGGGGGACTCATCAAAAAACATGGTTTGGGACATTGGTTCGTTGAAATTTCAAAATAGCAATGATCACTTGAAGAACACCAATACCAATGAATTATGTCAATGATAGTAGAGACTTGAAGTGATTTGAACAAGTGAAAATAGAAAGAGGAAAAAAAGAGGGAAAAAAAAAAACTTTATCTGTGTCGAAAGCCAATTGAGTGAGGGAAAATGCTTCAGTTTGTCTAATAATAAGTAAGTAGTGGAAATTCTCGAATGTGTGTGATTTTTTTTTACTTGTAATCTGCTGGAGGGTTCGACACTTCGAGCCTATTCAAATTTCAAGGGTAATGAACAATAGGGTTGAACTTTTGGAAATATCAATTAGGAGGGTTGGAATGTAAATAAAAAAAAACTACATATATATGTATCATATATTTATATTATAAAAATGTATATATGTATGAAGAGAGGGAGAAGAAAATATCACCATCGTCAACGAAGGTTTGTTGAGGCAAAAGAGGGCAAGCCAGAAACCAATGGATCTAATTATTGATTAGTGCAGCTGTTTCAGATGGGGCCAGTGCGATGGATGTAATCGCACGAGAAGCTATAAACTTTACCTGCTGTCCGGGAGTAGATCTTATGCTGCTTACAGAGAGCACGCAGAGCTAGAACTGGCGGCCCGCGGGGGAATTGGAAATTGGAATGCCAGTGAGTTGCCCTATTGGGTGTAAATTGGTGGGAGGGTTGGCTGTGATCTCCGATCTGCTGTTGCCACGTATTGCCTGATTGGGTAAATTAAACTACTTTAGGAATTTGCGGCGCTACGCGGCGAATGGCAGTAGGAGCGACAGCAGCTATGTGGCAGCTTTTGGCGACGCGTCGAGGTTCGAGAATCCAAGATCCTGCAACTGGAACTGGAACTGGAAGTTGCAAGATGGAAGCTGGAACCACTATAGTCTCTTGGACTACCTGGATTGAACCGAGAGAGAGCCTAGAATCTTTTTTGCTAATGGTTTTTCCTGTATTACATCAACATCTGCTGTCCTTTCTGTTCAGTCGGATATTCTAACCTGTCCAGTGTCTGGTTACTTGTATCATCACCTATATTTCATTTATCTATATCTATAAATATATTTAATTTCCTACAGCCATCCATCCTTCCGTCTACATAATTCACGCCATAACCCTTTATTTGTATGTTTGATGTTTTTCAAACTGGAATGTTTATATAATTACGGCTTTACAAGCCGTTTCTTAAATTTTTACCATCCAGCTAGTTCAATTTAGACATCTCACCTATAAATATAGCAATTATCTATATTATTATGTTCTGTAAAGAGAGTAAATAAATCCGATATTTCTATGATAATTTGAAAATCGGCAAGTATTATTTGCCACTAGTAACCATTATTTATTTGTTACTCCCAAAACCTCTCCAGATGAATTATTATCAACCTCGTCGGTCGAGTGATGCTACTTAATCTCAGACCATGCGCACAGCTAGGGCCACTCCGGTTCCCGGTTCCCCAAGAAAAAAAAAACCAGCTGTCAAAATAAAAAGGGTGAGTGAGTGCCATTACAGGGTAAGAGGGTTATAGGACTAGTGTCTACTGTAAATTTGTAACGCAACTAAAAGAGGCCCTTTCTATCTAAATTTAGAACACTTCGTTTTGCGTTCCTTTTTAAATATATTTTATCTCATATATCTCCTCTGATATTTATTTAGCAGTGGCATAAAAAGCTTATTGTATCCATCTTAATAGGGGAAATAAGATATTTAGAAACTATGACCGACGTTTATAAACTAGCCCAAGATTGGTTGAGTATCGATAAAAATGCAAAAACAAGGTCTCAGATCGAATCGTTAGTCAAAGCGAAAGATGAAGCCAAGTTATCACAATTATTATCAACCAGAATCGTTTTTGGAACAGCTGGATTAAGAGCTAAGATGGAAGCTGGATTTAGTAGAATGAACGACGTTACTGTTTTACAAGCATCTCAAGGTTTAGCATCTTATATCCTTTCACAAAACAAGTCAAAGTCTGATCATCAGCCATCGATTGTTGTTGGACATGATCATCGTCATAACTCAGCAAGATTTGCTAATCTAACCACCGCTGTCTTCTTGCATTACGGGTTTAAAGTTTACTTTTTAGGACCTGAGATAGTGGCAACACCCTTAGTACCATTTACCATCGACCAATTCAAAGCAGATGGTGGGATTATGGTTACAGCTTCTCATAATCCGAAAGATGACAACGGATATAAAGTTTATTGGAATAATGGGTGTCAAATTATCCCACCACATGATGAAGAAATTCAAAAATCAATTTTGATGAATTTAAATCCGTTCTTTAAAGATGAAGAATGGGATACTGAACCTATTTTTGCCAAATTTGAGCATAATTTATACCACATTAAAGAATCGATGGTTGATTTATATATTGATACCATCGAGTCAAAATTAATAAGCACAAAAATTTCAGGTTTTAAAGCAGTCTATACAGCAATGCATGGTGTTGGAACACCATTTGTTCAAAAAGTGATGTCTAGATTATCTGACGAAAATATTCTTATACTTGTTGAGGAACAATGTACACCAGATCCTGATTTTCCAACTGTCAGTTTCCCAAATCCAGAAGAAGCAAATGCTTTAGACTTAGCAATGCAAACAGCTGACAAATTCAATGTTGAATTGGCATTAGCAAATGATCCAGATGCGGACAGATTTTTGGCTGCCGTTAAAGTCGATAACGTTTGGAGAAAATTTACCGGTAATGAATTAGGATTCTTATTTGCAGATTATGTTATAAATACTCTTATTGAAGAGAAAGCATGTTTAGAGAATATATATCTTTTAAATTCAACAGTGTCATCACAAATGATCAAATCGATGGCTAATAAACTGGGCTTCCATTTTGAAGATACATTAACCGGTTTTAAATGGATTGGAAATAGAGCAATAGATTATGAAAGAGCCGGATACCACGTTCCATTTGCTTATGAAGAAGCCATAGGTTTTATGTTTTCTGTTGTACACGATAAGGATGGTATATCTGCCTTAACTATATTTACACAGATGTATGCGGGCTGGTTGCAAAAAGGTAAAAATGCCTTGCAAATTTTGGAAGATGGATTCCAAAAATTCGGTTACTTTAAGGAATGTAATGGATACTATTGGTTACCTGATCTCACATTAACAGCCAAGATTTTCAATGAAACTATAAGAAAGTATTCAACAGATGCATATCCAAAGACTGTCAAGGATTTTGAAGTTGTGTCTTGGAGAGATTTGACCATTGGCTATGATTCAAGTACTGATGATCATAAACCGATCTTACCAGTTGATCCATCCTCACAGATGATTACGTCTGTATTAAAACCTTTGAATGCATTGGACGATAAAGAAAGCGTGAGATTCACTGCAAGAGGATCAGGCACAGAACCAAAATTAAAAGTCTACATTGAGGCATGGGCAAGCACAGAAGAAAGATCAAGCCAATTGGCAAGAAAACTCTGGGACACATTGAAGGATGAATGGTTTAAACCAGATGTTAATAATCTAGTTTCAAGTATCTGAAAAAAAAGTATATATATTTAACCGAGCATACCGTATCGCACTGTTATCTGGTACGCAAATAGACCGTATATAGAAGATGAAAGAGTAAGACATATTCAAAGCATACAAAGCTTATAGTTTTTTTATAGCGTATCAGCGAGCGGCTTGAAGCTTGTGAGAGAACCGAGCGGTACCTGCTGGCTGTGCTTTGCACGCCCCGCCTTCAACAGTGGGAATAGTGTCCACTGTCCACTGTCCACCAATACCATGGGTACGCTCCAACTCCAAGTTCCAGGTTCAAAGTTCCAAGTTTCCACTGGCTCCTCTGAAACGGGGACGCCAAGCAGAATTTCAGACACACACAACAAAGTTGTCCAATCAGATACATACACCCATGCAAATAGGCAGGTAGATTCCCAAAGCTATAACGTAAAGAGGTACGTAAATGCGCATATGATAGATATACGGGCACACGCAGATAGCCAGAATTCCAGCTTACCAGTTACCAACTTGCAACTTACAGCTTACAAGCTACCTGACTCAAGTAGTAGTCTGTAGCTACTGGCAACTGTACGTGCAATCGGGACTACCCCGTGCGCGTGGCACCGCCCCCATCTGATAGCGTGTGAGAGGGCGTAGGTACTAGATAGTAGACAGTAGACCAGCTTGACTCCCAACTCAATCCACGCCAATGGTCCACGTACCACGGTCAAACTTGACGTGCACCGTGTGCGCGACCCCGTGTCACCGCCGGGGCCGTGCTGGGATCGCGCACTATTCGTGGGCGCACGCCTCCCGTTCCCGCCAGCCAGCCATCCAGTTCAGTGAGCGACCATGCATGGCGATGCCAATAAAATCCAAACACGCAAAAAAAAAACAACCACAGTTTTCTATGCGCACCCTTATATTTTTCTTAATAAAAGGAATTCTTTTATTTGTTTGTCTTCTACACATATTTCTAAGGTCGTTATCCTACCGGACGTTGGTCACCTTCGAATACACAGTAGTGTCTGCTGGGGACGGTTTGTATTGTTTTGCCATTTATATCAATTCTCCTCTTTTATTTCTTGAAATCTGTTTGTGAAAAACAAAACTACACAACTTACTCTCTCCAATTGATTCTTTTATCTAGGGTTTCCACTCGTTCCTTGTTGATACCATCATTTCTCATATTCATAACGACTGCATCAAATGCTACGGTTTAGTCAACAGCAGAAATCAATTGCAACTTTGCCTTTGTATGTATGATTATTATAACTTTTAACAGTTTTTGTTTTGAGTACTTATTATTTTTAGCTAGTTTTTTTATACTAACATTGCAGCTGGCATCCAATAGAGCGCATGATGAGTTCAAACCAAAGAAGAATAAAACGAGCCGAAAGAAAGCGACTGGAATATTCGCTATAATACTCCTTGTAATGTTCCTAATGTGGACAAGACGTGGCTCATCGGATAATAATAGCACATCTAACCCTTCAGAAGATTTGTTGAAAACTGAAGATCTGAAATCTAGGCAATCAGAAGAAGACCCTTTGGTAAGAAACCTTGATGAAGAAGCTGATGATATTGCATTTGGTGGAAAAGATAACGAAGAGTATAAATTAGAAATGTACGATTTAAATCATTATCAAGGCACCGTTAACGCAAAAGAGAATGGTGAAATTGTATTACTTTGTATTCCACTAAGAAATGCGGAAAAAGTTTTACCTTTGATGTTTAGAAATATGATGAACATGACTTATGATCATAATTTAATTGATATTGCATTTTTAGTAAGTGATTGTTCGGAAGATGATAAAACATTGGAAACGTTATTTAAATATTCTGAAGCAATGCAAAAAGGAGTTCTGCTAGAATTATTAGATGAAGAAGAAAAACAAATCAAAGCTAGTGGAATTTCAGGATCATCCGATTTATACCTTCAATATATGCCAAAAGATTATGTTGATAATGTTAAACAAGCGTATTCTCCACCTTATCATGATGAATATAATAAACCTTTCAGATCAGTTCAAGTTTATCAAAAAGATTTTGGTCAAGTTATTGGTCAAGGTTTTTCTGATAGACATGATGTTAAAGTTCAAGGTATAAGACGTAAATTGATGGGTAGAGCTAGAAATTGGTTATTATCAACTGCATTGAAACCATATCATTCATGGGTTTATTGGAGAGATGCTGATATTGAAACTTCACCTGGTGATATCTTACAAAATCTAATGAAATTTTGTAGTGGATTTGACGTTGTGGTTCCTAATGTTTGGAGGCCATTACCAACTTTCTTAGGTAATGAGCAACCGTATGATTTAAATTCGTGGATGGAATCTGAACAAGGTTTAGAATTGGCAAAATCTTTAGATGAAGATGATGTTATCGTTGAAGGTTACGCTGAATATCCAACATGGAGAGTTCATTTAGCATATATTAGAAATCCAAGTGGTAATGAAAATGAAGTTGTTGATCTTGATGGTGTTGGAGGTGTTAGTATTTTAGCAAGAGCAAAAGTTTTCAGATCAGGTTCTAATTTCCCTGCATTTACATTTATGAATCATGCTGAAACTGAAGCATTTGGAAAATTAACTAAGAAATTTGGATTTAGAGTTGGTGGTTTACCTCATTATACTATTTGGCATATTTATGAACCTAGTGAAGATGATTTAATACAGATTTCTATGATGGAGAGAAAGAAAAGACGTATTAGAGATAGAAAGAAAGGACCAAACTGAAAAAAAAACTTTTTTTGTATAATCTTTTTTCTTTCTAGTATTGTTGATGATTTTCTCAACGTGTGTTTTTAATGTATATTAATATTCTCCCTTTTTGGCTTGTTTATAATTGTTGGGATTGTTCACAAGTTTTGTTTATACAGAGTTATTGATTTTTGATGTTCATCTGGTTTTTTCATGTTCATTCTTGTTTTGTTGTTCTGTTCCTTTCTATTGCTTATTTAGTGTTGCCTTTATCCATTTGCTATAATTTATTCTTTCTTGTTTTTTTTTATAATAATAATAACAACTTTTTTGCTGATTCATTCTTGTCATGAAAAGTCTTTTTTAAATTTATTAAAGAGTTTTGTTTCTCTAATCTGCGATAAAGTGGGATAAAGAAAAAGAACCTCTATTATTTATAAATATATGAATCATAAAAAGAAAACAAAAACCTAATAAAAACAAAGATGTAAAATGAATAATAACAAGAAAAATGCCATAAAACAAGAAAGAGAAAAAAAAACAGTAAAACAGATGATACAAATGCAACTATTAAAAGGTAAACAACAACAAATGGAAATGAGTCCTAGTCATTATTGATTTCAGCAAAAAAAAAGATGAACAGAGAGAATAATAATAATAAAAAACAAAAGCAAAGAAATCAACAAGCAATAAAAAAACAAAAACAGAAACTAGTAATCGATGAGTAAGTAAAGAAGCATTGAAAGAAGCAGAAAAAAAAAACAAAAATAAAAATAAAAAAACATCTAGTATAGGGTATCTCTTCTGACATTTCAAATGAGAGCATATAAAACAAAGAGTAATACAGATGGGGTAGTGAATGAATTCAAATTTAATTTTGAAACTAAAGGAGCAGCGGCGTTGTCTGATGCAGATGCAGATGACGAAGATTTAGTTGATGAACTAGATGAATTAGTAGATGAACTAGATGATGATGACAAAATAGATGAATGGCTAGTACTGGTTGTTAATGTATACATCGTCGTTGAATTAGAATAAACTGAACTGGTAGCACTATGCAATGATGAGCTAGAACTTGAATGGGAGCTTGAACCCGAACCAGTTGTTGAATCGTCTTCCGTTGAACCAGGAATCAAAATAACATTCTCATTTCTAACAGCCAATCCAAGTCTAGAATTATCATAATCAAACACAACAAATCTATCAGATAAGAAAACACCACCTAAGATCCATGATCCATCTGAAGTTTCGTCTAATCCTTGAATATTACTAACACAATAACCATAGTAACCACTATCTTCAGAATATGCTTCACCAATATATTCACTTGAAGTTAAACTGAAATTATGTCCTCCAATTTCAAAATTAATAGTCAATGTGGAATTACAATAAATAGCATAATTTTCTCCATCTGTAATGGAATTATCAAAGTATGAATGAATTACACCAGCATCTGAACTAGTTGCTATAATTGCAGTAGTGCCTGAATCAATCAAACCGATTCTTGAAGTTGTTGAATTACTACCATCAATTTCAAGAGAATCAAAAGTTAGCTGATTACCTTCAATATAGAGGCTTTCAATTTTAATCTCCCAGTAACTTTGATCATTCTCTAACACATCAGTATAGTATATATCTCCTGTATATAAATCTTCACCATCATCTCCAACTATAAGCAAACCAGCGTTAGTTGTATCTGTCGACGTATTATAAGTACCTAAACATAACGCGAATTTTGCTTCATCAATGATAGATTCATCATGTAACGAAGCAATTAAATTTTTCATTCCAGTACTTGATGTATCAGCAGCAGGTAAACCTAACACACCACTAAAGCCATAAGATTCAAAAATATCAGGAACTGTATCAGCTACTCCAAAGGAGAAATTGCTATCCTTCAGTCCTGCTATTGTGATATCATCTTCGATGATGATACCAGAAGCACTACCTGTGCTGTAAGCTAATGTGAAAGTCTTTGTAGATTCCTCTTTTTCTTCATCTGTTATATCATATAATTGCTTATCTTTACAAGAGCTATTAGTACAATCTGAGCCATAGATCCAAAGGTAGGGACTTCCTGTATCTATCAACAGTGGATATTCTACCGAATCAATAGTAACATTAATAGAATAAGCTTCACCGTCGGAGTAAGATTGAATCAAATTCAATCCAGCATTCAATTGAACTTGGGTAGCTGAACTTGATGAGGTTGAAGTTGACGACGAAGAACTTTGTTCAGATGTTGAATTGGTACCCGATGGTGACTCTAATGTAGTTTGTTTTCTCGTTGATTTCGAAGTTTCTGAAAACGACTCTTCTATAGATGAAACTTCGTAGACTAGAGATGAATTCACAAACGTTGGAACTGTAGTACTAAATGAAAAGCAAATAGGAATAATTGTATATAATGCCAACAGGCTTGATTGAAGATGCATATTTTAGGTGTTACCAGCAGGCCTTTAAGATGAATGCAAATGGATATATATAGAGGGAATGAATGTTTCAAATGGTCGGCCAGTTTTTATTTTTTTTCTCTACAAAATTAAAATTCACTTCAAGTCTATATATGTTGTTTTTCAGTGAAGTAATAAGAAATTATGAAGAAATTGTAGGAATTATTGAATTGTTCTAAGCTAAAACAACAAATGTTTCAAAGCAACTTACACAGTTTATTCTATTTTGGGACAATTTAGTACGCGACTTCTCGACGATGTACACCTAGATCTGTTGCTACCTCCCTAACAATTCTCCCGAACAAAAACAAACAAAAAAATGAAACAACAAAGGATTTTATTGAATGTATATAGCCGAGTAACGAAATGACTTTTGTTGCTGAAAAAAAAAAAAAACAGTACCAAATAAATTGGAGCAGCAGAAGCTCAGGCAATTTAATTACCACCTGATAGACATTCTCAACCACCGCCAGACCACGCGCATGCATCCTCGATTATCGATCTCGTTGTCTCGAAAGGGGAATTGCATAACAATGCCTGCGGTGCGTGCAGCTGTCGAATCTGAGGCCTCTTCCTGGCGCGACACAATCGCTGTCGTCAACCTCCCTCGGTCTCGCTTTCCAGGCTGCCACTACGGCTGTTGCTTTCTTCACTACCTGTGCTTCCATTGGATGGATATTCTGCCTCCACGGTACCAGCACTGGTATTTCTAAGCATTAATTAATATTTTAGGAAATTTCTTAGTAAAATTCATGTGTATACAGCTCAGACTTTAAAGGAGAGTTCGAAAACTGGGTAGATAGGAAGCAGTAAAGACCTCTCCCCTTTAGCCTAACCTCCTGCGGCATAATTTCTCGGTTCGAAGAATGTTCGAGCGGAGAGGGGAGAACGCAAATGAAGCATGACATTTATTTATCTCGTATCTTGATGATTACTCGAGGTTTATCTACTTGCATGGGTAAAAAGCTAGCATGAAAATGACATTCCGAATGAATTTGTAAGAGCTGTATACTTCTTATCCAACTGGCCAAGACAAAATATTCAGTTCTAAAACCCAAACAAATTCAGCTCCTTGTCTGCAATGTCTGGTAGATAATGAACAATATGCAGCTCGCTATATTAGCTACAGCACACAAAGAGGAACTACTCACATTTCTGAGACGGATCAATATACAATAATACAAAATTTCTTAGTTTAGCTACACAACTATTTAATGTAATAAACTAACGCGTTCTTTTTTTAGCACGCAATTTTTGGTTTCTATTATTGTGAAGGAAGTTTAATATCATTCTTTTTCTTCTCTCATATCTTTCTTCTTCTCTTTCATTTGAGCGATAAGCTGTAGTCTCTCAATATTGCATTAGATTATCTCCTTAATGATTGGTAGTACAAACGAAAAAAAATAATGATAAGGGATTGTCAGACTTGAGACTCGCTCGGAAATATGAAAATCGTGTTATTTAGTGCGGTAGCATCACCCTCGACCTGCTAAAAACGCGTTTTTAACAGCACAATTACTAAACGCTTCCAAATTGTCCCATGAAACAGTGAAACAGTGAAACTGCCTCCTCCCAACTGTGGATCGTAATGAATTTCAGTCTCTTATATTTTGCCAGCTGGCTCACAATTTAGGCTGTCGTGCAACATATTCATTCTATGAACACACATTTCAAAAGCTGGCTGAATAAGTTTCGAAGGTACGGTATGCAGCTCTTCTTCCTAATACGATGATATATATTCTAGCAAATCGTAACAAAAGCAAAATTATTTCGAAATTCGAAACTATTGGGAATACCAATTCAAAACAGAATTTTGAAATTTCGTAAGGTAATTGAAAACTCACAATCAAGTTAAACTCTCGTATGCTATTAATAAATATCATTGTCTCTTATACAATATTAGCATGACTATAGGCTGCAGTGCAGTTCTCAGTAACGCTCTAACAAAAAGATTCAGGATAGAATTATTACTCTACCCTTTTCATATAGATTTTTTATATTTTTCGTATTATTTTCATTTGTATCCTCTTTTCAGCAGAACTGGTTACAAAGGAAGCTCTTCCTAAGTTTGGTAATGTTCAAGTCTTCAATTAGAAGTTCATTTGTTCGTCTGTTTTATTTTTTGCACTCTGCATAACTTCATATCAAAAAGAGCAGCATTCCCAATGACATATTGAAAGATGAGAGTGTAATCCTTTACACTTCTTGTAGTCAGTTTTAGTTCTTTTGATACGCCTGTTTTTACTCGCTATGCTTTGGCTTATAGTGTTAACAGACGACGGTGCTTTGGGAATTAATGAAACCCATAATATTGCTTTTTCTCAGCTATATATAATACTAGTAGTTTTACGACATCTGATTGGATTTAACTTTATATGAAATTCTCTTCATTGGGTCCATTTATTAGAGCATCAAACCTGAAAGTTCAGAGAATAGACGTAACCCAGACTTCGTAGTTCATTTCATTTTGACAGCCAATGATAGCAGTGCTTGTTGCTCCCTTTTTTTATAACAAATCTGCTGATTGCAGAGTATTTTTTTTCATAGAACTGCTTCCTATCTAAATACAATTTACCTGTTCTATAAATAGTAAGCTTTCATTTTTGTATATTATCAGTCTTTTTGTCCTTTAAATCAGAGTACTTTTGATGACGGTTAAAACATATTTGCTCTCGTCATTTTCATACGAGCTGTAAAGATCCTTTCTGTGGAGGTATATGAAATGAAAAGGACTTTTCAATATTGGCAAACAGTTGGCCTGTCTTTTTCCTTTAATACGTAGACTAATTTGTCAGTTGATCCTTAGTGTTTATTATTTTCGGTTTTCCAATCCATTCAGAAAGATAATCTAAGATCATCTTTTAGTAAAAGACCTGCCTGCTTTTATTGCAGAACAATATATATATTTCCACATATTTATTAGCAGTTAGTCAGTTAGTTAGTTAAATCTAGCAGGTCAAGGAGGTTTCGATTGTACACCTTTAATTGTACATCCTTTCTCTTACGCTTGTTTGTTTGTCTTCCGCCTTTCTCAATGATACCTGATTAACCACCGAGATTTTGTTAAGGTTTTATGGCATTATAGTAGCATAAATAATGACTATTACGATAACAATATATCCCTATTTCTGACCTGGATATCCGATTTATTACAAGAATTTTTCTTTTATTTATTTAGTTTAATCTATATTCTCGCCGTTTTTCTAATTAATCATAAATGTTCTATTTTTTAATTTACCTCTTTTTTCTCTGGCAGACAAAAATAAGTAAATTTAACATCCAAAAGATAGATTCTTAGCTACTATATTGGTATAAAGCTAAATATAATGAAAAAACATTAATTCAAATATCATTTTGACCTGATCTACCAAACTTTAACTTTTTTTTAGTGGGGTACTTTCGAGGATATATATCAAATTCTGATGATAATAATTTATTCCAAAAGCAGAAAAAGCACGAGTAGCTCAGTGGTAGAGCAGCAGATTGCAAATCTGTTGGTCGCTGGTTCAAACCCGGCCTCGGGCTTCTTTTTTTTTTTCTTTTACATTGTACGTCAAGATTCTCATAGAGATTTCTCATATTAACCATATCTCTATTCAACAGAAAAAAAAGTGCTCGTGATTCGTATATCGTAAAGCGTGAGAAAACGTAAGGCTTAGATTATTTACTTTTTATAATAAGAATGATTCATCTTTGATATCATTCGAGAAACACACATCTCCTAGTTCTACCGACTTTGCTTACCCGATTTCTAAGGCAAAACAACAAAACAATATAAAAAACTATATATAGACTCTGAATTTATTGGCTGAAAGGAAACAGTCAGGTACAAGGTTTTTCCGTCAGGAATTTCCATTTTATGGTGCTAAGTGTGGATCTTCTAAGATTGTGTTAATTATGGGTCGATCTACTTAGCTGCGAAATCCCTTTGAAAATTATGTTACTGCTGGTTATTTTATACTTAGTATATTATGGTAAATGTTATGATATGAACAGATCTCGAGTCTCGACAAGTAAATGATTTGTGCTTGTTCTATTTAACATAAAATAAAAACGTGTTTAGGTGGCAGTTTAGCACCAACTAGTAAAATCAGCAAGGGCTCGATACCTAGAATCAGAGAATTAGGAGTGGCACAACCGGCTCATTGAGGAGCAAAAAAGAAAAGTATTTGGGGGGTACCTACCAGGATTCGAGGTCGAGGTCAAGGACGTCCAGAGCCCAAAGTACCACCACTGAACGACCCACCTGGAGTCTGGCTACTGGCACCCGTACGTGCGAGCGCTTACAGTCTATGACTCTACAGGCCACGGCTTGTAGTTGTTAGTCATTAGCTACAAGCTACACGTTACCGCTGAGAATCGGACTGGGCCGTCTGCTGCCTTGCGCTGCCTGCCCCTGGCAATCAATCTCCTCTTGATTCTCGAACGAATAACCATATGGCACCGTCGCCCTACCTAGCACCTACTACCTAGTAACTAGTACCGGGCTGTCCCCGTGAGTCAGGCCAAGTTCCAACCCCAAACAGCTGAAGCCAGAGAAGTCAGCAGAAGAAGCACGCGATGAATCATCGTGGAAAATATCGGTCTTGTCAGACCCCCAAGGCACCCTCAATTGCTCAAATGTCCCGCGTAGGCGCATCCCGCCGTTTGAAATCGGAACTTTCAACAATAGCCTTTATTGTTCAGATGAGTACTATCGGATAAAAAAGTTGGTTGGCGGTGTCGTGGTAGCTGCACTTGTGAATCATCTCCTTCTCCGGACTTGCAAAATTTATCGAATAAGCATCTGATTCACTTGGACTCGGAACAAGTGTAACATTTTGCAATAATTTTGGTTCATATATCTTGTACTTTCCTGTTTGATTATATTATATATATTTTTTTATATTTACCTCCATCTTTCTTCTTTTCACTTTAAAGCTTTTAAAAAATCAACTAGTTCCACTTTTTTTTTAGCTGTTTTTTAATTCAAAAGGAACAATAATTATTATAGTTTCAATTTTTGCTTTACAATGTCTTTCCAACCCTTTAGCTCTCTCCCTACGGAGATGCAACTCCAAATTATACAAAGGGCTGGTCCAAAAACTTTATTAAATTTACTTCAAGTGAGTAAAAGTATAAGGAACCTTGCCATTTATGATTCGAATCAAAGAATTTGCTCCTATTTAGGTGTTCAAAATGATTGTTTCAACGACACAAATGAATCCGAAAACTTACTCATTAGCATATATTCACCTCAAAATGTTGTCAAGAAAGTCGAACTTTATGAAACAAAGTGTCTAAACACAAATTCAAACTCATTCAACAACTCTGCATTAAATTCTCCAAAAAGACCACTTGACTACTCTTCCGATGGTGAAACCTCTTTGGATATCGACGAAGTTATTCATAAATTAAAAATGATTAAATCAGCCCCATCTGATTTTAAAACTACTGCAGTTTACCAAACGCCAAAAAATCTCCGTGAGGATTATCCATCGCTGCATATTAATCCAATTGAAAGCATCATACAACTGGGAAAAATTCAAAAGATTAGAGACCCATTGAAATCAAACTTGATTTCCGAAAGTGTACCAGCTCCTAAAGACTATGAAAATTCTGCTCACAAGTTACATGTAGTCGTTGATGAAGATTCTTGCAGCATTAAGTTACAAATTGAAATGCATTTAAAACTAGGTAATAAGAAAGTTGCTATAAAAGGGGATGAAAAAGAAGAAGGTAGTGAAGGTGAAGATGAAG
The DNA here is from genome assembly GCA_030556425.1 of Ogataea ovalis. Taxonomy (NCBI): domain Eukaryota; kingdom Fungi; phylum Ascomycota; class Pichiomycetes; order Pichiales; family Pichiaceae; genus Ogataea; species Ogataea ovalis. Next base: position 407,312 of record JAKTTZ010000011.1, read on the forward strand.
GAAAAGAACAAAATTCAGAATCCAACATAAGAACTATCAAACTATTTACTAAATGTGAAAGAATTAATTTAAAGAATGCTACAGGTAGTTTAACCACAGCAAACAAAGCATTAGTGCTAAATTATAAAATCATTAAAGGTGAAGAAGTTCCACCTAGAGGTCCATACGATTTCGAATGCCTAACAAACTACAACATTGTTTTTGAAACATTCCATATCAACAACTTTTATCTTTTAAATTGCATTTCAGAGGGAGAACTTCAATTAGAAGTTTGAAATTTATACAAACTTTTTATTTTCGCATTAGGGTGTTGTACTATAAATTAAGGTCTTTTTATTAAATCGATGGGAAGTTTCTCTTTTGTCCCTTAATATAGAATATATAGATTTATAATATTTGAATAAAAAACCTATTCCAGTACTTCTATTGACTAGTAAAAAAATGACAACCACTTCAACCAGATAAATAGTTACATAAACAATCTTTAATTAGCAGACCTTTAAAGCAAAAAAATTTAGACTTCCCCACCAGGACTCGAACCTGGAGTCTTTCGGTTCGTAGCCGAACGCGATAACCATTACGCTATGAGGAATATCAGTTTAATTAAACAATTTAGGAGGTATATCCTGACACCTACAATCCGCAGATTTTGTGTCATTTCAGAATTTAAATTAGGTGTTTTTCATTAATTGCGTAGAGTAATTATATAGAATTATATATATATATAATACTTGTGGACGAAAATTTAGTATTGATTACTAAAAAAGTTATACTGTTTGATATATTACCTAAGAATTTAGAAAATGTCATGATGAAAGAGATATTGTTAACTGTCCACTAAGATTCTTTTTTTATTCGCCAATATAACTATATAAATATATAATATATAAATTAATTAACTAATTAATATGCCACAGAAACAAATCCTGTTTATAAAATAACGGTACAAAAGAGGTATCTAAAATACTCTCTTTAGCCATCTAGTAACTGTGTAGAAATATACAGAATATAGACTCGATGACAAAGGTGTCTTCTCCTATAAATTTGGGATAGAAACGGCAAGAATATATATTAATTTAAATTAAATTAAATCAAGTCTTTTGCTATTTTGTTCTTCTATAATCTAAAATATATTATTAAAAAGAGACTTTTTATTATCAAAGTACTATTATCTGAATAGTTTTCACCCTCAAAAATCATTGGTGCTTTGAAGAATTTAAAACAGGCCGTGACCTTGAAGAACTAGAATTCATACTCTTAAACATCTTTAGTTTACTCTTCTGGTAAACAGAATAATAAAAGATAACACATACTAAATTATGTGCCAGTTTCGGATAAAGTTCCCCAGGTTACTGGTGAATTAAACCACCACCAAAAGAAAAAACAAATTCAATTTCCAAAAGGTTACCATTTTTTATTATTGCAATCTTGTGAGGAAAGCATGGGGTTAAGGAAATATAGACAACTTCCCTAAGTGGCGTCTATTCATTATATATATGTTACTGATGTTTTTGTCTTTGCTATTCTTTTTCTGATTTTTGATTCTTAAGATACTTCTGTGAGCGAACATAATTCTGAGAAGATAGTTTAGTTTCTTTTCTTTTTTTTTAAAAAAATATATATACAAACCTAAAAGGGAAACGTAATTAACAGATCAAATCAAATAAGAAGAAGGTCTTTCCCTTTGAATGGAAGTTTGCTATTGCCGATTGGAGACAATCCAGATAGTAAAATATACACTTAGCTATTCCTTTAGATGTGTCCTTCCTGAAGCTAATGAAATAAAAAGAGTTACCAGGAGGATTAATACACAAGATTATTCATCAAATGCAGAGAGACATATAAACAGATTATTGCATAGAGAGACTAAGTGTATCTGGACTGATGCAGAGTATCCTTCCCTGATAAATGGAAAACTAAAACTGGAAATAAGAATTCATTATTATAGTATTGTTATTATTATGGGATTTCCATGATTGTTTATTATTACCATCATTATTATCAATGCTCAGTTAATCACTGGCGTTATTTTGTTCGAGCCAAGACTCAAGAATACTGTCCCCCTACCAAAAAGGGACAAAGAGATCGACAATAAAGGCTGATGCGACTTGATTAATCAGAGGCTCGCTCTGTGATTTATATACTGCCCCAAGGATTTCCCTCTTTTTTTTTTTTTTTTCTTGCCCCTTGTTTTAACCTGTTTCATGAGAATGAAGTAGCATCAGCCACATAGATATTTACAATAATTGTATAAGGTGCCAATAATACAAGACACTCTTTAATAGTTTATTTTATCAAGATCATCTAAGCATCGCTATTGGGTTAGGATGCCACGTGATTCTAAACATTTTCATGCTCGTACCTGTAGGATGAGCTTTCACTGATAAAGAAGCTAGGAAAACTATCAGCCACCTCTAGGATTCTTAGTGAGTTAGGCGAATTCTAACCTCTAGAATATTTATAAAGCTACCCCATTTGTAACTTTATCGGTATGACCAAAAAACCTTCAGTCGACTTGACGTACTAGATAGGTGGCTGAGTAATCAAAAATTTGCTTTTAAAAAGTGTAATTGGCCACACGCTATTTAGTAAGGTTTGTAAAGGATATGCTTTTTCAAAAAAAGCAAAAAAAAACTCTTAAAAACTTAAAAGAAAGAAAGAGCGAAATGAAAATGTAATGTATTTAGTCAGGATGTAGCTAACACACCTTCGGATAAAGGCCAACAGGTAAAAATCTAGATTAACAATTCATCATAGCTACACATTTTGGTTATCTCATGAACGAGCACCCACATTGCGGGGTAGGGTTTCGCTTCATCTTATCCAGGTGGGAGGCGAAACACGCTTTTCAAAAGTACTGTGTGGTTTCGCTTTCAACATGACTGTCAGTAAGGTACGAATCAACTAAAATGAAGCGTCTATTGAAATTGAAGTAATGATAAACCAAGCAGTATAATTTCGACCCGTATGACCTAAGTCATCAATCTTTTATTTCAACAAAGGCTTATGCGTACACATTTTGGTTTCTTTGGTTACAACTTTTTTTGAGGAAGGGTTCGGATAGATAATTACTCCTACCGACATGGCCACTAAGAAGAGGCGTGGCGACTTGTGTGCGTTTTTTCTCGTCATCTATACGCCAAGACATTCTACTCTAAGGAAACTGAAGCGACCTCTACAAATCTTAAAAAGTTGGCTTATAGAGACTTAACAAATAGTTAATTAATCAAATAATGAAAGAGTACAAAAAATGAAAAAAAATGAACTTGAAATGGTGCACTTTATATATACATTTCATTCATTTTCCCCGAATTACTCAGCTCAGTTCAGCGCACCCGCTCTTACATATACGTATCTATTCTTTCTTTTGCATCAATTATAAGGTACGCATCCTGCAGGTTGTTGTTAGGTTGGCCTCGTATTTTTTTTTTCACGCATCTCTGAATCGGGGAATCGTTAAACGCCCGCGTCCACATAATTACCTATCCCATGCAAGATCTAGAAACTTTGTACCCTGTTTTCAAACATCTTGACTTGCAACTCGTTAGTAAACATCAATTTTTGCCATACACGGTTGACTATTTCAATCAATTCAGTAATGATAAGAACTAGACAAGGCAACTTGCCTTACGTTGAAAAGGGGATGCAGGTAATAATTACGCATCAAGTTATCAAGGGGTGCATCTACGTTATCGATAAGCATAATAATTCTTTTGAAAAATTTAATAAAATTAAAACAAACATTAATCAAACAACCGTATACTCAAGTTACAACACAAAAATATTTTAATCTATGCGATTTTAATTTGAGTTCCAGGTTTTAAAAAGTAAAATTCAAAAAAGACACTTACAGAAAGGAAAAAGAAGGAAACATACAAATAAACGAATAAACGAGAACATAGACAAGAGAAACATGAAAATAAAACACAGATTTCAGGATATTAGTCAACATTCAAAAAAAGACACAAGATACGAACACAAACACAAATAATAAAAAAACAGAAAACAGAAATAAAACAGAATCAAAGAAAAAAAGAGGGAAAATAGAAGACACCAAAGCAAAGAAACTAAGATCTAACACACCTATCGTCTTATTAAATGATATAGACCGTAAAATTTTCCTTAACTAAAAAGCTATTATATCAGTAAGTAATAGAAGATACAAAAGCACCAACAGGCTTACAATTAAAATACAACAAAGAGAAAAAAATTAAATAAAAGAACAGACAACAAACGGTATAAAGGGTAACGTGCAACAAAACATGAAAACATGAAAACAGGAAAAAACACAACAACAAAAAATAAAAAAAAACGCAAACAAACAGAACCATCGATTAAGTTTTTGTTAAATTTTTTTAAAAAACCGAAAGTCACAAGTTCCTGCTTTATTTCGTTTCTGGACCATTTGCATTTGTAGAAGAAGAACCAGTCATCTGACCTGGGACATTGGATGCTCCATACTGGTAATTTCCTTGGTATTGTGGTTGTCCTGTAGCAGTTGGTTGATAGTAGCTATTGTAGAAATAAGGATTATTTGTAGAGTTTGGTGGAATCTGTTGTGTTGGCTGTGAACTGCCAGGCACAGGTCCCGTAGAAACAGAATTTGATTGGTAGTAAGGGAAGTTTGGTTGACTTTGAGTAGCCGATCCAGTATTTGGAATGCTTGCATTTGAAGAGGCAGGCTGCGATGACTTGGCAACCTTCGAAGAGTTAGCTGGGACCACAGGAGCCGAGGAGACTGATTTCGAACTTAGACTCATTTGGCCAACTTGACTAGTAGGTGTACCTTGTTGAATTACCTTCTTGATATCCTTCACAAATAAAGGATATAACATATCCACAATATTTTCTCTTTGAGCCATTGCCAAGGCGCGTTCAAACGGAATCCACACACCTTTCAAGTGCATTGATCCAATCTTAACCACATGCCTAGTCTTTTCCGATTTCAAAATACCATCACGACGCCCTCTTGTCATCTTTGCCACATTAAGTAATTTTGTACCGTTAATCATATCATTATCTGCTCTTCTAACGACAGAAACATTGTTGGCTTCAACTTGATAGCATAAAGTTTTTTCATCCTCCCACATTGTAGTGGTAATCTTTGGGCGAATTCCTGGTGGTTGAATTTGACCCACCGATGGACTCACTGGAGGATAATTGGCAACACTACTTTTATTAGTAGTAGCTGATGCAGTGGATCCACTACGAGCTTTAGTGCCAGCGGATGGAATCGCAGCTGGAGCTACAGAACCGTGAGTACTTGGGGGAACAACCGATGTTGCTGCAGGACCTCCAGCAGTTGTAGAAGGAGTCACTTGAGGTTGAGTTGAAACAGGATTCTGTTGATAACTAGCAGTAGCACCTGGAGCAGAGTACATTGGGTAACCAGCGGTGGCCTGATAACCTCTATAAGATGAACCGTAGACACCAGCTCCTTGAGGTTGTTGTTGTGATTGTTGTTGATAAGGTTGCGAATAATATCCAGCGTAAGAGCTACCATATGGCTGTTGGGATCCTTGCTGATATGGAGCTTGAACAGACTGTGGCTGTTGTGGTTGCTGCTGCTGTTGTTGTTGCTGTTGTTGTTGTTGATAATCGCTCTCCTGAGGGTGATGAGGGTATGAATATTGTGTAGTACTTCCATAACCAGGCATGCTTGCGTATTGCTGTGACATGGTGGAGCCAGTAGTGGAGGATGTTGCCTGCTGGGTTTGTTGTGATTGTGGTTGCTGATAATGAGATCCTGCCATACTATAATCATAAGGTCTAGCTGCACCTGCTTGACCAGTGCTAGCTGTGTTGCTGTAGCCAGAATTTGCGTATTGATAATGTGGAGCAGTATACATTTGGTTTGTAGAAGATTGATATTGGACAGGAATTCCGGAAGAACTTATTGATGGAACGTGATTTGAAGGGTAATGAGAAACAGGTTGCTGTGATTGTTGATTATTACTACTATTTCCTGTTGAATGTGGGTCCGATGATGACATTGACAAATGGGACAAAAAGTTTGTTTTTATTTTCAACCTTTTGTTTTCTTTTTTTTTTTTTCCGCAAACGTGAAGTTTAGTTCGAATTCGCTGCTAAATAAAGAATAAAAAGTATGAATATCTAAAATATGAATTGAAAATAATAACAAAACTACTTAGCAAGAGACAAAGTTGAAAGAAACAAAATCGAAAAGAAAAAGAGAGAAAAGAAAGAGATGTGGGAGGAGAATAGAAAAAGGAAAACAGAGGGTTTGGGAGATGGAGGAAAATAAACCTGCTGCGTTTTTCTTGCTGTTGATTGTGGGCAAGAGAAAGAAAAGAGATCGGTGTGGCAAATGCAATTCGTTGATCTGTACGTCTGATGGGAGGAGTTTATTGTGAGTTGCAGCGGGTGATTTAAGCGTTCATGTACGCGGCGCAGGGCAGCAGCAGGGCAGCAGCAGGCAGCAGCAGGCAGTGGACAGCGGGCAGCGGGCAGCGGGCAGCGAAGATGGTGAAGGGGAAGCGCGTGCGTAGAAAGGGCGTGGCGCGGTGCGGCTCTGTGCGGCGTGGCGCGTAGGGTCAAGTGTGAATGTGGCTGGTATTATTAATGGATGGTGGCGGATGGTGAATAGCAAGTGGCGTGGCGTGGCGCGGCTCGCGGGGGGAAGGAAGGCAATTGAAGCTGGAAAGATGGCAGTGGAACCTCCACCAGGGAGTAACCTGCCGCGGTTGCTGCATGGCGGCCGACACCGGCTGACTGCTCGTGCAGTTGACAATCCGAAGTAACCCCGTGCAAAAAACATCTCGTGCACGCGCTTTGTTTTGGTTTCTGCTCGCGCAGTGGTGCTTCTTCCTGCAGATCTACCTCACGCTTAACCGGTGTGGTTTAATAGTATAAAGACTTGGGCAGTAAAACTATCGTGTTCATTAAAACGCATTCTATATGTTGCATATGTAAATTTACATGGATTGGCAGAAAAGTCGATAATAGATTAGTTCAAGAATATACATCTATGTATTAATATGAATATTTGAATTTATGCATTTGCTGTACTTCAGGTTTAGACCAATTCACAATTTGTTTTAGTAGGCGGGCTCAGCTTTATGACCGCCGAAGAAGTGCAGACGAAGTTTTGGAGAGGGGATCCAGTGAGGGTGAAGGAGCTGTGGCTGTGCAGAGTCACTCCCAGGTCCGCAGGCAAATCGTGGGCTCAATTGCACGCTCAGATTCAAGCCTCGAGAAAACCTAGTGCAGGCAGCAGGAGCAAAAAAAATTGCAGAGTAACCTCTTTTTTTTCCTATTGATAAATATGCAGTTTTCTAGTAGCCTTGTTGTTTTCACTTTCGCTATTTCAAGCAACCTCTGGTGTTATTATTCCTCGTCGTCTGAAAAAAGCAAAAAAAGCAGAATTTGCAAAATTGGTGCACTCATGTTATGCTTATTGTCCATATAAAAAAAATGAATTCTCTAAGGAGCCTGGGCTTTCAATCAACACTTTCCACGGTTTTCACACAACAGTGAACACCAGATGGAACTCCAACTATAAAAAATATATATATATATCGGCACGAAGGGTGCACTCACAGCTTACAGGGAAACCGCTCCTGTGCAATGAGTTACTTCGTGCGGTAATTTTTTTTGAGATTTATGCTGTATGCATTAGGCAGGGGGAACAAGTGCTGCTAACCTATTCATATACGATGGCTGTTCTCAACTAGTTAACTTGGACGGCCACTACAACAGCACAAACATTTATCTAATTACTGTAAAAGTATAGGTATAGCTCATATGGTTATTACATAAAGCAGTTCACACAGTCATGTATAAATGAATATATATACATATATTGATATATATATATGCTACATACCCATGTAAATATAGTTAAACGTAACCGAGATGCCTCACTATATTATATGTTAATTTAAGCAATTGATATTGACCTACACTTACACTATACAGTAAACAACCACGAATTGAAATAAGGTGCGGCTTCCACACAAGTATCCCGCTCCTCTGGCGTCAAAACTTTTTAGGGCATGACAGCCTAAGAAAAGATTGAAGACGCTGGGCATATATGTGTATACGTATATGAGCCCACCACAAAGAATAGATGCTATCTTTAAACGAACACTCCCACTTTAAATGAATTAAAACCATATGATCCACGATCTTCCCTTTTCATAATGAACGCATAATGCATATATATGAATCAGGTAGACAGATTCAGATAAATTGATAGATATGATGGACACATACATCACATATACTTGTGTACATAATAATTAATTATATATTCAAAGTGAACTGAAACGAAGTGGGCCGCTGCCAGAGCCAGACATCGGCAGTTTCAACCTGCTGGCAGTGAAAATTGAGGGGTTGCCAATTTCCGAACACATATTTTGAACTACAGCGTACGTAAAAGAGAGTCTGTCCACCAAAAAGCTTCGGACGCCATAAAAAAAAGGTCCATTCATTAGCTCGAATATATAGCAACGGCTGGCGCACCTTGTTCAGCGACGCCGGCGAACCTCATTAGCCAGGTTCTTCTATTTCACGCCTGGCGGCCTGCGACATCTCACCTACCTCAGGCACTGACTTCGGGCGGCAGCAGAGCCGGCTGCTCGAAGAGAACGAAATGACATCGTGGGTTTGAGTGGACGATTTACTTGAGAGTTTCCCTGCATGCGTCGAATTGGAAAGTGTAACTTGCACCGCTGTGGGTTTCCAATTTGCCGTGGTGGATCCCCTGTGCTTGTGCGACATAGGTTGTTAATTGTATGTATTGTACTACCTCAAATGATATATTATTTAATCAATATTCTGTAGACAATAGACCATTTTGTATACGTAAGCTTCGAAATACTTAACAACCTTATTATGAATTGCCACCGTATACTTATTACTAGCTTCACTTCATACCAAGATATGCATAATTACTACCAAGATATCTTGAACAGCAAATGCAAGATTTCAGCTTGGACACCAACAGGAACTATTAAATTTTTGTCATAAATTTTGTAAACAAACATTTTACAAGGCAGACAGAAACAAGCAAACAAAAACATGAAAAGTAAAACTGCATTATATGTGGCTGGTACTCCCTCCGCTGCTATTTACATAATGCGATTCTTGATCTTTACCACCGATTTCATAATCATCCAAGACTTCATAGACAACTTCATGCATCCATTTATTCTAATTGCATCTCCTAATTGCTTATCCGTGCAATATTATCGATTATCTATGCCTTGCTTTTTTATCATTTTTTGCTTCTTCAATCGCGCAACTAAACTATAAGGTGATGATAACTATTTTATGCATATGCCAACTATAATATTATACATGCCATATATACTTTTTATAAAAATGTAGATAAATATCAAGATCAAAATATTTATGTGTAAAATGTCTTCTGCCGATGCCAATTTTATGTATCAGTTCATCTGACAAACAGGCATGTGAATTCCTAAATGCATCAGCCACACGCAATAAAAATTTATTATATGGATTCTCAAATAATTACTGCTAGCCTCTTACAACTACTTAGCAAAGCACTAATTCCGTCCAGGTTTTTGCAACAATAAACAAATATCATTTGACAAACCAATCAAAATGGTAAGCACATACTAATCGAAGTTCCAATATATTCTCGACTTGGCACAAACGGTTAACGTGAAACAGAAATATTATTTCTTTATTCTTTGTGAAAGAAACCCCTCAGCTCACTTATTTTGTTTTGCTTATTCTTTCTTCCTTAAATTGATTTTTTTTTCTTTTTTCTTTATTTGTTTTTCAAGCTTGCTTATCTTAAACAAATTTTGGACAATATACAACATGTGTTTTTGTAAATTTCAGGGAAGACGTTATCAGTACTGTAATCCGTTTCCATGTATCAATAATCATGTAATAGCCGCTCCTTAAGTTTTAACCTCTTATGTTTCTCTATTTCTTGTTTTTAAGCTATATTGACATTATATATGTTTTTTCAAACAGCCTTCACGTAGCATTAAAAATATATATTACAATCAATGTATATATATGTATCTTTTAGTCGGAAATATTTTTAAGGAACTAAACAAATTAAATGCTGTAGATCCTCCCTATTATTTACAATCATTTCTGTATACGCACTGACGAACAATATGCCTCTTTTTTTTTTACCACTGGGATGATGTCTCAAGCCATGCAGGCAAATAAGTGATGATTTCTTCTTCTCTCTTCGTCTACGTGTCACATAAACTCCTATCTCCAGAGTGGAAATTTAACAACAGACGCTATTAATGCTGCCTATGTTACTGTTGCCAACGCAGACAGTACGGCGACTTACGTTTTATTCAGCTAGTTTACTCTGCTAATCAATTCATATAGTTTATGGTGTATATATAATATATGCTATCGTACGTCTATATACCAGGATTCAGGAGCGACCGTGCTTGCAGATGCGTACGCAGCGAGACTTCATTTTGTTTGATCTGCGCGTTTTTTTTAGCTTCAGCACTAACAAGGGCCACACCATAACATAATATTATATGAGCTCTATAAATATATTATATAGGCTCTATACACAACTCTGTTATTCTGCCGTTCATTGAAGTAAACCAACTTATGCTTATCTCCCTATATCCTTAGATGCCATAGGGAATTCTTCTAATGAACAAAATCTTTAATCTTAATTGATCTGGGCTGGTTTCCATGGTGAGATCCATTTCTTGTATTTAGAGACCTTCCGAATGCTCCGGGGGTAGTATAAAACTTCTATACGCATCCTCACCACTTTTCTCTTCAAAAAACTAGTTAGTTACTTAAATACTTCCTTTTTTATCAATTGACAATATATTTTGTCGCCACGCAGAATTCTTTTTCAGATCCATATATAAATATTATGTGCTACAAAGTGCAAAAGAAGTACGAATTGTTGTTTATATATCTCATTCAATTGCACTGCCAATTGCATTTACCACTTCACCTCCTTTTCAGATGCATCTATTTCGATTGTCAGTAACGAATACTGTAACTATAGCTGTTTTTTTTTTTAATTTTTTATGATGCCGGTAGAAAAGAAAACTAACGTATGTGATTACTATCAGCTCTAGTCTCACAAACGCTTGAATTCATGCCATACTATGCCAGATCGTTCTAGCTCTACGTCATTGCTTCATCCTTATGGTTTCTATAATCAACGAATTACCGTACCAATCGAGCGATCCTGATTGTCGATTGTTGTTATCCCAACTGACCTGGCTGGATCTATATATCAACCTTAAAAACTCCCTCGACTCATATATATCATTGTGTGGAAAAGAACCTGCGTGTCTTATAACTTCAAGTATATGCTTTATCCCTAAGAGATAGTGATTGAAAAAAAAAAGACGTATATGCATGCATTGTAGATACGTAACTTTAATAATCTTGCGTGTGTATTTTCCCTCGTTTGAGCACTGCCTCTCCTCGCTACGATGAAAAAAGTTCCCTTGAGGAAGCAGATCTGTATAGAGAACGTGATGTAGCCAGAACTTCAATAACAAAAGGTTTTTTGAGATATATCCAAATGAAAAATTATATTTACAAGCCTATACAGCTTTTACTGTTGTGCACAATATACATGCATACATACGGTACGCAAACTTATCGACTATTCAACGCAAACGTGAACTGCAGTAAAGCCGGCCTGCGAGTGCGAGGGCTGGCAGTCTGGCGTGCTTTATGGCAATGCTCAATTGCTTAGTTTGCAGACAAAGTTGGCTCCACTAGCCACTCTTAAGCTTCTAGATTTTAAGGGGTGATCGTTTACATTAAAGTTAACACTCCATGTGATGACGAAATGATGTAGATATATATATGAAGGGCATTTTTATATGATCGAGTCAGATATAGGGTACAACCGTCCACTTCAGTTAAGAATGTTTAATTGTAAACGTTTTCATTTTTCTTGTTTTAACTCGCTTGATTTCCTTTTTCGGAAAACACCGAAGGCAAGAAAAAACACACAAAAAGGGATAAGGGGAAAGAATGAAATATCTTTTTTTAGGACTTCTAGACTCTAACTAGAAGACTCATTTCAAAGAATAGAATAAGCGGAATGAATCTATTCTGTGAAATAATAGCGTAGAGACGATTTACATATACAGAGAAGGAATGAAAAACCAAACCAGACACAAAAAGGGATTAGAATTATTAACGTTATTGTTCGGAGACTCGGTTCTTTTCACTAAGATCGCGCGCGCTCGTTCGTTTACCTTCACGCGCTCTCTCACATGCTAAACTATTACAGAGTCACATCATACAGGCTACAGGCTACAGGGTCGCTGCCAAACGGCATTATTTGCTTGTTGACAAGCAGGAAGCTGGTGCGATACAAATTAAACACTAACATTGGACATAAAGATTCAGCCACTACACCCCTTTCTCCTGCATATATCCCTTGTTTGACTCGCTTTAAAGAGAAACTAAGTTATGAATGTTTCGCAGATCGTTGAATGGTTAATTAGTTGTATTTACTTGAGTTACCTCAATTGGACACGAAACATCTGTATTTGTATATACAATAACACCAACTTACGTAGATGATTATGGAACCTTTTTCGTGAATATCAAGCATTATACTGTCAATACTTGAATGATCGAGGTAAGCTTCTTGCTGAGGATTGCATTTTCTACTTATCAACAACATTCCATTCTATACATAAAGGAAATCAATAGAAAGAAGTTGCTTTTCTTTGCGCGATTTTAAATACCTAAAAATAAAAAAAAGGGAAGCTTTAATAACTAAATTGCAAATAACATTGTAGGAGAATATATAAAAAATGAATATAGAAGTAAAAAAATACATAAAAACAGATAAGCAAACAAATAGAAACAAGTCAATAATAGCACTTTTAAATTTAAAAAACTAATCAAAATCAAAAATTAAGCACAACTTTTCTTTTCAAAAAATGAATATAACAGTCTATAATTGAATTTCAAATCATAGACAATCTTGTCGACCCTGTCATAACCTTTAACATCACAAGATTTTAGGTCATCAAAGCAACTCAAACCTCCAGCATCTGAGTATTCATCTTGATATTTAGCACAACCTTCTTCAACCAGTACCATACAAAACTTACCTGGTCTTAAAACGTCAATGACATTTTTAGTTAATTCAACTTTAGAGACACCAGGATAGTTAGTTTCAAATGATGCGTATGACCAACCAGCTTCAGGAGTAATATGTAATGTATAGTAATACTCATCATTTAAAACAGAATTCGAACTGAACCCACATGGAGTAAATGCAAACGCATCGTGCTTAGCTTTAACACCCAATCCAGTCTTACCTCCACAGTTTGTCAAACTAGTAATGACCGAATCTAAACCAGTACTTTGCATCATCTTTTGACCTAACAAATGCCCATAATCTTCAGTGTCTGGATTCATATAAGGGAACTCGTTCTGATGCTTAGCTAATTGGAAACTAGAAGAACTCTCCGAGTCTAATTCAGTCATCAATAGTTCAAAGGTTTGATCAAAAGCTCCCGATGTTGGAGCGTTACTTGAAGTGTTCGATCTAACAGGTGATAGTGGGTACATATCTTTATCATTTGAAGTACTAACACTACTATTATTCAAGTTTGAGGTAGATGCTTGTTGTGATAACATATCAGAGACTAATGAGGTACCATTTTGATATAGATACCAATGATCTCTTGATAAATCTCCTACAACATAAGCTTTTGATGATTCTTTTGGGAAATATTTGTTTAACCAAGTTAATTCATTACCCCATGATTGATGTATTTCATTTTGTCTATCTGGAAACATGAAGGATCTTCTTGAATAAAAAATTCTGTGAATCTGTGACAAGTCTTCAAACTTATAACCACAGTGTTCAAGGATTAATTCAAGTAGTTTATCAAGACAGAATAGAGTGATAGTAGTACCACAAGTCTTCAAGATCATTTTATGAGAAAAAACAAACAATGATGATTCCGATAATAAATACGCATCCATTTCATGAGTAGAGATCTTTGAAAGGATCTTACAGCTAACTAAATCTAACATTGCTTCAATACCCGCCAAAGGGATGGCCCTTAAACCTGAAGGAGTATCATTGAAAACGGATGATATAGATTCCGAAGTTTCTGAAGGAGCAAACCAAATTTCCAATAATTTTTCTGGACCTTCAAAAGCATTAGTAGAATCTAAAGAAACCGATAAATCATGGTTGATAAAATCTGGCTCTGGACTGAAACCTGAGTTCAAGTGAAGAGTTGAAATTGCAGATGGAGACATCGTATTGATCAATTTTTCGTTATTTGATTATATGAAATATTTTTTTTTTTTGATTATTATGAATAATTTTTTCTTTTTTTTTCTAACTTTGATCTTAAAACTATCTATTTAAGCAAATAGTAATAAACACAAACGAAAAAAAAACTTGTAAAGAGAAGTTGTTGTGAAAAATGAAACTTTACAATAAAAAAACCCCAAACGTCTTTTTATATTTTAATGGGAATTAATTTTGATGTAATAAAAAGTGTAATTATGTTCTTTGCTGTTGGAATTAAAGTAGGATAATAAACTGAACTTTTGTTGAAAAGGTATGAATATTATCTTGGTTTTGCAGGTCTGTTGAATCTGAATGCTAGCTCCACTGGCATAAATTAAAGCTTTAAAAAATTGTTAGGCCTCCAATAATGGAAGATATACACACTAGTAGAAGTATATCTATCCGTTGAAATTTGGTCGAAGGGAGAAAAAATGCAAGGAAAAAATATATTCCTACAATTGGAAATTGATCTAATCTATCAGACGATGAATTGAGTCAAAATCGATGGAGTAAAAGATAGAGAAGGCTTAAGAAAGGTTTGAGCCCTAATTATACCGACTAATTTTGTAGAGGAGAATCAAAAAATCTTAATAGAGATTTCAAAGTGAACAAAAACTATGAAGAGAAATAAGAAAACGAAAGAGAAAGTTAAGAGCAATAACGGAGAATGAAATAACTGAAAAGATAAAAAAAAGTACAACAATTTTTCAAATTTGATGCATCGACCCTGGCGGGACAAACAAGCCGGCCGGCAGGCTGGAAAGAATTGCGCCCCGGTAGAGGAGGGGAGGGGAGATCCAGTAGAGCACGGCCACCGCGGGAGTCTCGAGTGTCCCCGCCTGTGAGTCACGACGTAACCTGTTGGACGCCAGAGATAACAGGACAAAGGCGGGTAGGTGAAAAATTTTCCCTATGGAAACCCGCTCACTACTAAATTTAGAAAGTGAATTCTGAAAGGAACATGCAGTGTCTAAAAGAGTAAAAACTGAATTTACTAGCGAGTTATCGAATGATAGACACAAATTACATTCTGACTGATTTACCCCATAATTGACCGATTTCAGGGATCTAAAGATGACACAATTGATTCCCGTCAAAGCTGCCTCTGCAACTGTGAGCCATCCGTTCAAGATACATAGACTGGCTGCAACAGCTCTCTCTGTGTCAGCAAGATCTATCCGCGGTGCGCAGCGTTTTGACCTAATTTGGATGAGTTTTGAGAATTGAGGGTTTGTTCAGTTTTTCAGATTCTTTTTTTTTTGTGGGTTTTGAACGTTTGCACTGTTAGTTGTTCTTGGTGCAAGGTGTTTGATTATGTAACGATTATATAAGAATATGTATTTGTTCCTTTTAGTTCATCTGGCTTCTCTCAACCTACTTTGTTACTTCAGTTATACACCCACTGGGACCGATCAATGAACGAATAGCATCCTAATTGTGGAAATAGGAGGAGTACTACTGAATGTCGTGATGGATACATACTGTGTATGTTGATGACTTGAGTTGATGGACTTACTGTTAACTGTTAAGATCTAACTAGGAATGTTCGACACAACGATGCTTTGTTGTATAAGGCAAACATAGTGCAGAATTTTAACCTTGATCTCGACATAGTACCCTAATAAATGTATTCAGTTTTGAATATCGTATTTTATCAACATGTCTTGTTACTATCACTCATGGTACAAAAGCCTGCTGCCACAGTCTACACAGAAAATGAGGAAAACATTGACATCCCCATTTCCGCCTGCTAATAAGAAGTATAGCATGGCAAAGCAGGTAGAAAGTTACAATTAAAATATATAGATATATCCCGAGCATGAAGCACTGTAAAAAACTGAGTAATTAAATGCGATAAAATCGGGAAGTCCTTTCTCTCGGACATACACACCACTATGATACCCATCATAATGCTTCCCAGTAGACGAGATCAAAAGAAATGATAAAACATCACCCTTATAATGAACCCATAGTGTCTAAGAAAGCACTTTTTAAAGAATAAAAATCTCCAAGTTAATATCGTATCGGATAAAAAAGGCGAAACCAAACCTTGTACAAAAATGAGACATGTAAAACGAAGGCACTATCCTAAGATCAAAACTGAAAACCAGAATCAATCTTAAGGCAGCGATATAACCCTTCACCTCAAATCTTCCAAGATTCAGTCTCTATATTTATGTGATGCATATCCTGAATGGTAAACAAATTGGAGAAAGAAAAAAGTCAAAAGAAAAAACATTAAAGGTATAGGAAAGAGGTACAAAGATTTTTTTTCAGTGAGATCCACCATATAGCTTTGGTGAAATATTTTTTTTTCCATCAATTGATGACATAAGCAGATATCAATACATGCCAATTACCCGGTGGGAAATGGAAAACACGAAACAAATGTGAATTCTGAGAAGGTGCGACAAAAAATAAAGCGCATATGCTAGAACGAGTGTTGATTCATCAGGTTCATCTTGTACGAAAACGTGATTCGAACAACTGATACATAGCCCAGCCTGTAAGTTAATTACCCAAGAGTTACAATTATACAGTTAATTAAGTGAAATGGCTGCTGATAGACGGAGCAGGAGAAGTAACAGATCTGTGGCTTCACCACCAGCTTCAACAAGAAGAACCAGAAGATCCCACGATGTTATCCCAGATGACGACTCGATTGATGATACTGCAATTCCGGAAGATGATGAACCATTTGTTGAAGCTGAATTAAACGAGGAACCAGATGAAGATTATGAAGAGGAAAAGGCACCTGAAAATGATAACGAAGACGAGGATGAAATAGGTAATGCCAACAATGACGATGAAGAAGAAACAGAGAATCAAAAATCCAATAACGAAGAAGAAGTTGAAGTCCAAAAACCACGTGGTAGAGGCAGACCTAGAATACATAAACTAAAACGTAAACCGGATGATGAAGTACATGAAAAAGAAAAGCCTGTTAAAAAGCCTAAACCTGTACCACTAGATGACGAAGGCAATCCAATTATTATTGAAGACGATGAAGTTGTCACCGAGGTTGATCCACAAGGTGAAACCAAGATTGATAGCAATGGAAATCTATTGGGAGGAAGGGAGTTCAAATGTAAGACTTTTACCATATCTGGAAGAGGCGACAGACTTTACATGGTGGCCACCGAAGCAGCTAGACACGTTGGATACCGTGATTCATACTTTTTATTCCAAAAACATAAAAAATTATATAAAGTCATAATAACTGACCCGGAGAAGGTTTATCTTATTGGAAAAGGTATCCTTCCAAATTCTTATAGAACCAGAACAATTTATCTGGTGGCTGCAAGATCCATTTTTAAAGAGTTTGGTG
The DNA here is from genome assembly GCA_030556425.1 of Ogataea ovalis. Taxonomy (NCBI): domain Eukaryota; kingdom Fungi; phylum Ascomycota; class Pichiomycetes; order Pichiales; family Pichiaceae; genus Ogataea; species Ogataea ovalis. The sequence goes on from JAKTTZ010000011.1 coordinate 424,927, forward strand.
CAAGAATCATTGTCAAAGGTAGACAAATTATAGATGATTATCAAGAAGAAAAGGCTAGATTAGCAGGTGCTACTGCAGGTGCTCCTGCATCTGCGCCATCTGATTATTATTCTAACCAGAACAATCAAAACAATACCGAATCAAATAAGAGACCAATCAATACAAGTAATTACTCTACACAACTAACAGACAGCTCATTTTTATCCTCGAATCCAGAATCCACTTGGATATATGACCAAGCCTTAAAAGTTAGACAGTTTGATTCTTTACTTTTATACGATAGATTAGAGGTGCTTGGAAATAAGATATCTAGAGATGTCTATACAGGAGTTAATTTTGTTCCTGATATAACTCAACCAACTAAATATAAATTCTCTAAAATTGACCGTGTTGAAGACAGAGCAGTTAAGAGAAAATTGATAGTTGATACTGTTATTCAGGATCAGCTTTTCATCAAGACTGGTTTAAGTGAAGTTCCGTTGGAGATTTTTGACGGTTTGGTGGATGAAGAAACTAAGAAGGCCATTTTAGAACAACAAAAGTTAGAGATCGAGTAAGGAATAATTTCATTAAACGATTCCTCACAATTCTCTGGTTTTTTGTATATGTATTTTTCAAAATTTTGTTTAGTTTATGTATATTAATATTAAAAATAACACTTAAGAGATCAGGTGGAAAACACAACTCCAGCGCAGTGCAACGTGTGAATCGTGATTCGTGAATCCCAACAGCGGAGGTGGACCCGGGAGACAAACGAGAAGGAATCCGATCTGCATTCTGCACAACGCTTTAACTAAAAATATTTTTCTCTTTTGGTTTTTTTTCGGAAATTCTGAGCATCCCGGAGTAGAGAGCATTCAAAGAACCTTGTTTTCTTTTTACTGGGTGCATCTTGATTCATGATAAACCAGTTTGCTACTTAGGCCTAATATTACAGGCTCTTTACTGACCCCACATTTTTCAGAAAAATAGCATACAAAAGAAATAAATTTTCCATTTTATTTTTTTCGCCGTTCGCAACCAACACTCTATACCTCTATCTATATCTAACGCTGCTAATCTACATTCGTCCATCTTCTATCGTTATGCAATAATGTCAGACAGTAATATTACACGGGGTGCTCAAGTACCAACCCACATATCATTCATAGGAGGTTCATTATCTGGACTGATATCTAGATTTGTGATAGCTCCAATCGACATAATAAAGATTAGACTTCAACTAAGGGGAGATTCTACAAAATACTCAGGTGTCTTTAATACATTGACAACAATAATAAAAAACGAAGGTATTACCTCCTTATGGAAAGGTAATGTTCCTGCTGAAATCTTGTACATTATATACGGAGCTACACAATTTACAACGTATTCCACTTTAAATTCCCTACTTGCTCAAGCGGAAAATACATATAAGATAAAGATTAACAGCTCCTTTCATTCATTAATTATTGGAGCTGCTGCTGGCTGCACATCCACTCTTGTGTCATATCCCTTTGATGTGTTGAGAACCAGATTAGCATCCAATGAAAGTAGAAAATTTAACTCAGTTATACAAGAAGCAAAAAATATTTTAAAGAAAGACGGACCAAAAGGTTTCTTTGGTGGCTGCCTGATTTCCGTTAATTATGTTGCGCTATCGATGGGATTAGCGTTTGGAGCTTATTCTCATTTGAGAGTGGCCACTGAAGGTAGTTTTATTGAGCCTAGTTGTGGATTATTAGCAGGCGCTTTTTCAAAGTTTCTTGTTTATCCCCTTGATCTTATTAGAAGAAGACGTCAAATGTCACATGAACTGTCCTCTTTGAAAATGGCCCAGAACATTCTTAAAAGAGAAGGTGTTTTTGGTTTTTATCATGGATTAACACCAGCTATTGTTAAGACTGCTCCAACTACTGCGATAAGTTTATGGTGTTACGAATACAGCGTTGATTGGCTTATGAAGTTAAATAATGAAGTTTTAATCCCTTAATTTATGACTCTTTACTAAAAGTTGCGTACACCCTCAATGTATAGTATTATATATAAGAGATAATATAGATATAGAAAGAAATAATAATCATGTAAAGTTAGCTTATAACCCTCTAAAATTCATAATCTTTTAGGTATCCTTCTTCACCTAATAGTTTATCCCATTTTTCAAATTCAACATTTAATTCACCCTTAAATTTCTTACTCATTTCACTGTCCAACAACTTTGTGTAATTCCAATCTAAGAAATCTTCAATGTTATAACTATATTTATTAAATGGCTGAGTAAAGATTTTAGCCAACGATGCAACATTAGGATGATAATGCTGTAATTGAGATTCCAATTCCCAAACGGATGAATTAATAGCATTTGTTTTAGATGGATCGGTCTCGTTGTTATTGAAAGGATCTTCGTAATCGGAGTCTTCAAGAGCAGAACTTGTCGTATGAATCAAAAGCATACATGTTGGATGTCTCTTCAACAAATTGTAGATGAAAGGAATGATACAAACTATACCTGCTGGTGGTGCTGTTAACGATAATCTAGATAATCTTTTTATAAATGAAGCAACAATAGAAGATGATAAATGTGTCGAGGTCATGAAAATATCAAGAAGTCTGAAAAATCTAGACTTATAGCTCAAATGAAGCAAATCTGGCGTGAGTATGGCATATAATTTGTCAAAGAAATCAGGATATTCTAAGTTATAACCTTTCATTAGTTCCCACAAACCGTTCAATGCCAAAATTGATATACTGATATCTTTAGAGTCAAAACCAAGACTGTACGATTCAGTCAAAAAGTCCATCAATTTGGTTGGGTTGTTACAAAATGGAATAATTCTTTTGTGAAGAATCAATAATATAGATTTATACTGTTCGGGTAATAATGGTAGGTTCATTAGATCTAAACATGATTTCTCAAAGTTTGCATTAAACTGCGTGATATTTGCTATTGTCTTTAATGGAGGATTAGAAACAAAATTCACAGAGGTTATGCCATCTAATTCTTTTGGATCGTATATTGATGTTGGTTTCAGCAATGTTAAAACATTGGAGAATAGTAAACGTTGAATTTCATTATCTTTAGGAATTTCTTCAATTATTTGACGCATCTCGCTGAAAAAGAAAAACTTCAAGTCCCAGTTCTTATTGAAATACGATTCTTGGAACTCTAACAGTAAAAAGTTATCTATGGTTGCATCATGCGATAATATATTTTTAAGATTTCCCGTTAACAATAGGTTTTTTAGCACATTTCTGTACAACACGTTTGAGAAGTAAGGCTCATTCTTATTTGGTCCCAAGTTGTCACTTTCCACAACTACTAATTTCATTAGTAAGTCCAAGCTATCAATTTGAAGCGAATATAGTCCTTCACTCTCCAGATTGTCGATCTTCCATATATTGAATAGATTTGTCTTAAACTCTTCGTATTTTGCCTTGAGCCATTTGACAACTGTTCTTTTCTGATCATTGTCTTTAGCTGAAGATTTCATCTCACCAGATGAGATCAACCTCTGGAAGATTTTAAATAGTGTCAAAGATATGAATCTTGAAACCAAGTCTGAATTCTCATTACTTAATCCATTCCCGTAAGTCGATATAATTCTCTGATGTTCGCTTATTAGGATTGCAATGTTATTGTAGTATTTAGGAGATTCATTTATCTGGTAGTGATATGTCTTGATCTTGTCAATTGAAAGCTCATCAGTTTTTGATGACACCTTTTGCTTCTTTGATGGGGATTTTTTCTCCGTAGTACTTCTCTTTTGCTTGACCATAGTGATTTGCACGCCGAGATTGTTAGTTGGTGTTCTGAAGGCTGATTAAAACAATGGCATTTGAATCTTATACACAAAACCTGAAAATTTTCAAACAAGCCAAATAAAAAAAAAAATAATTCAGAACCCTCATGCAAAGTGCACAGCCTGAAAAAAAACAGAGAAAAGGAAAAGGGGCTACATAACCGTTGTTGAACCCAGCGGAGTATAAAAATTTTCGCTGTGAACGCTTGTCTCTTTGTCACTGTTACTCTTTTGATTTTGCTCCTTTCTTTGTATATCCTTCCTAGTTTTTACTAAGATATGATGAAAACTATGCGTTGTTTTTTAACTCATCTGGTTTCCCTTCCATTAAGTTGGAATTGGGTTAGCGTAGATGAAAGCGTTTGGCGCAACCTTTATCTTGTTACAGCATCTTTGATGTTATAAGACGCTTAAAGTACTTTCTGACCCCCCAACATAAAGACTAAGAAGGTTATTACCATACCGGATCCAGTTTTCACTGGAAAAGGCAGTAATAGATTCACATTATAATTTGCTTATCAATTGTATACTTTTAGGTGAAAGTATGTAACTTATGAACAGATTATAATTAAAGTATCTATGATTTAGGAATTATATAGTGTTATTTAACTAGTTGCAAGCCAAGGTAGACTTTAAGAGCAGTTCTATTATAGGACAAAACGCCACTCTGATTTAAGAGAGGAACACTCAAGCTTTTCAGTCCGTATAAGACTTGCTAGATTAAAAACTGCTATTTGAAACTATGGGTTACTGCGTGCTTTTATTTAATAAAGTAATCCATACGATTGTAAGTCATATGAATGACTGTAATTATGGCTACATCTTTATTGATACCTAGTTATATTACTGAGATTATCTACATTGAAACCGGAGATTCAACTTTTATTTGTAGCATTTTTTGTCACTTCTTCTAATGACATTTCAAATTCATGTAGTTTTCTTTTTTGTAATAATGCAAGAGACGCCCTTGATGCAACCTTTATATCCGTCTACTCGCCTACTACATGTATATGAGTTTTTTTTTAAAAAATTAGACTGCAGTTTTAATCTATTTCTATATAGCAGTTGATTGTTGATAAAAATAATACTAAGATTTAAGTGATTCACTCATCATCATCATCATCATCATCACCGGCATCAATTTCAGGGATCTCAAAATCCGAATCCAAGTCTGACTCAACCTCTTCTTCGATACTAGCGGCGACGGACTCAACAACTTGTTCTTTAGCCACGATAACGTCTTCAACCATTTCCAGATCCTTTGGTTCTTCGACAACAGCAGCTGATTCAATATTTGTTTCTTCTTCAGTCGCTGGCTTGAAAATTAAATGCTCATTCTCTTTTTCAATTTTTTGCAATTCTTCTAGTTTTCTCTTTTTATTTGATTCTTCGACTTTATTCTCTAATTCAAAGATATGACGCTTTTGAGGTTCTTCAACTTTATGAACTGGTTCTGATTCTTCATATTCTTTTTCAACTTGTGTGGCAGCTTCAGAAAAGAGAGGAGAATTTTTAACTCTTGTTGGTAACAATGGGAACCTAGGGTTGGTCAAAACGCTGATAAGTTGATTATCTGATCCAATTAAAGAATCGATGATCGGTAAAATAGAGACACTAGCTTCATTATAACTAGGGAACAACAATGCAGTCTGTAGGAGCTCAATCAATGATTTGTTCACATTGTCTATTCTACCATTGTTGATCAAATCAGAATACTTCACTGCATCTAAAATGGCAAACCTTAGAATTTCAGTCTGTTTCGATGAAGTTAGAATACATCTTCTTAATACAATATTGAAGAAAAATCTTAATGTATCCATTTTTTCCTTTGAAGGTTCGATAATAAATAAGTGTTGATGAGATAAAAGATCCGAAAATGAAATTGTATTTGCAACTTTTTTATTCTTGCTTGAAGAGCCATTCGTAGAAGGTGTGTTCTTTGATTGAGTTGCTTGCTCCGGTAGTCTTGACTTGGTTAACACTAAAGCAGCGTCAATTATCTTGTTAATTAAACTCATATCGTTGAAAAGTTCAACTAATTGTAGATAATTGGTGCATGTATCTAAATCTAGCATGATGATTCTTTCATTGTCGTAAACCAAAGATTCATCCACTGTAATCTTACCGTTGTCTCTCTTAACTGGGATCAAGGTGTCCAAGGAGGATAAAATCGAATTTAAATGAGGTAGCAAGCTACCACCAAAAACAGAAGGTAGAGAATTTAATAAACGTAAACCAGTGAAATTTAGCTCAGATAAAGCAAAATTGACAATTCTTTTTATTGAATCATCTCTAATTTCCTTTTTGATTGAAACAAATCTAGTGTTAAATGCAATCAAAATCTCACCAATACGAATTATATGACCTAATGGAATCTTAACAGTTGATTGCGAAACAGTTCTAAAGAATTCAATCAACATTGACACCAAAATGTTCATCCTTCTAGAAACCTTGAGTAAATCCAACGCATTTTCGTTAACATCAATAGATAGTGAACCAAAGATGGTTTTGAAATCTGAAAGGTCATCAGGAAGATTTGGTAACGCATTTATACTAGCAGCTAAATCTTGATCATCATTAACGTTCACAAATTCGGAATAAATTGAAATTACTGATTTGATTTCCAAAATCAAATCGTTCAGCTTAGTTCTCCAGACTTCATTAGGATTATTTCTAGTCAAATTAAAGGATAAAAGAACCAATGACTTCAAGATCTTTTCCTGCAAGTTAGATTCAAATTTGTTAAAGTTCACATCATCATTCAACAAAAGCATCAATTTTTTCTCAAATTTAGAGCCAAATGGTCTAAAAGTAGTAGAATTTGATTGTAATAATCCATACAAAATAGAAATGGCTTTGTCTGGAATCACTTGAATAACTTCCAAAAGGGCCCCAATAATACCAGGTAACTTTGGAGTTAAAATTTCTCTTGTTAGAGCTGGCTTACCTTTGATCTTTTCAATTAAAAATTTCAAGGCATCACAACAACTTTCTAGTGTTAGAATACATTGATAAACAGGCTTGGTCTCATCTTCAATAAAACATTTAGTTTCTACAACTTTTATTAAAGCATTGATGGAAGTTATAGTATGGTTAGACATTAATATTTCTGAGTGTAAATTGATAACGACAACTAACTTTGATCCTAACCATCTGTAGTGTGTGTTGTTAGATTTCAAATAGTTGTTAACTCTCGAGCACAAATGATTCACTTCTGTTTTACTTGCATTTGAAATAGTAGAGGGTTTTGCTAAAATTGAAAGCAAATAAGTAAAATCAACATCAAAAATGTTGTCACCCTCTAAATAAGGCAAGACGGAATCCATTAAACTATCTGTCATTGTGTTGTTCAATATAGGTGGTTTCAATATTCCTATGATTAGAGTAGAACCTGACAAGAAAAAAAGTTTGATTTTAGGATCCTTAAAATATTTTTTTTGAAAAATGTTTTTTTTCCCATCATGCATGTAGGGTGAGATCTTTGATGCTTACAAAATTTTCTTGTCTGCGTCTCAAGAATCTTGCTCTCTATTCTTCATCATATTCTATTTAATTTGCTTGTTCAAAGCCCAGATCCTGCATGATCATACCAGGTATAACTATATATATTTGATAGTAATTAATCATGTCGATAATTGCAGAAAGTGGACTCTTAGAGAGAGTGGATGGATCATCAACTTTTGAATTTGGTTCTACAAAGGTGATTAGTTCTGTGACAGGACCAATCGAATCTACCAAAATAAAAAATGAATTGCCAACGAAAGCTTACTTAGATATTAATATCGTCCCTGCATTTGGTGTTCCGTCGATTAGAGAAGCATTAATGGAAACAAAGTTGAGCCAAATACTTATACCTCTGATCAATTTAAACCAGTATCCAAGACAGTCAATACAAGTTGTGGTTCAAATCATAAAGGCTGGAGAGGATAGGGATTACACGGTAAAAGAGATGACAGCTATTGTGAATTCAGTTTATCTTTCATTGCTTGATTCAGGAATATCTCTTAAAACATCATTTTTGGCATCTTGTTGCGCAATCTCACCTAAGAACGAAATTATAATAGATCCTTCTTTTAGTGAATTAAAACAATCAAAGTCACATCATATAGCGGTTTTCAATATTTATAATGCCACAGTCGATGAACTCATATATATTGATTCGTTAGGATCTTTCACGGAAAGTCAGCTTTTTGATGTCTTAGATATATGTGCCACAGACATTCAACGTAAGAATGAATCTGTTAGAAAAATCGTATCGAGTCGCATAGAAAAGGACTACATCTGGAGACTTTAATTAAGCTTCAAATCAACCTATATATATTGTATAATAATGTGATATAAATTTATTTTAATTCCAAGTTTATGGAGCAATATCAAAAAATTTATTACGAATATAAAACAAATGTAAAATCAGATAACCTATGTACTACAACATCTTGAAAAATCTCTAAACAAAATGGGGAAACAAAAAGAAAAAAACAGTCTAAAATTATTCAATTTATAACTTCAATCTTTCTAAGTTAGCAATAGTAGCATTCAAACCTTCAATTTCAGCCAACGTGTTGCTCTTAGCATTAGCATTCTTTTCTTGTGCTTCAGCAGAAGCCTTCTTTTCATAATCTGGAGCAGACATCACTTTTTCCAAATTGTTCAAAGACGTCTTTGCCTTTTCTAATTTCTTAGTAACCTTTTGAATTTCCTTCTCCATGTCAACCATACCCTTCACTAACAAATGAACGTTACAGTCTGGGTTTATAGCAGTAACAACACAACCTTCAGGAATTTCTTCAGTGGATGAGACAACTGTAACACCATCAACGGCTTTGATCAAAGAAACAATAGAATCAGTTTGATCCTTAGCAATATTGTAGTACTCAGTCTTACCTGATTCGACAAACACCTTAGCATTCTTTGTGATACCATATTGAGCCAATAATGATCTAGCACCCTTTGTGATCTCCAAGACCAATTCATAAGCAGCTTCAGCAGCGGCATTATCATATTCAGCAACATATTGGGGATATGATGCTTTAACGACAGTAACAGCTTTATCAGTGGATCTTCTTGGTAATCTTTGCCACATTTCTTCAGTAATGAATGGCATGAATGGGTGGATCAACTTCAAAGCCGCATCAATACAAGTGTATAAGGTATCTCTAGCAGACTTCTTTTGAACATCAGTGCCTTCTAAGATCAAGAATTTAGAGTTTTCAATGTAAACATCACATAAATCATATAACCAGAAGTTATAAATAGCTTGGGTAGCTTCATAGAAATCTCTTGCTTCTAAAGCAGTATTAACCTTTTCAGAGCATTTAGTTAACTTGTGTAAAATCCATTTTTCAACTAAGGATTCGTTACCTGAGAGAGCACCAGTTGCAGGAGGTTGATAATCATCTCCCAATCTCATCATAACGAACTTGGTAGCTTGGAAAATCTTGTTACAGAACTTACGGTAACCGGCAACTCTTAAAATATCCAAGTTGATATCTCTACCACCAGTGGTATAGGCACATAAAGCGAATCTTAAAGCATCAGTACCACACTCTGGAATACCTTCTGGATAAGATTGCCTTTGACCTTCCTTAGCTTTTTCAATCTCCTTGGAGTCTAAGTTACCAACATACAATTGTTTATGTAGGTCTTCCAATGATATACCACTGATAACATCAGAAGGATCAATCACATTACCTAAGGACTTTGACATCTTTCTACCTTGGGCATCACGAACTAAAGAGTGGCAGAAAACTTCTCTGAATGGAACATTACCTGTCAACTTCACACCTAACAAAATCATTCTAGTAACCCAGAAGAACAAAATATCCCAACCAGTTTCCAACATAGACATTGGATAGAATGTTTCCATATCTTTTGTCTTGTTTGGCCAACCTAAAGTTGAGAATGGCCATAAACCAGAAGAGAACCAAGTATCTAGAACATCTTCATCTTGTTCCAAAGTGAATGTCTTGCCTGGGAATGCGGCTTCTGCTTTAGTTTGGGCTTCTTCAACGTTTCTACCAGCAATCCAGAACTTGTTATCGTTTCTATCATTGCTTTCACCTTCGATATTAACAAAATAGATAGGACATCTGTGACCCCACCATAATTGTCTGGAGATACACCAATCTTGAATGTTTTCCAACCATCTGAAATATTCAGCTTCGGATGCCTTTGGAGAAATAGCAATTTGCCCATCTTTAACAACCTTAATAGCGGCATCTGCCATCTTCTTTTGAGACACCCACCATTGTGGTTTTAAGTAAGGTTCAATAACATCACCTGATCTAGAACAGATTGGGATGGTCATTTCATTGTCTTCTTGACCGATATACAAGCCAAGATTCTTCAATTCTTCAATAACCTTAGATCTGGCATCGAATCTCTTAATGCCTTTCCATTCACCACAGTTTTCGTTTAATAAACCATCGTCAGTGAAAATGTTGACAAATTCTAAGTTATTTCTCTTACCAGTGTTGTAATCGTTTGTGTCATGACCTGGTGTGATCTTCACAGCACCAGTACCAAATTCCATATCAACAGCTTCAGAGTCTGTAATGATTGGAATCTCTTTGTCCAAGAATGGATGCTTCACAAACTTACCATGTAAATGGGTATATCTTGGATCTTTTGGATGAACAGCAACAGCAGTATCACCAAAGATAGTCTCTGGACGAGTAGTTGCAACAACTAACTTCTCATCTGAGCCAACAACTGGGTAACCAAAAGAAGTCAAAACACCAAATTCAACCTTCTCTTCATAGCCTGGAACTGAAAGTAAGGTTCTTGGAGCAACAGTTTTGTTATCAACCTCCAAGTTTGATAAAGCAGTGTTCAATTTAACTGACCAGTTGACTAATCTTAAATCTCTGTAAATAGTACCATCCTCATGAAGTAAAACAAAAGCTTCAGTGACAGCCTCAGATAAAGCTGGATCTAAGGTAAAGGCTTCTCTATTCCAATCGTATGATGCACCCATTTTGAAGAATTGGGATTTAATTCTATTTTGATAGACATCTTTCCAATCCCACACTTTCTTGATGAAGTCTTCACGACCATAATCATGTCTAGTCTTCTTTTCCCTGGCCCAGATGTTTTTCTCAACGACAGATTGTGTTGCAATACCAGCGTGATCAAAACCTGGTAAGTACAAAACAGTCTTACCCTTCATTCTGTTATATCTAATTAAAGCATCTTGAATGGAAACTGTCAATGCATGACCAATGTGTAAAGCACCGGTAATATTTGGAGGAGGTGCTGGAATACAAAATAGACCTTCTGGTTTGATTTTACCATCTTCTGCAAATTCAGGTTCAAAGAATCCTTCCTTCACCCACCATTGATACCATGAAGACTCAACAGCTTTTGGGTTATAAGCTGAGAATGATTTATCTTCCAAGCTAACTAAAATCTTCTTTTCACCTGGAACAGTCTTATCAACATATTCTGGGATAGGTTCGTCATCCTTCTTGGCTTCTTTCTTCTTCTTTTCAGCGTTTTTAGCAGTATTCTTAGCAATCTCATCTTGCTTAGCTTTTTTAGCTAAAAACTTGGCCATTTTTTCGGCCTTCTTTCTTTCTTTTTCTAATTCTTTGGCAGTCTTTTCTTTAACTGGCTCAGCTGGAGCTGGAGCCCCTTGCTCTGGCTTGAGTTCCTTTTCACTCATTATGTATGTCGAACTAGAGAATAATCTGTTTCTCTGATGTATGAATCTGTAGTGTTTGAAAAAGTTTCCTCTAGATAAAAGCTGGGGGATCCTAAATGAGAACTTACTAAGGCTCATATACTTTCTGCCCTTCAAATATACAAGCTTCAAAAGAATGAGTCAAGTTTGTTATTTGGAGGTTGATGGTGCAGATCTAAAATGGAATGAATTTTGATGAGTCAAACGTCCAATTGAGAAGATTTGGTAAGGCTCGCACCTCCAAGTTCCAATCTGAGCTCATTGAAAAATTTTGGTTCAGGGACTGCATTCAGGGCTGTGTTCTGTTCTTATGAATGCCTGGCATGAGTCTGTATTTAGACGATGGGCTTAACCTAGGCCTTAAAAGGGTTAATATATACTGTAATCATCTAATTATCAAGATCAATACCTTACTCTTAAATTGTTTTACTCAGAAGTGGGGCATAATTCTCTTGTAAGCTCGTTTTCTCCGGATAGTTTGAATCTTAGTTTGTGTATGTCAGCACTGAGTCATCAATTTTCAGATGCCGCCTGGAGAGAAAAGTTGTAGATGGATTTTGGGTCTGTAATTTTGAAGAATATTTATATGTCTTCCAGGTACAGTGTCATTTATAAAAATACAGAGTGTTAATATCATGTCATTGGCTAGCAGTTTATTGGCAGATTTGTCTAGTGAGGAAGAAGAAGTGGATGCAGATGTGGACGGTGATGACACCAACCTGCAATTGGAACAAGCAAGCAATGACAAATTAGATTTGTCGTTTACATCCTTGATGTCTTCTGCAGACTTAGAAGAAGTTAAGTCCCTACGGAAATATTCCAAACTACTTCCAAAAGTGGAAACATTTCTAGAAGAAATGGAAAACTTGAAGTCGTTGGATTTTGATACAATAGACAGAGAAGAAGAGAATGAGTTTTTAGCTAAAACCAACGACATCCTAGAAAAGTTGAAACAAGAGATTGTGACAATCCATGCGTTTATAAAGATCCATTACAAGCTAGTTTGGCCAAACTTAGATGACTTGATCCAAAATCCAATCGATTTTGCAAAAATCATTAGCACAATCGGAGATAATATAAGCTTGGTCGCTGAAAGTTCTGAAACGTTTTCTCAATTCTTAAAGAAGGATCAGATTTTGGGATTAACTGTCTCAGCCTCAGTTTTAAGGCAGTCCAATAAAATACAAAGAATCCCAAAGCATAACGTAGAGCTTGTATTGCAGGCGTGCCAATTATTATTAGAATTTGAAGACGCAAGACAATCAATAAGGACTTTCGTCTCAGATCGGGCAAGTTTCATAGCTCCCAATGTCACTGCCACTATAGGACCGCATATTACTGCCCAACTTATATCTGTTCATGGATTGGAAGGGTTATGCAAGACACCATCATGTAATTTACCTTCACTAGGTGTTAATAGTTCAATATCAGGAAAGGGAAACATTGGAACGCGGAATAAAGGCTACATCTATTTTTCTGATCTGGTTCAAAGTGTATCTGAGGAATTCAGAGTACAGGCTATGCGAATGCTATCTGGTAAAATCATTTTGGCTGCAAGAATAGATTTCTCCAACAGAGATAGTAGTGCCAAAGACAGCTCTCAAGGTGCAAAATGGAGAAAGGAGATAGTAGACAAGCTCGAAAAACTGCAAATACCCCCAGAGAGCAGCAAAACAAAACCTCTTCCGAAACCTGTTGATAATAAATCCAAAAAGAGAGCTGGTAGACGTTTTAGAAAACAAAAAGAGCGTATGGAAATGTCAGAAATGGCCAAAGCTCAAAATAAAATGGCTTTTGGAGATCGTGAAGAAAACCATATGGACGCATTTGGAGAGGAAATTGGAATGGGTATGATAGGGAAATTATCTACAAGAGCATTTGCAAGTTCTGGTCTTACCAAAGCACCCGTTAGTAAAGCCATTGCTTCACAGATGAAGTCTTTTTCTTCTCCTAATACTGAAGACCAGTATTCAAGCAAACTTGCAAAAATTCTAAATGAAGATGGAACGTTGAAAAAGTATGACTTATCGTCCAACAAAAGCAGCCTATCTCCAGCTAGCAACAACCTTGATTGGCTAAATTCTGGCGATAAGAGAAAGGCCGAAGGCTACATAGGTAGAAATAATAGCAAAAGGCTCAAGGAGTAAAATGGTTTATGTATGTTGTAAAATTTGGGGGAGACTGAAAAAAGTGATCTTGTTATCATTTCTCCCGATTCTATATAGAGCTATCTAGGTAATATACAATTCTGTACATGATTGAATTGAAATATTGCAGCATTAATAAAATAATAGATTGTACAGATAATATTTTTTTATAGACACACGGAAAAGGGTCATTTGAATGGATCAGTGCAAAAAGCATGGCTCAGTACCTATCTCTGCAAGGTACTAAGGTGCGCACCGCATTTAGTATTAGATAATTGCTTATGCTAGCATGTGAAACGTTTTCTCATCGTTACAAGGCTGGAGCGAGGTGGGGTGGAACATATTACTGAGATCTGGGAAATTCTAGTTTTCCACGCATTTGATAAATTCCCTGATGTAGAAAAATGTAAACAACGGCTTGTGCTTTTTAAAAAAGAGGGAGTTGACAAGCAAGGACTGTTCCATCGTCTGTTCCGACTTATTCACACTTTTAATTTCTGCCTTTTTATACATAATACTAAACAATCATCTATTCACACAAACATCAACTGTCAATTTCTTCTTAGAAAGTATAGAAACAATTAAACATGGCATTTATTGGCGGTATATTTGGCCGCGGGCAGAAAGGTGACACCAGCATTGATGACATTTCAAGGGATGTCGAAAGCTTCAGGTTTGTTCCTCCTACAACACCGACAAAAAAAGCAAACAATTCTTTTGTTGCTGATACATCATATGCATCATACATGTCAACAACTAGTTCCCCAAACAGAAGTTTCGATCAATTTCCTGCTCAGATGATGAGACCGCTGGAAAGAATCAACTATAACAAAGAAAACACTCCACCATCTACAATGAACAGAGATGCGTTGACCACTCAACCACCAATGTATGGAACTCCTAGATCATCTCCTACTCAATCTCCTAATAGACTAAATCGTGATTTTTATATCAAGGCAAATTCAGGAAAGACAAAGAGACTAACCACTGTCTGCCAAATGTACTTTTTGGATTATTACTGTGATATGTTCGACTACGTCATTGGTAGAAAAGAAAGACTAAAGCAGGTTGAAAGTAGTCTTCAACTGATACCTCCAAATGAAAGAGCACAGCAATGGAAAAACTACATTGGAAGAGAAAGAGCTTACTTAAGAAAGAGAAGAATTAGACCTAAACACAAAGATTTCAATATCATTACACAAGTTGGTCAAGGAGGTTACGGTCAAGTCTTCTTAGCTAAAAAGAGAGACACTAAGGAAATGTGTGCTTTGAAAGTGCTAAGCAAAAGCTTATTAACCAAGACAGATGAAACTAGACATGTTCTTACGGAAAGAGACATTTTAACTAACACCAGATCTGAATGGCTAGTTAAATTGTATTACGCATTTCAGGATACTGAAAGTGTTTATTTGGCAATGGAGTTTGTTCCTGGTGGTGATTTCCGTACTTTGCTGAATAACGCTGGTTATTTAATTCCACAACATGCTCGGTTCTACATGTCAGAGATGTTTGCCGCAGTTAACTCTTTGCATGAGTTAGGTTACACACACAGAGACTTGAAACCAGAAAACTTTTTGATTGATTCTAAAGGTCATATAAAACTAACAGATTTTGGACTAGCTGCCGGATCTGTCTCTACCGACAGAATTGAGAGCATGAAGCTCAGATTGAATCAAGTTAAAGATCTAGAATATAAACCAAAAGATAGAACCGTTGTGGAAAGACAGCAATTGTATAAGTCATTGAGAAGTAAAGATATTCATTTTGCACATTCCATTGTTGGTTCTCCAGATTATATGGCACTTGAAGTCCTTGAAGGTAAATCATATGATTATACAATTGATTACTGGTCACTTGGCTGTATGTTGTTTGAAGCCCTTGTTGGCTATACACCATTTTCGGGAGGATCTTCAGATGAAACTTACGGTAACTTGAAAAGATGGAGAGAAACATTAAAGAGACCAAGATATGAAGACGGAAGATACTTATTCAGTGATAGAACATGGCAATTAATCTGTCGATTAATAGCTACTCCCAACGAAAGACTAAGGTCGTTCAAGCAAATTATGACGATGCCATACTTTGCTGAGGTGAAATGGGATAGTTTAAGAGAAAGAGTGCCACCATTTACCCCACAGTTAGATGACGAAGAAGACGCAGGTTACTTTGATGACTTTTCCAATGAGGCTGATATGGCCAAATATAAGGAAGTTATGGCTAAGAGAGCCAATGATGAAAGAATGGGTTCTCATAGTGTCAAAGCTGATCAAAAAAGCTTTGTTGGTTTTACCTTTAAGCATAAGGGTAATCCAAATACAAATGCAAGCAATATTTTGTCTCCAATGTTAGTGAATGCTCAAAATAATCAAAGAGATTATCATCGCTACAACGAGCCATTTGGAACACTTTATTAAAATCTCATGTATGATATTCCCTTCGATGTTTTAGAATATTTGCACGACAGTCATCCGCCTAAGTCCAATGGAAAACATTTTCCCCTATTATTATTTCTTTGTATGTAATCTTTCTTCTGTTGAGTCTCCTTTGTTTTTGATTTCCTATTTTGTTTTATGTTACTTCAGGTAACTTTCGGTTTTGTTTATTTGTATTTCATTCATGTTCTTAGCCCTATGTGTGCTTATCTTTTTTGTTTTCTTTTCTGAATTTTTGGTATATTGTGATCGAGTTAAAATCATATATGTTTGGACAAGTTACTGTCCCATATTTAACAAATTTATATCGGCACATGAGTCGTATTGTAAATTGTATTCTGCAAGTCCTAAAGAATAACGATGTAACTAAAATAATTACAAGCCTGAGGCTTAAAAAAAAAGTGAGGCAGATTTTTTTTTTCAAGACAGATACTGTATACTAGAAGTATAGGTCGTGGTTGTCTTTGTTTAGAACTTAGCAGGACAGACTAATATCAATTATATATCTGATTAGAAATTAAGTATGCCTGAGGAAAAAATAAAAATGTAAGTTTAATGATTTGCTTTATCCTTTTTTCAGCACTTTTAAAAAACAATTACTAACTCTCCTACGTACATATTAGATTGGTTTTGAATCCTTCCCCGACAGACCTTCCCAAAGCTATCAAAGTTGCTAATACACTTAATAAGAAGAACGGCCCATTTGGTGCAGTGTTACTATTGGGTGACATAATTTCAGAAAATGGGGATAAATTGCCAGATTTTGAAGATCCAACAGTCTCTATATATCATGTTGAAGGAACAAAGTCTTTTGGGGAACAAACGAATGAAAAGTTGAAGTTTCTAGGCAAGTATGGCATATTAAAGCTTTCAAATGGCTTAACTGTTGGATTTGTGACTGGTGACCTGAAGGATATCACGAGTGATGACTTGAAAAACAAGTTCAAAGATCAATTATTGGACATTTTAATTACCTATCAATGGCCAACACTTATATCAAAGGAAGAAAAACTCACTTTAGTTGGTAATGCGAAGTTAAATAGTCTTTTAGAATCCGCAAAACCAAGATATTGGTTTTCTGTCGGTTCGGAAGGGGGTAAGTTTTTTGAGAGACTACCATTCAAGTTGGAACATGAAGGGAGTGAGAGGGTGATACGATTTATCAGCTTGAGTCAACAGGGGGGAAAGGATAGATGGTTTTATGCTTTCAATATGAATCTTGATCCAACGGGTGATAAAATGTCTGTTAATACATTTGGGGATGCTCCAAAATTAACTGTGGAAGCGCCATTACTATCTTCGTTAAGCATACCTGCTCGTCCGCAAACAAATTCCAACAAGAGACAAGATCCGTTCGGCAAGTCCGACAGTAAGCCAAAGAAGGAAAAAATAAATATTGACCCATCTTCATGTTTCTTTTGTTTATCAAACCCAAAAGTGGAATTGCATATGATTATATCAATAGGCGAGTCTGCTTATATGACTATTGCTAAGGGCCCTTTGCCATATAAGAACAAAAAAGTTGGATTTTCCGGTCATGGGCTTATTGTTCCAATCAACCATTATCCTACCTTGCGAAAATATAAAGAAGTCGAAGAACCCAATATCAAGGTTGAAGATACCAAATTATTCAAAGAGAGAGAGAAATATCAATATTCTGTTGTTGATATGTTCAAATCTATTGGTAATTCTGCCGTTGTTTTTTGGGAGATATCAAGAAATAGTGGTATTCATAACCACGTCCAATTTGTTCCTATAGAATCTGATACTTTATTAGAAAAAATTGAAGATGTTTTACAGAATCAAGTTGATTTCAACAACAATAAATACAAATCAAATCTTAATTATATTAAGATAGTGGGTCAAAAAACCGAGGAGCTGCTTAACGTCTTGAACGAAGAAGATTATATGCTTATAACTGTATCGAGGAGTACAGACGAGAATACTTATTATCTTTTCAAACTTGGAAATGACAACAGACCTGTAGATCTACAATTCCCAAGAAGGGTGCTATCATTTTTGTTTAAATTACCCAAGAGACTGCATTGGGAAAACTGCAAAGAGTCTCACATGCAGGAGACGGATCAAAGTAACGCATTCCAGAAAGCTTTTAAACCGTTTGATTTTTCCCTAACCAACTCCTCTACATAGTGTATATTATATTCATTTATAGAAAGTAGATAAAAATAGCATCTAATGATAAAGGGTGTCAAATAAATGCGTAGCTAGCTAGCTTGATGAATTCAGATTGTATTCTACCCATCTATCAAATAGTTCCTCAAATGTTATCCTTCTGGCAACTTTTATTTCCCTTCCTATTTACTTATTAAATTAGCATACAGTCGAAGCTGATAACTAGTAGCACTACAGATAACTGGTGGTCTAATTGATAGCGCAAGCACTAAGTATAAAAGGGTGATAGTGCACCAACAGATATCAAAAAACGAAACCAGTCTCCTTACATAAGCGTCAATCGTGAATATCACTGTCGCTCGGGCAACACCGCAGCACGTATCGTCTCTCCAAACAGCAGTAAGCTCGGTAATATGGTACTGTAATCTCTCCACGAGCTGCTGCTGCTGCTGCTGCTAGTGCTAGTGCTCAGCTGCTGTGCTGCTGATGATCACTTAAGTCTTCATCTCCTTCGATGAAGATATATATGTAATCCAGATAGTTACTCTGGAAAGTGTGGCTTTCAATACCCACTGATTTCTAACGGCCCAACCGTATACTCTTCAGGTGTTTCCAAATTCCCACTCGCTTGTTCTTTCCTTAGGATAATTCGAAAAAACCGTTTAGCCATCACCCCCGTACCAATTCAGAAGATTGTCCTAGTTACGATATTATACACAAACACCGAGTGAGGAATCTGCTAATGTATAATTACAATCCACCAACTACTTATAATCTTCTTTTGCTCTACCGTAAATTGAATTTCCAATAATAATTGTTTTTTGAATATACTCATCGGCAAAAACAACGTTTCAGTTTAAACTTCAATATCGATATAACTATTCTTCACCACTATTTTATCGGGAACCAGCTTGGAAACTGTGAAAATTAGCTATTCATCTTATCTAATTCTTAAGTGATATATAGAGCTTATTTCAAAAAGGGGAACCATGATAAAGCCAACTCTCACATCGATAGTGGAGTCCATTGAAAAAGTCCTTTCCATTCCATCCACTATCGACTATTCTCAAGATCCTCCTGTACTTATCAATAGAGTGACAGATGATTGTTCTATACTGTCATGCGGTTGCCTTATTTCATACAACCTTGCCAAGCAACTATCTTTACCCAGTCCCACTTTTACATGCCCAATATGTGGAGAGCAATCCTCACTTCTAAAACCTTGCGATAACCTTAGACAACTATACCAGCTTTTAGCAACTTTGAAAACAGATCTAAAAGATGAAGACCACAGCTCTTTGTCAATAGGAAGAAGACGAAAAAGTTCGACAAAGAAGACTCCTGCAGTTAACATATCTTTACTTTCGGCTTTTCATGAGGTTTTCAATGAAGTGTCAAATGAGATAAATACTTCCAATCTTCCCAATAGCAACAATAACGTCAACAAAACAACTACTAATAATGCAGTTACCAATAACACCACTTTCAATAATACAATAAATAATACAAATAATAACAATAATAATAATAATTATGGTAGCAGGATTTCACCAGTTCATGATGATATCGCATCCAAAAGTTCTAAGACAATCAAGACAAACCTCCAGGACTGGATATCTACAATGAAACTTAACGAAGAGATGCTAGACCCCTTAACATCAATGCCAATACCAACCACCCAATCCACTCAATCTTCCGGAAGCTCGATCCATCGGCAAAAGACTAAAGGATCATTCCAGTCTTCTGCTAACTTCTCGAAACTCTTATCTTCATCTCCAACATTTGAAAAATCAAGTAGTAGGAAGAATTCATCACAACAACAGCATAGTCTTAAAGTTGGAGATAATACAAATAAGGAATTGCTATTTGCCAAGAATTTTCCATTTTATAGAAAATTGTACCAATACAACACCCATCCTTCCAACTTTTTCTTAAAACAAAAGCTATTCATTAATACTGGAATTTCTCCAAATTTGACCAAGTTGATTCTGCTAAGTGAAAAGAAATGGGAAGTTTTTCAAGTTGATCCTTCACAACCGGAGGTGGCACCTCAACTGGTGTGTTGTGGTAAGAGTAATGGTGATTTTGGTGTAGATCGAGAAGAGATGATTAAGGCTAATAAAGATGAAATAGTTTTAAATTCGAACTTTGTCGATAACCCTTCAGAATCGATGGATCTATTAAGCAACTGGGAGCATCTTTTTTGTAAAATTACTGATAATTTGATAATAATATCAGGCACAAGAGGATTTGTTCGAGTGTTGGATTTAAAAGCTAACGGAAAAGTTCTTTATACATACCAATGTAAATTCCCAATTCGTTGTATTGATGTGTCACCAAATGAGCAATTTATAAGTTTAGGAGTGACAGGAAAAGACAAGTTTACTGGTGTGGAGCAAGCTTTTATTATCCTGCTACGTTTACAATTAATAGATGACCATAATAATGAAATGGAATTTGAGAATATGGAGTTTGCAGATGAAGAATGCATTAAACCGCAAGAGTTTGAAGACTTAATCAAACCAATCACGTCATCCACCACACATACTAGGTCCAAGAATAATAATTTACTATCCAAGGACACGAGATATTTGAAAATCACAACTTTCCCTTTCACTTTACCATACCGTGATCCGATTAATGTACTTCAATTCTCTCCCGATTCTCAGTATCTATCAGTGGCCACAGCATTAGAATCAAGATTTTTAGCAATCAGTATTGTCGATCCTAATAAACCGGTTCTCGTTATGAAATCACAAAGAAAGTTGGATACTTCCTTAGAGAGCGAAGGAATTACCGATTTGCAATTTTTTCCAGATAATAGATTAATGACTTTGACATCTGTCTCTTATAATTCGGTTCCTATTATTATTGATACTAAAATAACTTCCATTTCAGGTCCAGAAGGTATTGCCCGTCCAAAATTGTTACTCAAAATTGAAGAAATTGGACATACTATCCATAAATGCTGTGTATCACCAAGAGGTGATTCAATTGCATATTTGGATAGATCCGGGTTGGTGTATGTTATCACATCACCTCGTATGGATGACAATGATAATAAACGGATCGTGATTGTTACTGATGTTGCAAATGCTTATAGAGTAAGAGAATCTGCTACGATGAGATTTGATAAGGATGGTTACAAATTGCTTATTTTAGATCGTAAGGGAGTTTTGACAATTTCCGATTTCACTGCAGGTACAGTGGAAGACCATTCCGTTACTCGTTGTAAGATTATCAACTAAATTAATTATGTACAAATATATAGTTTTTCTTTTCTATTTAATAAAAAGTAAAGATTTGGAGAACAGACCAAAGCAGAAACCGTATAAGAATCATCTTTCATTAGATATATTGTATTCCTTGAATAAGAAACTTGCATTTAAGAGATCAAAAACTTTAACACGAACTGTTCTAGTTGTGATCTTTTTAGTTTGATTCATATTAAGGAATGGAATACTGCCTAATAAGTAATCAAGCCCCGAGGAAGAACTAACTAATCTTGACTCATCATCCTTATGAAAGTTTATATTTAGCATCGCCATATCAATGTAATCTGGATTCTGCTTGAAAATAGAGTTCCATAATGACTTGATAGTGAGCTTACTCGTGTATAAACGATACCACAATGATTTATAGGCTCTTTGATTTTCTTTGTATATGTTTTCATATAACAGCTTGTTCATACTAAGAGTGAAATTTAGCATTAGTTTCTTATTCTCATGCTTTGATATTGGAACGAAATTACAGAAAAGAAGTTTAGCATTTCCACCTTTCAGTTTAGTTCCTCTGTACTTGTCGATTTCATGCTTACGATGGTTACTCTCCCTTAACATATTTAGAAGACCATTTTGTAATATGGTATTGACATTGAAGAAATGAGACGAAAACATTCTAATGAATTCCTGACGATTTAATTCACTCATGTATTTGCATTTAGGGAAATTGAAATAATCTGGGAATATTAAACAGCCTCTGAAGTGGTAGCGGTAGTGACGTCTGCCTTTGATGGTATCAGGTCTGCCTTCTTCTCTTAAGATAGCATGAAGCTTTAGCAATCCAGATTTAACAGTTGCCTCGGATTCATAGCTCACCAATAATGGTCTAATGTCCGAATCTTCTTCCTTTTCAATAACTTGCACTTCACTTTCGTTAGAAACAGTGACAAAAACGATGTATCCACTTTCATTCAAATCCCGTGCCAATTTCTGGACAACAATTGACTGTGGTGATCCAACTATTAAAATCACTTCAAATCTTTCCCCGGAATCGATAAATTGTGCTTTTCTCTCATAATCGGAATAAATATTGTAATAATGATAAATAGACCCAGCTGTAAGTGTTAATGCTAAATATGACAAACCAGTGTTCTCTCGAAACCGATCAACCAATGGTTTGTACCAAGGTCGGCTTTCGACGATAGGTGGTGGGATATCAACTGACGAATAAATATTCATTGCCACTTCGGATCCAGACTTCGCCAATCCATATGCATAGTTGGCTCCTGTCTGAACGCCATCAACAGTATAACTCCAGAGGCGATGGGAGAGATCAAAAACCTTATCAGCGTAATCCGGCATTCAATAAATTCTACACTATTATTCCATCTGATTTTTAAAATGGATTTGAAATAGAAAGGTAACTGTCAACAAAAATAGGATAGAAACTTATGGAATATCGTTAGCGAATACGGAATCGGTTAGTTTTGCTAGCAATATCGATTATGGGGAAGCTCAAATAAATTTTTGTGTGAGGTTCATGCTCGTCACTGTTACTCGGCCTGGGGTATCGGTTGCTTGAAAAGAGCAACTTTTGTGCATGGCGAACTACGGATCCCGGAAATCTGTTTCCCTCAGAATACCACTACATCTGAAAGATCGATAGAAACATATATTGAACCATCTACTAACTGATATTGAACGTTTTGATACGAAGGCGAACAAGGCCCGTTGTCAATTTCACTTGCCGCTTGACGTCAGATAAACCAGTCTATACTCGTACAATTTCAACTCTTTCGTAAAATCATATGAACAGGCTCCTATGCTCCCTACAGAATAAGATTGTTCTGTTCGATTACAATTACATAGATACTTGCTCTTAATATTCAGCTACTGATATAAGGTTCAATGATTCAAGTAGACAATTATCTGATGGCACATGAATTTCCAATTCAGGAGTTTTTCCGCCAAACCACTTCTAAACCACCATCAGTCGCCAATACCGCTTAAGGAGATAAATTAAAAGATAACAAACTCAATATAAGACTCAGATAACATTAGACCGAACACATCTGATCCCTTTTGCATTTTGTTAACCATTTGTCTCTTATCTTGTTGAAGGACTTGGGGAAGCAAACTGATTATATAATCACCACTTTATTGATGGGTTCCGCTGTGGGAACAGAGATTTTGGATTTGGTGATATATGACGTAAGCATGCACAAGTAATGTAGTTCAATTAGTTGCTCAACGATACAACAATGTTTTCGAAATTTAATTTCATTAAGAAGAGATATATCCAATCATTTTACACACTATTGATAGCCGAGCCAGCTGCAAAATCTTATTTTGAGCGGGGTGTACGATAAAGATACTAAACAAGTGCAGAAGAGGTTTTTGTCGTTTCGCTCGTATAGGCTGCTCACAAAAGTATTTACAGGGTAAATAATTTCGAGATCTGGACTGAATCATAAATAATCACCACTCGTTTACAATACTTGATTTGTTCCTTGCAAGACTTAACAGTACCACTTACCAATTCATATTCAACCAAGATGAAGACTTCCTGCTTGTTCAAGTTGGCTCTGTACCCAGTGATTGCTTTCTCGGTTTTTGCTGTTTTTAACTCTTTGTTTTACACTTGGTTACCAAAGAATTACGTCTTTGACAAGGACACATTGCAAAGGTTATCCATCGAAGCAATTAACAACAATCCTGATGGGAATACTACTGCTTTACTATATGATTTACAAGCTAGAATTACCGATACTTATGGCAGTGAGATTATCAACGATCTAAATTTTGATGACTGGGTCTTCAATAACGCTGGAGGTGCCATGGGTCAAATGTTCATTTTACATGCTTCCATTTCAGAGTACTTGATTTTCTTTGGTACAGCTGTTGGAACTGAAGGTCATACTGGTATCCATTTTGCTGATGATTATTTCACAATCCTTGCAGGTGAGCAGACTGCTGCTTTCCCTAACCAATTGTCAAAATCAGTCTACTTACCAGGTGAGCAACATCATTTGACAAAAGGTTCCTTTAAACAATATTCTATGCCAGCTGGATCATTTGCTTTGGAATTGGCACAAGGTTGGATTCCTGCTATGCTTCCATTTGGCTTCTTGGATACTCTGGCTTCAACTTTAGACTTTGTGACTTTATCCAGAACTGTTTATTTCACTGCTAAAGACATGATCAAAAACTTGTTAAACGGTAAGATTTAAAATAGATAGAATTTTTAATGATGTCCTTTGAGTTTAGATGTGTTTTGTGTAAAATCTATATATATATTGAATATAAATTGGATACGTAGAAGTATACCGTATCAATAAAGCATCTTTTTACATAAGCGAGCTAATTCCTCAAAAAAAATAGAAGCGTGAGTATTGTCACGTGTAACCACCATTTTTCTTTAGCTGCTAGCTGGAGAGCTATTCGCAACCAAAACGAATAGCCAATCCACGAATAAATTTATAGGCAAACGTTACTTGTTCCACTGGGTGTTGAATCGCCCTACTACAAGTGGCGATAGTAATTTAGCTCTAATCATCCATTTTATAGTGAATGAATCAATTAAATCTGTCTATTATATATATACACTTTCCAATCTTCATCTCAACCTTTGAAATTTACATCAAAGAGTACGGTGCAATACACTAATTAAAAAGTGTGGCTTGATCAATCTACAGAACTATTCATAAAATACCACAATGTCAGAGGCCACTAAACTTCTTCCCCATTTGACGATAACAAACAAAGACTACAATTGGAGTGAACCAAGCAAAAAGATTTACAATGCACACGATGTTGACTACTTTCACAAATCTATTGCAATCGAACGTATACAAGCAACTTTATTCATGATATGCGAGAAAGTTAGTCTAACGACCCTTCCAGAAGGTGTGCTAGATGATTCATTGGTGAATTTTGACCGTGAGATACAAAGCACCACGAATGATTTAACATCCAGTTCCTCGCTATTAGAACTATCTGCTCCCGAAACTAATTTCTCTATTGATTCACTAGATCAAGGCGTTCGTAGCGTGCTGGATTTACTGAATTCAATCTTAGAGTTGGTGAAAGAAACACCACCATACCCGGGCCCAAGAAGATACGGTAACATGGCATGCCGTGAATGGCACGACAAGTTGACTGATTCCGTTGAACAATTTTTCACTAAGCACTTTAAATCATTATTCAAGACCAATATTCCAAATCAGTTTGAGAATTTCACGAAGGAAGCAAAATACTATTTATTAGGTGCATTTGGATCAAGAGAAAGACTAGACTTTGGAACTGGTCATGAGCTTTCATTTATGGCTTTTCTTTCGGGATTAATAATGTGTAACGTGCTTGATGATAAAGTTTTAACGGGCCTAGATTACTTGTACATGTTCAGTAAGTACTACGATCTTGTGAAAACTTTAATTTTAACATATACATTGGAGCCTGCAGGATCTCATGGAGTTTGGGGATTAGATGATCATTTCCATTTAATTTACATCTTGGGTGCCTCCCAATTGGTTGATTTTAAAAGCATCGAATCGGATAAGAAAAGTGCTGATGCTGCCAATTATAGGTTAGGACTTTCTCCTTCATCATTATTAAACCCAGCAGTTTTAAAGAAATATAGAACAAGAAACTTATTTTTTAATGCAATTGCTTTCATCAGAAAAGTCAAGACAGGGCCTTTCAGTGAACACTCTCCAATTCTTTATGATATAATGACCACAAAGACATGGGAAAAGATTACAAAAGGTATGATCAAAATGTATTATGGTGAAGTGCTATCAAAGTTTCCTGTCGTTCAGCATTTTTACTTTGGAAATGTCTTATTTCCATGGACAGATAAAGATACCTTAAAACCGTTACCAGAGTCTATACCTGAATCCGAGGAACCAAAATCAAATTTAGCGAAGAAAGAGGAAACTGTTTCACCAGGTTATAGAAGCGAGGCAGAGATAGCCATGCAGCAAATTTATCAAACTAGAGAAAAGGAGCTTGCAAAACTTGTTGATCAAAGGCGTTCACCTTCCAGTGTTTCTACTATTGGAATCATCGGTGGTCCACGGAAGAACTTGCATCCTCATAATCACAATCATCCTTATTCTCATTCTCATTCTCATACTCAATCTGACCATCTTGCGAGAACAACTGTTCCATGGTCCACAGGTAATGGTAATAATCGAACTAATGTGACTGATTCTAAGACAATGATACCTTCTTCAGCACCTTGGGGTTCTGGAGCTGCTACCGGTACAACTAGTAGACAGGAAAAGGCTGCTGTCGTTACTAAAGCGCCTTGGGCGAATTAAATTTTATATATTATGAGATACCTTAAGATTCTACCATTTATATTTTCCTTCCTTTTATTAATGAAAACTTTTACGATGTTCATGATATTTGCACAATTATTAACTAATAAGTATAGCCATTATTATGTAGTACTGAAATGGCACCTACAAATGCCCTCGTAAAGCATCAACAGGGTTTCTCCCTTTCGGATTAGCTAATCACAAACGCCGCAGAAAGGGAGGATGAAAAAGAAAAAGAAAAAATTTTCGCGATCCAGTTTTCTCGCAATATAAAAGGGGCCCTAAATCCTCATTTTCTAACTCAATGATCATTATTTTATTCCTCTCCTTTCTTCGTCGACGTACTTCATAGGATCATTTCTATAGGTCACGTCTCTCTTTGACTCTTCACAAGAGCCACTGAATCCAACTTGGTTGATGAGGTAGATACCTTTGTACCCTAGAGTGAGAATATTTTTAGCTTGTCCACGATCCTTAGCGGTCTGGTCATCTACGAATTGTTTTCCTTTCATTTTGTACCAGCTGGAGCTTTATGCTTCACAGTGTCTTCGAAAGGAGCGATGATCTTGACCCTTTGTATGTACTTCTTCGGAAGGGATACAACTGGGTGGGTGCAAATGGCTGTCTGACAAGTTACAATAGTTACAATACTTTCTTGTATTGAACATTGGTGCTTGTAGTATGGAACTATGTTGGTTATAAGACGTCGACCGTTATTTCTTTTACTTTGTAAAGATGGTAAAATCTATGCCAATTCTTATCGTGAATATAAGTTTTCAAAATAGCTACATACATGTTATTTTGAAAATTTTTTTTGCTTTACAAAATGGGTCGTGTATTAATTAAGAGATATTATGTAATCTTAGCTAGTATCTTAGCTTGTTCTGCTATACTTAAAAACTGCTAGAAGTAAAGCTTATGTAATTCTCAGCTCTTGAAGTGATTAACAGAAACATATAAAAATTTAAGTTCCATCTGGACTTGAAGAATTATAGAGCTGCTATTCTCTTTAAAGTTACTGTCAACTTGTTCCTTTGTAAAATATAACCAAAATCAAACGCAACTAATATGGATTACCAAAACAGAGTTGGTTCAAAAAAAGGTAGTGGTGGTGTAGCAGGTGATGCTGAAACCAATCAGCATAGACGAGAAAGACTTCGTCAATTGATGCTATCTAAGATTGATATAGATAATGATCCATATGTTTTCAAAAATCATCTTGGTATGCTAGAATGTCGTTTATGTTTAACTGCACATGCATCTGAAGGATCTTATTTAACTCATACACATGGTAAGAAGCATCAATTTAATTTGATGAAACGTGCTGAATTTGAGAAAAAGAAAACTGAAAGAGAAGAAGAGAAAGTACTTGGTATATCGAACGTTCCAAAGAGACAATTTACAAAAATTGGCTCACCTTCTTACAATGTTACTAAAGTGAGGGATCCTATAAGTTTCCAGAAAGGTTTATTATTCAAGTTGAATTATAAGGATATAAAAGTTGGTTTGAAACCACGTTACAGATTAATGTCTTCATTCGAACAAACAATAGATCCCGTCGATCCTAAATTTCAATACTTAGTGGTAAGTGGCGAACCTTACGAGAATGTTGCCTTCAAAATACCCAGCGACCCAATAAATATGGCAGAGGGTAAAATATGGGATTTTTGGGATAGTGATACGATGGAATATTTTATTCAATTTTTTTATCTGGATAAGAAGTAAAAATTCAAAATTATTGTACAAATAGATAGCATATAATATTATAGGTATTTTCGCATTAATATTTGATCAGTAACAAAAAAAAAAGACAAAAGAAAGAAATTAAATAGGGAGGTAAACGTAGGCAAAAATCGTAGATAGCGAGAATCAAAAAAGGGGGTATCACAAGTTTTATGCAGCAGGCAGCTGATCTGCAAGCGTCTTATTCATTTCATCGATATATGTCACCAATTGAGAGTTTAATTTATCAAGTTCATAAGTAGCATTCTTGCAACCAAACTCGAATCTTGCATTTAAATCAGATAATCCTTTCCTCCATTGTTCAGTCTGAATTCTTTTAGAATTTAATTCTTTAGTTTCTTCATGGATATCCAGTTTGAGTTTAGCAATTTGTTCTCTTGATCGTTGAATTTTTTCTTCCATAAACGATAGTTTAGCGGCGTAGGTTTCTTGAGTTTTAGCCAATTTTTCCTCGTTCGATTGGACATATTTTTCAGATTGATGTAGTGTTCTAATAATATTGTTCGTTTCCGCTTCTCTTGTCTCAATGTTTACCTGCAACATTTGAATGGACTCCTTAGCTTCGTCTAACTTTTGAAGCTGTTCTTGAAGTTCATCAAGTAACACATGAACTTCATTACAAATATGCGTTAAATATTGGAATGAGTCGATCGAGACTGAAATATTTTTAGATTTGGATTCTAAGCCTGACATTTTCTCCTCTTCCAACTTCAAAGATGTTTGTAAATTTTTAATAATTTCACGAACGGTTTCTGGAGATTCCTTAATAAATGGCTTAACTCTGTCTAACTCCTTTCTAGCTTCAATGAATAAAGCATTTTGATTTTCTAATTCTTTTATCAATGATTCTTTTTCAACTTTGTATTCGGAATGGTCGATTGTTAAAGCTTGTTGTGTATCCGTTAGATTTTTCAACTCCATTTGCAGTTCTTTACTTTTGGCATTGATTGCATCCGCATCAAGACCATCTTTAGTTATTTTGGATTGTGTTTCCTCTAGCTTAATTTTAATATGCGCATTTAATTTAGCTGCCTCCTTATATTCATATATTAGAGTTTCGTTCGAACTGAACAAATCACTACAATCATCCAATCTTTCCTCTCTAAATCTGGCATAATTGATCAATGCACTTAATATCAAACGAACTCTAGATGATTCTGGCTTTAAAACATCTCTAATGCTGAAATCATCAAATCCACAATCTGATAAAAACTTATACATAATTCGTTGTGATGCAACAATATTCATTGTATTTTGAACACCGTTTATTTCGTTGTCCTCGTTGGACTCAATACTCTCTATAGATTGACGTAATGAATATGGTGAGACAAATAAGAATTTATCCATAACTTGTTCAATCAAACTTTGCATAAATGGCTTTGTTGGTCTTTGGATCATTTCTTCAGTAATATCCAATCCTAGCCTAGAGCATAGTACTGCCAAATCCGAAATCTCAAGAAGGGGAAATTGGTATTTGGTACGCGTGTTGGACGTTGGTTGTGAAGCTCTATAAATTGCACTCGGACGGGCCATTTTGTACACCTATATTAATTATTTCAAACTAAAAGTAACAATAGTTGATAAGTACTTAAGTTATATTGATTTTTTAATGATGAAAATGTATCCTTGATGTGAAAGATTACATGAAAGAAGAGACAAAAAAATGAAAACAAGAAAGAAATCAAAATATGATTTCGCATCATTAAAAATGTAAACAAAGCAAACTAGTGGTATTCGCACGACTCATTTTTATTTCAGTTTCATGCATAGATCAGATTGATCATTAATGCTTTATATTTGTGTCTCCGTCTCCGTTGATTTGCTTCAATGATTGTGCTATGCTTGCTTGTCTTTTTTTTTAGTATCGGATATGTTCTATAAATAAGGATTATGTCACAGTTAGATGCCTTAAATGTTCTCAAATCCCACAAGTTCCCAAAGTTTTACTGCGTTTATCTCATAAATTCGATAAATAAAAAAAACTCCTATTATATAGGATCTTCTCCAGATCCATATCGCCGCCTTCGACAGCATAATGGCGAACTATCAGTTGGTGGAGCGTGGAGAACAAAAAAGCAAGGCTATAGACCTTGGAAGATGGTTTTATTCGTTTATGGTTTTCCTTCAAAAATATCTGCATTACAATTTGAGCATGCATGGCAGCATTCTTATCAAACTAGACATATAGATCCGAAAGATCGATTAGGGACAAAGACAACTGGGAAAAGTATACATTACAAATTAGCCAATTTGAAACTACTTTTGAAATCGAAAAGCTTTATAAGACAAGGATTGAAAGTGGCCGTTTTAGATGAAAACCTGTATAATTTGTGGCTGGCGAATAAGTTTGGGATCGCTATTCCTGAAAGTATAATACTCAACTTAGATATTCATTTCGATGCAAAACTAGATGAAAATAATGAAGCCGAATCACAACCTGTACTAGTGCCAGGAGGTAACTATAATCAAATAAAAGCTGTTGTTAAAACCATTACGGAAAAAGAAGATGAGTATCTTCAACGATCATTAAGTGTTCTTGCTGGTGTTGAAGAACCTAAATGTTTTGCATGCAAGAAAAACATTGAACGAGGGCAGGCTGCCAGCGTATGCTATTACAAAGATTGCAGCACACCTTATCACTTTAATTGCTGGTCCCAGCATATTATTAAGGATATGGAAAACAGTAAAGACAATAATACCGTCGGCGAGTTGATACCGACAAAAGGTAAATGTGTTAAATGTGATATGATTAACTGGTGGACGACTGTTGTTAAAAATACCTACAGTATCTATAACGAGTTCAACTAAATTTTAGTTATATAGAGATTTATTTTTCAGGTAACAAGAAAAAAATTATATATATTAGACAATATATATCAACGGACAGTGTGCTTAAATGAACACAAACTAGCAAAAAAAGGTAAAATGAATCAGTATAAACGAAGAAATAAAAAACAAAAACAAAAACAAAAACAAAAAAATTACACAATCACAAGTATTTTAACCTAAGAATCGTAGATATTAACGTTTAACAGCTTCGGTTTCATTCTTCTTAGATTCAGTAACAGCATTTTCAGCTTCTTTGATTTCTTCAACTTCATCTTCAGTGATTTCTTCAATCTTTGGCTTTTCTTCTTGTTTCTCTGCAACAACAGGCTTAGCAGGAGTACTAAATCCAAATATTAGACTGATCAAAACGGCCCATAATCCGAATCCGACAACAAAAGAGCAAACAAAGACAACGGCATAGAAGAAAGCTTCACCTGGTCTAGCTGTTAAAGTACCAATTGGATCATCTCTCAAAGAAGCAACAAAATCAATGGCTGACTCAGAGAACAACTCAAATGCTTCCACAAGTTGTTGGTAAATCTCACCAAAGGCTGAATTCTCCTCAGTTGATTCAGTTTCTGGTGTTTCGGCTTCAAACTTGGCTTTAGGAGCAGCCGATGCAGCTTCTTCTTCTTCAATAGCTGCCTTTGGAACATATGTAAGGTTACCAATTTCTTCAGCTTCTTCAATTGAGTGACCTAGGTAGATATTATCAAACATGATTGAGTCAGTCATAGTCCATAATTCAAATCCTAAAGCTCCAATTGGCTCCAAGTTTGAAGGAGTTAAATCTTCATAATAATCAGGGTTTGGAACTTTAGCAGGTTCCCATGGTCCTTTATATGCAGGATTTTCAATTAATGGTGGGATCCATTTACCTTTGTAGTCAGGGTTTCTGATTCTTGGAGGAGTCCATGGACCACAACCATGCAATTCACATTCAGGATTGGCAATTTTTGGTGCTGACCATTCACCATCTTCTTCCTCATCCCAATAACTTGGCTTAACAGCATCAGGATCTGAAATCACTTCTTCTGCTTCTTCGTCCCAATCAGAAGGTTTAGAAGATGATGGATCATCAATCATAATTGGAGCTGATTCATCCCAATCATCAGGCTTTGTAGCATCTGGATCTGGAATGCTTTCTTCTTCAATCCAATCCTCAGGTTTAACATCATCGACATCATCAATTTCTTTAGGAGGAGACATGGCAAAGTAATGAGGATCTAGTAATGAACCAGCTTTAGCCACTTCTCCATTAATTCTAATTTCAAATTCTTGGTCAGGTTTGATGATTAATGTGTATAAAGTGGAAGTTTTGACAACTCTTGACATTGGTGGAATTCTTAAATGCTTTTCTTCATATTCTCCTGTATTTGGATTTTTTCTTCTAATGATAAAATGAACCTTGTTGGTCATACCACATTTATCAGGACCAAACATAACTTGATATGGAGAATCATTGTTAAATTCATTGTCAGCATCTGGTCCACCTTCAGCACTCAATAGTTTGATATAAGCACCACCACAGTCTAAACCTTTTTGCAACTTAACTTCATATTGTAAGACTAAAGCTTTGTCGGTATTATCAAATGGTGCAGGTAAAGGAGCAGTAATAGCATGATGAGCAGCTTCAGACTTGACAACTAGACCTTTGTCACCTTTAAAACCAGGATTGACTGTAGATTCTTCAACAGCCCATTCACCAACATATTCAAACTCTTCAGTACCCTTTTTAGTTGCATGCGACACTCTCCATCTTTGATCCCATCCATCACCGAATTGTTCAAAGAACGAATCTGTTGATAATTGTTTGTCATATGGCTTAAAAGGTGGGTGAGAGATATCGGCGTTGACAGTCAATGCCAAAGTTGAAGCAATTGTTGCTGCTGAAGAGGCTTTCGAAAATTTCATTGTTACTGGCAGACGATTGTGAGTTAGTAAGAGACAACTTACTAGAAGAAAAAGGGAAATAAAAGTACAACAAGACAAATCAACCAGCGTTCCAGTACTCTTTTAAGTTCTGGCTAACCTCGATTTCTCGCCGAGCAGCGATCTCAATGTTTGTTGGCCCCCCGGCCTGGAAATTGGAATTTTTCCAGAAAGAACCCAATGCTGTGAGCGGTGAGCTGTGCGCTGTGTGCGGCGGTCTCGTTTTTGTCTTCGTTTCTGTCAGACTGCCAGACTGCCTGCGCCGCCGAGCATTTTCGCAAACGTGGGCGATGGATGAAATACTGTTCTACAAACCGCAATTCTCTATAGTATATACATTATCTTTAAACATCTCAGTCAGTCAGTACAATGCTAGACAGTCTAATATATTCACTATGATCACGTGAAGAGTCATTGGAGCTCTGCTAGTTTGAGTGAAGGTGTTCACAAAATATCATGGCTTGCAGTCTATCCATGGGATTCTTGGCGACATCTCTTTATACAACAAGGATGCTTGATTGTCTTCTGACTGGGAGTATCTTACTCTCCGCCTTGATATGGATCTCTGGGTTATATCAAATCGATTGATCGATAAAAATGTAATATAAGACGTGCGTCGACTTCTAGGCTCCTTAGATCATATATAATTAGGAACAGGTACTCATTGAACAATTCATCAATCAAGGTTTCCAAATACTTTCAGGGTATCGTTTTGCATAGGCTGCTGTAATTCTTGGGATTAGTTTTGATATATTCTTCTTCTAGATCAACCAACACAGTCACAAAACGGTTACATTTTGCTGTTGCTACAGGACGTATAGTGTCAAATCTTGTACTCAACTTCTAATAGCATCATCCGATTACAGGAAAATTTTGTCAGTCATGAAGCATTCGAACTTTTATTAGAACTATATGGATCTATGACTGTAAAAGTATACGTAATAAGGGTTTTACTTCTCGCCCCTAGTGTAGCCTTCTAATATCAACAAAGTACGTAAACCCAAAAGTTGATTAATAAAAATGTGCCTCATCGCCAAATGGACCAAATTCCTATTGATAGATGAATTTGTCTCTTATGGGGGGTGCGATTTCGTAAATATGAAGTAGCTAGCGATGAGTAGTACTATTATTCATTGTATACACACAATTGCACCCCCGAGAACCTACTTTAAAATCCGGGGGGGTTTGGGTCATGATTCATGAGCTATAAGTTATAAGTAGTTGGACTACAAAGAGAGGAATGATGAATTGATGGAATCTGACTTCGATAATGTACACTTTTGATTGGAGGAGTTGGGTTCAGCCTTTCTGGCTAATCGGCAAACATTAAGGTATCCATTTTAAGAGCTTTAACAATGAGTAACTATAAGATATGTTTTAAATTAGCAATTTTTATTAAAAACCATAATAGAAAAAAAGCAAAAAAAAACACTAATAATAAATAGTGAGGACGAATTAAAATATGAATAATATTGAGCAAAGAAATCTTTAAGAAGTAAAAACAAAAAAAAAAATCGCTATGGATCTTTGCCATACAGTTTTCTATAAACGGTCTTCAAAGAGTCCGCAAATCTTTCAGCAGCTTCAACAAATTCATGAACCTCAGCAAATGAATAAGTAGCTCTGAACCCAATTCTATCCAAAGTTGGATCAATAATGAACCATTGGCCCTTAGCTAGTAAGACACCTTTTTCAACGTTCATATCAAAAAGCAAATCTTCCAATTTTTTAGCCCAATCAAGATCTGTTAAATCTTTATAAATATCCGGTTTTGGCCATCCAGACATAGTAATGTCAATCCATAAAAACATACCAGAACTTGGGTTGTTCCAGGAACATAATTTCTTTGGTAATTTTTGATCAAATTGTTCTATCATGTATTGTCTTCTGTAAGTGTAGTGCTCCTTCAAATGATCTAACCATTTTTCAAAACCATCCTCACCAGAAGGACAATCTTCCCATGATCTGATCAGTTCATGCAAGATTAATTGTGATGGAGCAGCAGAAGAATGAATACCAACTTCATTATGTCTAGTTAACTTGTCAATAAAGGTTGTGTTAGCAGTAACAAAGGAACATCTTGAACCAGGCATCAGAATCTTTGAAAATGAATCGAATCTAACAACTCTACCATCGGTGTCAAGTTTCAACAAACTTGGTAGTAATTCCTTTCCATCTCCACAATCCAATTGTAAATGGTAGTATGGATCATCTTCAACAATAATGATGTCATGCTTTTGGCAGACCTTATAAATGTCTTCACGTCTTTTCAAAGGCATAGTACAACCTAATGGATTTTGACCCACTGGCATTGTATAAAACAATTTAGGCTTTTTTAATGAATTGTTTGGGTGATATGTATCCCAATTAGTCATTAGATCATCAATACTTTCAGGAGATGCACCATCTGAATCAACTTTAACAGGAATAACTTCAAGTCTTAAAGGTCTGCAAGTTTCTAAAAATGCTGGATAAGTTAATTCCTCTGCTAAAATTGTATCTTCATTTGGATTACAGAGTAATCTTAAAATTGCTTCTAACGATTGAGTAGCACCGGCGGTAAGAAGTGAGTCCCAAGAATTGTAATTTGGTTTATGGAATTTTTCTATATGTTCACGACACCATGGATCTAAATAAGAAGTACCTCTACCTGAAGTGTATTGAGATGCTTCATATAATTTATCATCACCATCATCCATGTGAATTTTAACGTTGGAAGTTTTCTTAAAGTTTGATTGGGGAGATAAGAAATCAATAGAGACATTCTTGACTGGGAAACAGTCAGGATGTGGTAGACCAGCACCTAAAGATATGATTTTGCCAAATCTACCCATCATCTTCATGACGGATGGCTCTCTGAGTTTTCCTTCTTCACTTAAATAGTTATCCCAATCAATGGTCATTGCAAATCGGTTCTAATCAGTAGGTATAATATGAAACGCGTTTAGTATAATAGATAAGGTTTGAGGCTGAGATATGAGATATGAGATATGAGATACGAAATATCACAACAAGTACCAGTAACGATGAGTGTATTAAAAAAAAGAGGACGAAATAAAAACAATAAATCTTCCTAGCATGAACACAACAGTTTTGGATCAAGTGGGACAAAATGTGGTGTATTTATAGGAAAGTGGAATCAGAGGGGGAAAGAAGTAGGAGAAAAAAAAATCTGTTCTATAAAAATAACCGTTGTATATGTGACTCTATCAATGCTGGCTGAAGACTGGCGGGCGGACTTGAGATATTGTGACTAATCGAGTAATAACGGCGGATAAGTTATGATTTTGACGCAAAAGGAATCTGCCGATATGAATGGACGATCAAATCACTATGATTGGTTAGAAACATGGTTGCCAGATGTTCATAAGGACGTTTGAGATTAAGGCATTGATAACAATAGCAAGACAACTGTTTCCACTAACAGTAGGCGTTGTCCTGCTCTTGCTGTTAGTGGACCCTTTTTTGGGTTTCTCCCGTGAGCGCCGGGTGGACTGGCAGTGGGAGTGGGAGCGGCACAGTGCACGGTGCGCGGTTCACGGTGCACCCCCTGCTCCATGGGTCCATGGCTCATAATATATGGGTGATTATGAAATTGATTATGTATTTTTGCCCCACCTGCCAGCTTTCGCCGCCCCCGTTTGAAGTTTTGCCATACTTTATTTATACTTTGTCTTTTTGCCTTTTGGCAGTAGTTTTATGTGTCACGTGAGATATTTATGCTTTTATCTTTTCTCTGCACTTTAAGCGTGCGTACGTAAGCTATACAGTTTTGAGCTGTGTACATACATAATTTTACAATTTACATAAGTGATAAATAATTTATAGCATATACGTGGTTATCGTCATATCAAAATATTGGCGCGCGAGAGTTGTTCGCTCCAGGCCGAAACATCTTTACATTCGATGATATCCATGGCACAGATCCGCCTTCTGGTCGCAACAGCTGCTTTAATATATACAAAGTTACAGGTTGTAATTTCACCCATAATTACGGTCTCTTCTCTTTTGACACCGCTTGCCATCTTACTACTAGATACGTTTATTCTTGCCTAGCATTATTGACAATTAGTTTAATTGGTTTTTATAAGAGCTTTTTTGACTTTGATTTCTCTTGTAACTCCCATTGGTTAACCCCTCCTATTGTTTGTGTGTGTTCCTCTTTTGTCACATATAACCTTAGTTACTTATCTATATACCTTAGTTTGATCTTGTTATTTTCAACATACATCATTTAATTCACCCTGGTTTTTGGTCATTTACTACATAAACATTTTCATATATATATTTACCATCTTCATCTTTACTGCCATTTTCATTTTTAATTCTCTACAATGTCCAATTACCAAGAATATACAGAAGAATTGAACGAATTGAATAAGCAATTCAAAATTCAAAATCCTTCCGATATTTTACAATTTTGTTTTAATCATTTCAATAAACGTTTACTAGATCAAAGATCATCATTATGGAGTCAGAAACAACAATTCGAAGCCTCAGGATTTAATCCTTTCCCATCTTTGAAAGAGTCTACGGAGAAAGAAGAAAGATCATCAGTCCCATTTTTCAAGACTCCATTTGGTGATAATGACCCTCATACTATACATTCACATGATGAGCCTCCTTCATCATCAACTGAAACACAACCATCAGATCCATCATCAACAACAAAATCAGCAAATAAATTGTTTAAAGGAGATTTCGGTAACGAATCTTCAACTTCTGCATTTAATACTACAGTTTCTCCATTCGGTTCTAAATTTATTCAAGATCCAAACGATCCATCAACCCCAACTGCCTCTTCTGACCCATTTGGAGCTAGAAAGACTTTCAGACCAGGTGCAGGTTTTGCAGCTGGTATTGCAAAGACATCACCAATGAATTTTAATGCCAATAGAAGAACCAGTGTGTCTGCTGAAGCCTTAAACCCGGATACTTTTGGTAATGATGATTGGAAACCACCTGTTCATCATTTCTCTCAAGCACAATTAGAAAGATTGAACGAAAGTGTTGCAAAGAATTTCTTGTTTTCTCAATTGGATGAAGAATCATTGAAAACAATTATCTTTGCATTGGAGGAGAAAAGGGTTGCTAAAGGTGTTGAAATTATTAGACAAGGTGATGAAGGTGATTTCTTTTACGTTGTTGAATCTGGTGTTGTTGATTTTTATGTCAATGGACAAAAAGTTAATACATCAGGACCTGGTTCATCATTTGGTGAATTAGCATTGATGTACAATTCTCCAAGAGCAGCTACTGCAAGTGCTGAAACGGATTGTATCTTATGGGCTTTAGATAGAATGACTTTTAGAAGAATTTTATTGGAAGGAACGTCGAAGAAGAGATCGATGTATGAAAATTTCTTAAAAGAGGTGCCTGTTTTAAAGAGTTTATCATCTTATGAAAGATCTAAATTAGCTGATGCATTAAATACTGAAACTTATCAAGTTGGTGAAAATGTTGTCAGTGAAGGTGAAGCTGGTGAGAATTTCTATTTCATTGAAAGTGGATCTGCTGATGTTTTGAAAGGTGGTGATACTGTTGTTAAGAAATTAAACAAAGGTGATTATTTCGGAGAATTGGCATTATTGCATGATTCTCCAAGACAAGCTACTGTTAGAGCTACCACTCCATTGAAGGTTGTTACATTAGGAAAGAGTGGATTCCAAAGATTATTAGGCCCTGCAGTGGAAGTTTTAAAATTACAGGATCCTACTAAGCATTGAATACAACAGACTTCTTTATGTGACTTCTAGTGTGTTTTACGTGTTTTTTGTCCTTTTTGTTTTTTTGTGTTTAAATTTTTTTTTTTATTTTTTTTTTTATATTCTAATTTCTTCTCTTTAGTGCCTTTTTTTGTCACTTTATTATTTTTTTTTTATTATTCTTATTTTATTATTTTGTTATTTATCTGATTTTCACCTTATTATGTTGGTTTTTGTTGTTTTTTTTAACCTCGATCGAAGCTTTTTTTCCCCTTTCCATTTATAATTACTATCATTATTACTATTATTATTATATATTATTATTCTAAGTGATAGTAATATATGTTTATGTCTTTTCACAGTAGGAAATATTGGCTCAATGCTATATTTTACTGTTTATATTTTATTTTACTTAATATTAACATGGATTCTGATGTCATATTTCACAAATAAAGGCTGGTATTTTTGTTTTATTTATTTTTATTTAGCCTTTCTACCGCAATTATCGCCAACTTATATACATGTACATATATAAACTATAATCAGTTTAGTTAGTTAGTTATTTCCAATGGTTACAATCCGGTGTAATAACCACGTTGGGAAATCATCCAAGTGATACTAAGTGTACTAACCACTAAAGGACCTAATAAACCTTTACCGAATTTAGCAGTACGATAAACAAACCATTCTAAACCAAAATGAATAAAAGCTAAATAATAAGAACACATACAAATTTGATAAACTTGAGGATTGTTAATATAATAAGCACAATAACCACGAACTATACTTGACATTAAAGTCCAAGTACCAAAAGTTCTAGCTGATAATGGTGTCACTTGTTCCGGTTTTGCTTCATAAACTTTTTTCGTTAGTGCAATATTTGTGTACGTTTGAATTGAATTGAAGACTGACACAGCTGATATGAATAATAACCATTTTGGAAGTAACCCTGATTGTTGTGGTAGGTATGATGCAAGTGAGTCAATTGATAAAGACATGATGATTAGTTTGGTGGTTCACCGTTTTTGTAATTGACTTGGAGGATTTTAAAAATAAAAGTAGTATAAATATATATGTAGATCAATATGTAAACGAACACAGACAGATCAGACCAGAGACAGAGAGAGAGCTAAACGAGGGATCTATCGATCGGGGTGCATCGATCTACTGGTTTTCTAATTATTTCAAAATCGGGTCATTGCGCCTTTGCACCCCCTAAGAGAAAACTCCGCTACAACCAGCTAAGCTGTTCACATATCTCTAAATAGCTCTCTCTCTTTATAAGCTATCAGGTGTATTTCAGATACTGTTTATTTCCTCAATTGTGCATAATTTAGTATCAATTGTGCGTCTATTTTCAATTGTACAACATGGTATGTAAATTGTATTCAATTTATTTTTATTTATTATTGAAAGGAATGATGAAACTAACTATAGAACAAACATATTACTACTACAGTCTGACGAAGCATTTGACGCATCATTAGATCTTCTTAGAAGGTTAGATCCAAAGAATATTACAGCCAATTTAAATAACATTTGTAGATTACAACCTGATTTAGCAGAAGAATTATTATCATCCGTGGATACACCATTAGATGTTTCACGTTGTTTAACAAGTGGTAAGAATTTCTTATGTTGTGATTATAATAGAGATGGAGATTCATATAGATCACCATGGTCTAATACATACGTTCCATCAATTTCCGATGATGATGAAGCACCACATCCAAGTAAACATTTAAGACAATTGGAAATTTTTGCTAATGATTCGTTTGATATTTACAGAGATTTATATTATGAAGGAGGTATATCGAGTGTTTATCTATGGGATTCAGAAGAAGATGAAGATGTTGATTCAAGTGGTAAGATTGGATTTGCAGGTGTTGCATTATTTAAAAAGGCAGTTGATGGGGATTCTAAATTATCTGGTGAATCAGGTTCATGGGATTCAATTCATGTATTTGAAATATTACCAAAATCAAATGGAATAGCAACTTATAAATTAACATCAACTGTTATATTAGATTTATCAACAGGTAATGATTTTGATATTTATTTAAGTGGTAATTTAACAAGACAAAATACAAAAGATTTACAATTTATTGATTCTTCATCTCATGTTTCAAATATTGGATCACTTGTTGAAACAATGGAATCAGGTTTAAGAAATATGTTACAAGAAATATATTTCAGTAAGACAAAAGATATCTTAGGTGATATTAGATCTGTTGAGAAAGTGGATTCAAAGAATGAAGAAAAAATAAAGCATCAAGAATTGATTAACAATTTCCAATCTTTATAGTTATAAAAGAAAAGTAAGTAAAAGATAATAAATAAACAAACGAATATTATAAGCGTAGCTAGCAGATGTAGACAAATATAAAATACTAAAGCAAACAAACAAACAAACAAACATGATACGATCTATAAATAACCCATGTATAGAATGTGCAAATTACCAGCAAATTATGTAACCGGCCCGCCACCGAGCGCTCGCCGGGCAGCCAGGCGAGATTCTCTCTTCTGCTTCTCCCTCCCTCCCTCCCTCCTGAGTCCTGACACGCTCACCTCACCGGCCATCCTCCAATCATTGACACACTCAGACGGCAAGATGGACACACAGCCATCCATCAAATTACAACCACTCAAAGTTAATAACTATCCATCACTGTACTTTTATCAAGTGATGCTTGGCTGTACTCTGAGGCGGTCGTCATATATATATCCATATATATATTCATCTAATATTCATTCATTCGTTCGTTTGTGTGGTGGTGGTGGTGCAACTCTACTTTCTGAAACAGATTTGACTCACTCAAGAAATTAAAGAAAAAAGAATTAAAGCACAGGCACATATACATAAATAATCAAAAGCTAAGTATATAGGATCTACAAAATATCAAGATTATTATGAGATTCATCTAAGCTTTATTATTTATCATCTTAAAATAGTTTCTATAATATATAAATCAATCACATCACTACTTGGAGATTTTGAAATTCTAAATTATTATTGTTAATACTACTACTACTCGACAAGTTTACAGAAAACGGGAAGAGGTTGAGCTTTTGTTTGTTTTTTAAAAAAATTATTAATATTATAGGCCATAATAATACATACTGTTTTTCAAGTAACTCTTTTGTTCATATTAAAATCTTGAAACAGTTTTGGAACATAAATTGGAATTTTTATTGAATATTGATCCATCCATTAATAATAAAAGGAGAAGATAGAAAAGGAACAGAGAGAGAGAAAAAAGGAAATATTTTGAATATGGCTACATCAACATTGAAAGTATCATCGGTATCAAGAGTATACGCTGATGTTAATAGCAATCGACCTCAATTATATTGGGATTATGAAAATGTTTCAATATCATGGGGATCACAAACTAATTATGAAATTACGAAAAAAGTAGGTCGAGGTAAATATTCTGAAGTTTTTGAAGGATATCAATTACCAATTGGATCAAAAGTTATAATTAAAGTTTTAAAACCAATTAAAAGGAAAAAAATTAAGCGTGAAATTAAAATATTACAAAATTTAGCAAATGGTCCTCAAATAATTGAATTACTTGATGTTGTTCGTGATTCAATTTCTAAAACACCAGCTTTAATATTTGAACATGTTAATAATATTGAATTTCGTATATTATATCCTCAATTATCAGATATGGATATACGATATTATATGTATATGTTATTACAAGCATTAGATTACTCTCATTCAATGGGTATAATGCATAGAGATGTTAAACCTCATAATATTATGATTGATCATGATCAACGAAAATTAAGATTAATTGATTGGGGTTTAGCTGAATTTTATCATCCAGGTGTTGAATATAATGTTAGAGTTGCATCAAGATATTTTAAAGGACCTGAATTATTAGTAGATTACAGACTTTATGATTATTCTTTAGATATTTGGTCTTTTGGTGCTACGTTAGCTTCAATTGTATTTAAAAGAGAACCTTTCTTTCATGGTAAATCAAATACTGATCAATTAGTTCAAATTGTGAGAGTATTGGGTACCGATGACTTATATCGTTATTTGAATAAATATGGCTTAGTATTAGGTCCAGAATATGAAGATTTAGGTCATTATGTAAAGAGACCTTGGATGAGATTTATCAATTCTAATAATGAACATTTGGTAGGTGATGAATTGTTAGATTTCATTGAAAAAGTATTAAGATATGATCATATGGAAAGATTATCTGCTAAAGAATGTATGGAACATGATTATTTTAAACCAATTAGAGAAAAATTAGCAAAAGGTGAATTATCAACCGATGATTCTATGCAGTAATGTTGTTGTGTGTGTTGTTTTTTTTTTAAATTTATCTTGTTTAGTTGATTTTGTTTATATTTCCTGTGGGATGAGGGTTTTTCAAAATATAAAAAAAAAGAACAGAAGAAAATGAGAGAGAGAGAGAAATAAAACAAAGAAAAAAAGAATATAGGTAAGGAAATCAAAACATATTAATAATTTGTGTTTTTTTTTACTACTCTTTCTAGAAGGTGTTTATTTATTTTGTTTGTTTTTATTAGGTTTTATATGTTTATTCTTTCCTTTCCATAATATTGCTTTATTTGTTTTTTCTTTTCAACTTTTCTGTTTTTACGTACGTGTGTTCAGTGTTGGTTTTTTGTTTTTGATTTTAGTTTGTTTTTGTTTTTGTTATGTTGTGTATGACATTATATTTAATGAGATTTAAAAATATATAATTTTTTTTTAATAGATGAAAT
Organism: Ogataea ovalis; assembly: GCA_030556425.1. Classification (NCBI taxonomy): domain Eukaryota; kingdom Fungi; phylum Ascomycota; class Pichiomycetes; order Pichiales; family Pichiaceae; genus Ogataea; species Ogataea ovalis. Next base: position 468,602 of record JAKTTZ010000011.1, read on the forward strand.
CATTTCAAGTAATGTGGGATTCTTATTGAGAATTAAAAAAGCTTGAAGTATTTGAATTCTATTATTAATTAAAATTTTATGATGTTCATAAACAGAGTTAAATCCAATTTTTAACAATTGATAAAATAATTTCAAAAGAACTTGCAATAATACTTGAATTCTAGAATAATTTCTAGGAATGAATACTTTACCTCTTTGAGTAAATTTATAAGATGATTTATAAGATTCAATTAATTTCAAAGTTGCAGAATTATATCTCAATTCTTTTAAATAATTATCACCATCATCATCATCATCCTGTTGCCTTTGAGCTAAAATTAAATCTTGAATAAATTCCATTACTTCTAAAATCTTACAAAGGATGATGGAATCACAACTATGTGATAATTTCACACTGGTTATATAGAAATTAACCAAGATTTTATAGATTGGTATCATTAATTCTTTGTGAGATGAAAGATTACTTATTAAAAGTAACTTTAACCTTGAACTAAGTCTACTATTTGAATCTGTAAGCCAATCAATAGTAAACATTTTAACTCGATCAACTATGGATCTCATTGCTTTTAAACTAGATTTACAATTAAGATTCGTGATATAAATCAACATGTTTGTTATACATGTCAACTGCTTGAAAGTTAACTGTGATTGAACTGATCCAACAAATGATTTTTCTGTACAATCATGATCTAATCCTAATATATTGAGTATTTCATTATGCTTAGAAGGAAGTTTAACTTTCACATCAGGATGATTTTTCAATTTTATATTTACTCTTTGTGAATTGCGTGGTTTTACCCTTTTGGGAGATAATGTGGGGACATTTAGACCTCTCTTTCTATCAAGTTTGAGTCTCAATAACCGGATAAAGCCTGAAAAAAACCAGATAAAAGTTAGTAGAATTATTTCTTTCTTAGGATTGAATACACGAATAAAACGTAAAAGGTTGTGTCTGCTCATACTATTTAATTTGGTGATTTTCGTTTGCCTTTTGAAATTGAGAATAACTAACAAAGCCTATGTTGCTTCATTTTTTTTTTTTTTGCAATGTCAGTACTTTGCTCAGAATAACGCGATGGAAATCTGGAATTATAGTATAATGTAGAATAGAGGTCATCATCTTACAATTGCAGTATCTAAGTCATTAGAGTAAGGGACTTGCAACATGGTTGTAGTGAACTAGACAGAAAGACAATAAGCGTGGGCTTTGAAAAGAGGAGAGGAGGAACTGTGCTCTGTGGAATACCCTTGAGTGTTTTGCAATTATTAATTCAGGAAATTGATTGCTTGGAAGAGACAAGCAAGCCAATATGAAGCAATTGCAAAAAAATGCTCAGCCAAGTGGTATTCAAAGATCAAACAACTAGTCGTAAGAAACAAGTGATAACTAATTAACATACGAACAAGACAAGACAAGACAATAATCACCATCCCATGATCCCTCCCACGCAGCCAAGAGTCAATGCGAAGAACAAGAAGCGAGACGGTCACAAACCCGCCGCGCTGATCGATGCCGATTTCCCGCCCCGCCATGCAAATTTGCAAACAACGAGAAATCAGAGATAAAAGAACTGCTTCCCGAGGCCCGCGGAGATGAAAAATCGCCAACCGGCTTCCGTTTCGTAGTTGGCGTTTTGTTTCCGGCCGTTTCTGATTCTCTAACCGTTTTGCTTTTTATTTTTTTTTTTTTCATTTTGGTTTGTTTCTACAAATCTTGATTTTTCAATCATCTTTGATATTCTATTATTATATTATTATGTATACAGCTCGTATGTTTTCATAATTAGTACTTACTCTCCTTCTTTACATTTGATTCCATTGAGATCTACCTTTTAGTGATCATGCAATAAATATGGGGTGGAACTTGTAGAAGCCTGATGGAGATGCCCGTTAAGTAATATTATAATATTAACTCCATGTAGACTAGACAATTTGCATTTGTGTATCTCTTGAGTCCTCGTCTGCACACTGCTCAATCGTTCGTATTTATGATACAGTGAGTGAGTGATACTGTTAACAACACTAAATTTAACTTCTATATCTCGTGTATTTTTCTTCGGCGATGATGAAATGTGAAAGAAATTCATTGTGGGTTTTATCATTTAGCAAGTATAGAGTTTTGATCTACGAATTAGCACTTGTCTTGTTTCTTTCTGTTCATGGATCGATAGTTTGCTTGCGTATTATTTATAATATAAGTGTTTTTATTAGTTCTTTTTTACATTACTTTTTTGTGTTAAAAATCCTGATCTTGTAGCAGCATAAATTATTTACGGACTTTTGTTGACTGTTTTGTAATAAGTAAGAGCACTCCACGACACCCATTTCAGTGCAATCGATCATGACTAACTTCTCACGGTTGTGTTAGCTGCATATCAATTATTCAAAGCAAAAAGTCGCCTACATACTCTGTTTAATTAATCAGTTTTAAAATATTTAGTAAAAGCATGGACTAAAAAAGTCTTGGAAATTCTTGGTATGAATTTAATTATTTAGCAAATATTATCTGTTTTTCCTTTACCTCGCCAAGACCAGAGTAACCGGACCGGGAATTCATCTTAATACAGTACTAATACTAAATAGTAGAGCTTCAATCCAGCGGGCAACAGTAGCATGCAGGTGCAAAAGTGCATTGTGCACGTCTCGGTCACTGGAAATTTCATGGCAAGAACAACATGTGAAGCTTCAAGTCCTTGGAATGTAGGAGCAAAAAAAACGTTTAAATGTCTCTTATAACTACAGTATATACTAAATTTAATCAACACTTTTAATAAAATAAACACAACAAGATGTATCTATCATCTACAAAGTAATATAAGTATGCACGATAAAAAGAAATTGCAAGTTGCGGCTACGGGAGAAGCTTTCTAGCCGCGGTAGGGGTTCCATTTAAATTCAAAAACGGTTTTCGAAGGGCTCGAGCTATAATAGGGGAACAATTATAGTTGTTACGTGGGTACTGTCATTGCCAGCTACTGTTAGGTTGTTAGGCTGTTACTCTGTTGCTGGCGCAGTTGACCGTACCGAACCTCCCGAATGTTTGCCTTGTTATTTATTTTGTAAAGGGTACAATTAATGCTTCAAAGTTCCTCCCATGGCAAGTTGCTGCCGATAAGAGTTTGATACCGGCTTTGATGTTTGAGTGTGAATACAAGTCCTGTAAAGTGGGACAAATGTTCGGCTTTGATCGAAAGCCTGTGTGGAATACAAGGGATGAGGCATCAAGGAGATCATGGGGATCATGGGGATCATGAGATGGCATTAGTTAGTTAAAACTCTTTAATTTTACTCTATAGCTAAAAAAAAAAGAGTTATATAATTTTGTAAAGTAATTAAAATTATGGGTCATTCATGAAATAAACTACAATATTCTTTCTAAATATTTTAACACAAAATTGTAAATTGAATTTATGACGAAATTGTTTTTGGTTTATTTATATCTTTGACCCACAATATTTACATATTATCATTCTATGATTTCATAGACAAGTAGTACTATAGTAGTAAATACAATTATATATAGTTTACGATTACGAATATCAAAGTTATCTCGTACAAGATATCGTAAGATACGAGTAGCAAATCTCTCAAATGGACAATTACAGAACAAAGAAGTGGGCGGTATCAAAGCCAGTTTCTATTGATATCAATATATCCAGAAGTTCAAAGGGTATCTATCCCTCCGGGAGAATCCCTAATCCCTGCTGAAGGAACTCCCCTCACCGGGGTCACCCACCCACCCATCCACCCAGCCTACATGCCTCTCCCACATACACACAAAGTAAAAAGAGCAAAAAAAGGACACACAGAGTTTCATTCCCGTGCACAGCAATAAAACATAAGGATTCCAATTTTGTATATAGGGATTCTCCGTTACATGGTCATCACCCCCTGACGTTGTATTCCTACTTCCATTGCATTGCTGATAACAAATCAAACTCTAATATTAGTAAACATATTTAGATAATATGTACTAACTAAAGTAGGACAAATAGAATACTGACCTCGAAGATCAACAACAACTATCAATCGCTTACAATAAGAACAAAAGATGATTAAAAAGTTCAGCCTAAATCAGCGTTCTCATGCATCAATATTTGTTGTTTTTATTTACTTCTAAGTACTTAATCTTGCTAAAAATGATTGAATAAGAACAATCTATTATATTTCCCCTTCACGCGGAAAGCTACAACCTACATACGCACGTCGCCTTCCTGTAGATTGAGAGTCATCCGGACTGAACTGGAGTACAACTAATTATCAAAAGCTCTTTAATCCTCATATCCCGGAGTAAGTACTAAGGACTTCTCCATTTAAAATATATATAATTAAATATATATTCACAGCTTGCCGATTAATAACGAGCATTTACGCGGTTACAATATTTCGGGCAAAGCGAGTGAGTAAGGATGAAACCCAGGGCCAGGAGTTAGTGAAGTAAAACAGCCAGCCGGTGAAGGAAAGTAAAAAACACGCATAATACAATATGCAATTCATCAAATAAAAAAGATTAAAAGTGAACAGGGTGAAAGTACTGAACACTCAATACGAGGAAGAACAAGGCAAGGCAGGAGCAAAAAGATGGCCGAATTGAGAATAAATCGATATGCACATTCAATGCATGATTGTTTCCGATTGAATCACTTTTGTTAGCAAGTTAACCTATTAGTTATCCCTGGTAGACTCCACTGGCCAGGCACTGGGCAGGCAGGTAGGCTGGCAAGCAGGCTGGCACTGGCACTGGCACCGATGTCAAAAACAAATTGATATTCTCTCTTTTTTCTTTTTGCCGCCTATCGCAATAGATAACAACTATAAATTAACTGTTTTCGATTGAAAATAAAGCCATCTACTGAATCTATTATTTTTCTCGTAAGCAGAAGTATTGTTTCTTTTTTTTTCCCTCCTTTTTTTTCTGCCTTTTTATCTGGATACAGATATATATATATTAGGTTTTTTCCACTATCTTTTCTACCGACAATCTACTTGATTTAAATTTTCCATTCGTTAACATTATTCATTCCTTACTTTTCTTCGAAAACAAGAAAATCGTTGCTAGATATTATTATCCTTTTCTATTAAAGAACGAAGAAACATAAGATGTCTGATAAAGATTCTCAACAGGAAAAAGCTGAGTCTACAGCTATCTCTCCGGTGGTTTCAAAACCATTAGAATTGGCTAACATGCTGTCAGATCCAATCGAAGCTTCTGTTTTATTCACAACCGAGAATCCATACCATCCATTTAATTGGCCAATTACTCAAAAGTATTTAGTCGTTATCTTCTACTGTTCTTTACAAGTTTTCGTTACTTTAACCTCAACTACATACGTTGCTGCTGAATATTTGGTTGAAGAAAACTTTGGTGTCGATGCACAAGTCGCTACTTTAGGTCAATCTATGTTTATCTTAGGTACTGCAATTGGTCCTGCTTTCTTAGGTCCATTATCTGATATTGGTGGTAGAAAATGGGTTTACGTTTTCTCAATCTTCTTCTACACAATTTTGAATTTTGGTAAGTATTATAATTTTATTAACTATATTAACTATAAGTGGGTGAATATGAAAAAAAAAAAAAAAAAAAAACATACGGAAAAATACGCTTGCAGCCGTTAGCTAACGGTTTGAAATTTTTTCACTATTTAATGTGCTCTCCTTTTTTTTTGTTTGGTCTCCCAAACAATAACATTGAACATGACATAACAAGAGGAGGGAATTTTTAAAGACATATGCAAATAAAAAAGGAAAAACAAACAAGTAATGCTGCTGATGAATTACCAATTCTGTAAGATATTAACTAGACCAATGACAGTTGGTATTAATGAAAGGTGCTTGACTCGTTACCTATCTATTGAAGTTCGGCATTCGCATTGTTTAGCGCTCACCGTTAACATTTTGCACAGCCCGATTAGAAATAGCGAACAAAGCGGTTTGGTTTTTCTTGGGTTTTCTTGGGTCTTGTGCGGCAGGCTTGTTTTTCCGGTGCGTCTATGAATTTCCGATCATTAATAATAATAATAATAATAATAATATATAATTCATTTCATTTCATTTATCCACTTAGCTTTGAATAATTTTTGATATATTTTGATTATTTTTTTACTAACATGTTTATTGTTGTTGGTGGTTTATTAACTACCGATATATGATAATTATTATCTTTTAGGATGTGCATACCCATTAAACATGCCAATGTTGGCAATCTTTATGTTTTTAATTGGTTTAGCTGGTTCAACTGCTTTATCTAATGTTGCAGGTACAATTGGTGACTTATTTGGTAATTCAGATGGTGCTTCTCAACCAATGGCTTTATTTGTCTTTTCTGCTAATGCAGGTCCATCAATTGGTGGTGTTGTTGGTGAAGCTATCACTGAAAATTCATCATTAGGTTTTAAATGGATTTTCTTAATTAATGTTATTATTGGTGCTGCCTATTTCATTGCGCTGATGTTTATTCCAGAAACTTTACCAAGAGTTGTTATTCCTGAAAGAATGGCAGTTGAAGGTAAATCTGTTCCACCTGTTGTTATTAGAGAATTAAAATATTTTGCTCAAACTATTACTGGTAAGAAAGCTGATTTCCTTGCAACTGTTAATGAAAATGAAGATCCAAATAATGCTGTTACAGTTCAAACTATGGATGTCTTAAATGAAATGAAATTCATTCTGATTATGGCTTTAAAAATGATGGTTACTGAACCAATCATTATCTTTTTAGGTTTATTTAATGGTTTCGCTTATGGTTTATTATTCTTGTACTTAGATGGTATCTTTGATGTCTTTGTTTATAACAATGGTTTATCATATATGGGTGCTGAATTAACTTATTTAAATTTCGTTGTTGGTGTTTCAGTTGTTCTTTGTATTGTTCCAATTCAAACATGGTTATTTAGAAAAGATAGATTAGCTAACGAAGGTATTCCAAGACCAGAAGCAAGATTTAAAGTTTCATTAGTTACAGTTTGGGGTTTCCCAGCTTCATTATTCTGGTTTGCATTTACTTCAGATGGTTCAGTTAATTATTGGTCACCAATTGTTGCTGGTTTTGTTTTAGGTATTGCAGATCCATTATTATGGTTAGCTATGTTAAATTATATTATTGATAGTTATTCTGAATCTGGTTTATCAAATTCTGCCATTGCAGCTTTCACAATTCCATCATTTGCTATTGCCGCTGCTTTAGCTCACGCTGGTGTTGCTATGTTTGATAATATGTCAACTACTTGGGCTTTCGCTACTTTAGGTTTCATTTCTATCGGTGTTGTTGTCTTAGTTTACGTTTTCTACTTCTTTGGTACAAGATTAAGAGCTGCTTCCAAATTAGCTAGAATTACAGGTAAATAAGTAATAAAGTTAAGTTGTTATACGCTCTATATATAACAATAGCATCGCATCTCTAGTTTTTTTTATCTTTCTTGATTTTTGTTTTGTATAGCTATAAAGTATATATATATATATATATATACGTATATATTTGATTCCCTTTCGTTATATTTTTCTTAATGTGAAAATTCTAATACTTTGTCCTTTCTTTTATAAAACAAAAAAAACTTCAGTGAAGTAAGGTAAAAGAACATATATATATATATATTATATTCTCCCCCCGCTTGCACAGAAACAAGAAGCATGAGAAGCGCTGAACAAAGAGCTGACAATGCATTGCAAGTTGCTAGCAATCAAATCAGAAAAAGAAAAAAAAATGGAATCATTGTACACGTGACTAAATTTCGATTTAATTTGTGAACCTGTAATATAAATAATTCTGCTGTCTCAATTCCGTAATTAATACTACAGTACCTTCCAGTCGTGCTATTAACTATAAATTAAATAGAATATAATATAATATAATTAAAGTATAAGATTCGATGATTCTATGTGTTCTATCTAATTGAACAATAATAGAATACACTAGGTAAAACTAAATAAAAACTACCAAGTCACCTACAGACTACGACATGTCCGTCTTCACAACATCTCTACACTTGATTCGATAATATCTTACATATTATACCGAACAGCCACAGGGCACAGGCCCACACATCAACACAGCACAACACAGCGCACAGCAGCACAACTACAAGGGCACAGCTTATATCTCATAAGTTACAAGGCCGTGAAGAGAGAAATGAGATAAGCGGGCCGGCAAATTTCAGGAGCACTCAGACAGGTCGTGAGCGTGCCATATTATCGACACAAATGCTACCGCCAGTCTCAAACTCCAGGGCCTGCCAGTGCCCGTTCCCGTGCCCGTGCCACATAGAGGCTCGCAGTTCCTGGTTGTCTGGTGCCGTGGTATACGTCGTGCGTTCGTGTGTGTATTTGTGTGTGGTGCGTACGTGGCTGCTGCTGCTGCTGCTTCTACTGATTGCCGGTGGCCATGGGGAAAGGGCAAGGGCAAGGAAAGGCAAGGAAGACGGAGGACGGAGACGGAGGCGCGGAAGGGCCAAGCAGAGGGGGGGGGGGAGGGAGGCAGGGAGTGAGAGAGCCAAGCAAACAAAAGAAGGAAATTTGGAGTGGAATATTGCATTGATTGAATGGCCTGCCTGCCTGCCTGCCTGCCAGTGGCCAGTGGGCCACCTGCGACTCCCGCCTGCCCTTTCAGCAGCGCGGATTCCAACTGCGGTGGTTAATAGACATGGAGGGAGGGAAGTGTTTGCTTTGTTTGGTTTGTGTGTTTGACGCTATTATAAAGCATTGTCCACTACAAGTGACTCTTATTACAGCTTTGATGTTGATGGTTCTGTTAATTGTTTAATTTTATTATATCACCCATAGCTATATCGATCTAATCATTTATCCTTTTGGAAATTGCAAGCAGCCTATTTCATTTTGTCTTGTCTTTTTTTTTTTGTTTGTTTTGTTTGCTATATATCGTTGTGGTTTTTCTATTGAACTGTTTGTGCTTCTGTGATTTGATTGCCATTTTAATTCAATTCATAGTCATATACATATATACGTATATACGTCTCTCTCTCCCTTTCTCTCACACACCTGATATATCGTATAAAGAGAGCACAAACACACACGATTGATTCATCACATTTGATTTGGAGTTAGTTTAATTGTCAACACTTTAATAAGTTGTCTCATAGCATCCTACTTGTTTTTATCAACAAGTTTATACTTTATTCCTCTATTTACATTCAAGCATATTCTAATAATTTTAACTTTATTTGAGATATAAGTTAAGTAAAATCTCAAATCTTGTTTTCAATCATCTTCTTTCATCTTCATCTTCATCTTCATCTTCTTTCATCATACATCTAATTCATTTTTGTACGCTTTTATTCGTTATTGTTTAGCGTTTGCTTGTCTTTCTAACTTAATCAATTGTTTCTTTTCCTTACTTTTCTTTTTTTTCTCTCCAGTTTAATCCAATTATTCTTTTCTTTTTCCACTTTTTGTCTTTTTGCCTTTCTCCACAGATTACATCATATTCAATTTTTGCTTCCAATCTTAACAGATAGCTTAATCTATTATTAATTCACTACAATTCATAGGATTATGGATAACGCACATATTTTCAAACGAGATTATCAATTAGGTCAACAAGATCATACAATGGATCAACAAAATCAATTTTCTACAAGTCATCAACAAGTCTTGACAGGTATACAACAAATGTCTTTACCACCATCTAATTCTCAGCCTCCATTAATGTCAACATCATCATCATCAGCAACTAATACATCAACATCTCCTGAAGCTCCTCGACTTGCATCAAGACTCTCAGCATCGCATACACATCAAAGATTACCATCACTTTCATCTCTCGCTCAATCAAATACTTCAACTATAGGTCAAAATCAAAATTTACATTCTCTTCCAGGTCAAATCTCTAGACAATATAGTGCTTCAGATCTGGAATTGACACAAATAAAGAGACATCAAACTGAAAATTTAAATCATCAATTTCATCATCAATCTGTTCCTCCTCCAACTGCAAATAATGTCGGTCAATTTAAAAATCCTTGGTTTAATCAATCACAATCTTCAAATCCAACAACATCAACTCCTCCATTCATACAATCAAATCAAAGTGTATCGGCTCAACAAAGGTTACCATCATTAGGAACTAATTTAACTATGACTGATCAATATTCTCCTCTCTTAATACAAACACCAACTAAACCAATGTATAGTCTGTCATTACCAACCACATATGAATATGAAGATCTAGGTACTACCCAACAACAACAACAGCAACAGCAACAGATTATACCGCCTCACAGAACAAATGGTCCTCCTCCACAAAGTTTTATTGGTGATTCTGATTCTCATTTAAGACCTGCAGATATACCAAGAAGACAATCTGTTGCTGCTGGATATATATCACATTATGGTAATGACCTTCCGAAATCTGCAATTACAAATTTTGGTGGAACATCTTTTAGTCAAATTTCTGAACATCAGTTACAAAGGCAATTATACACATCAGCTCCAAGATTTAAAAAATTGAGGTCTGCATCTGAATTACATCCTGTTAATAATACTAAACCTAAATTTAGACGTGCATCATCATCATCAACTTTTGTTTCACCATTGAGTGCTTTAACTTCCTCAATTTCTGTTACTTATTCCATGTGTAGACCTGAATTTGATTATAGATCTTCAAAAAATCCAAGAAGAGTATTAACTAAACCAAGTATACCTGTCTCCAATAATGGTAATGATAATGAAGATAGTGATTATATCTTGTATGTTAATGATGTTTTAGGTACTCATGATAGTAAAAAATATATGGTTTTAGATGTTTTAGGTCAAGGTACTTTTGGTCAAGTTGTTAAATGTCAAAATTTAAAGACTCAAGAAATTGTGGCTGTTAAAGTTGTTAAAAGTAAATTAGCTTATCTGAATCAATCACTGACAGAAGCAAATATTTTAGAACATTTAAATACAAAAGTTGATCCAAATGATGAACATCATTTTCTAAGATTATTGGATAAATTTGTTCATAAGAGTCATTTATGTTTAGTATTTGAATTATTATCATCAAATTTATATGATTTAATTAGACAAAATCAATTTCATGGTTTAACAATTAAATTAATTAAAAAATTTACAATTCAATTATTGGATGCACTTTGTGTATTAAAAGATGCAAAAATTATTCATTGTGATTTAAAACCTGAAAATATATTATTAGTTTCATTAGATAAACCAACTTTAAAAGTTATTGATTTTGGATCTGCATGTCATGAAAGACAAGTTGTTTATACTTATATTCAATCAAGATTTTATAGATCACCTGAAGTTATACTTGGTTTATCATATACATCATCTGTTGATATGTGGTCATTAGGTTGTATAATTGCAGAATTGTTTTTAGGTTTACCTTTATTCCCAGGAACATCTGAATTTAATCAATTAACAAGAATTATTGATATGCTGGGTTTACCACCAACTTGGATGATTGAAATGGGTAAAAATTCATTAAATTTTTTAAATCAAACACTTTTACCATCAGGTAAACATCAATATATTTTAAAATCAATAAAACAATATTCAGAAGAATTTAATGTTAATGAAGATCCAGGTAAAACATATTTTAATCATCAATTTTTAGAAGATATTATAATGAATTATCAATTACCAAAGAAAAATATGACACAATCAATGATTGATCGTGAAATGTCACAAAGAAAATGTTTAACTCATTTTTTGAAAGGTATATTAAATTTAAATCCATTAGAAAGATGGACACCACATGAAGCTGCAATGCATCCATTTGTTACTGATCAACAATTTAATGGATATTGGAATCCACCTTCAACAAGTTATAATACAAGTAGATCAAATTCAAATAGTGGATCATCAAGTGACCTTAATAAAAAGCAAAGATCAAAGAGTTTTGGAAATGAAGAAGGTAAAAGAGATTTTAGAAATATGAGCGGTAGTTCAGGCATGTAATAAAAAAGAAAAAGAAAATAAAAAAACTCTTGTTTTTTGTCCATGTTTTATCTTTTTAATTTTTCATTTCGTTTCGTTTCGTTTCGTTTCGTTTGATTTCATTTCATTTAATTTTTTTTTATATTCTTCTCTCTTTTATTTTTTTATTATTTATATCATATTTTTTTTTATCCTACAATTCTTTTAATTTTTCGTAGATGATTTTTGCTACCTGCCTTATTCACCCTTTTCTCTCATCATAATCATTTAATATTACTTAACTTATCGAACAAACTAATGACTGTAAAGTAGATAAACTACCACCAGACTCAAACTCCAGCTCACCAGCCACACAACTCCACATCCCCAGTCAGTGCACCGCCCCATATAATATATACATCTCGGCAGCGTGCACCAGCCACACCGGAACCAGCGAGAGAAAAAAAAAAGCCAAAAAATCGGGAAGGCACTCAAAACTCAAAATCTCTGATATTGAAAAATTGAAAAAAAAAACTGTACAGCTGAGAAAAAGTACCCGGTTCATCGATATATAGATTGAATTATTTCACAAACGAGAGCAGAATCTAATTAGTTATTTAGATTAAACAGGAAAAAAAAACAACAACAACATATCATTTTAATTCACAGTTGAATTTAAACTTTAAAATTTGAGCCATATTGTACGGGTATAATATTAGAATAATATAAGAATTACATAATGTCAACTCCAGAAGCAGATCATTCAAGAGATCCATGTCCAATTGTCATTTTAAATGATTTTGGTGGTGCTTTTTCCATGGGTGTAAGTAAATGAAAACTAAGAATGAATAGAGAATGGAATATAGGTTTCTAGTTTCCAAAAGCTTAAAATTATCTTCATTTTTTTTGCTTCTGATATACTAACATGAATATCTTTTTTTATTTTTTTGATAGGTTATTGGTGGTTGTATCTGGCACGGTATAAAAGGTTTCAGAAATTCACCATATGGTGAAAGAAGAATTGGAGCCATTTCAGCAATAAAAGCACGTGCACCAGTTGTTGGTGGAAATTTTGGTGTTTGGGGTGGGTTATTTTCATTTTATGATTGTTCAATTAAAGCAATTAGAAAGAGGGAAGATGCATGGAATGCAATTTTAGCTGGTTTTTGTGTTGGTGGTTCATTAGCAATTAGAGGTGGTCCAAGACATACATTTAATAGTGCTGTGACGTGTGCTTGTGTCTTGGGTGTGTTTGAAGGTGTTGGTATGATGTTTCAAAGATATATGGCTTGGGCTAATAAACCTGTTGCAATGCCTATACCTGATCAACCTGCTGCTCCATTAGGTGCTTAAACAAAAGAATTTTGTGAATAAAATAAAACAGAAATAAAGAGACATTGTTTGTTTGTTTATTTGTTTTTTTAACTTTCTTTCTGTTTTTTTAATGTTATGTGGTTATCTTACTTTTTTGTTTTTGAAGTTCATTTTTTTTTTCATTTATTTTTGATGTGTTGTAACACTTGTGTGCATATGAATGAGTGTTCACTACTAATGCTATTAATGTATCGTTGTGGGAGAATTTCAATGAGTTTGGTTGTTTATTGCATATGAAGAAATCCAAATCTTGGGATTTTTTTATCTTATTGCTGTGAAGTTTGGAGAGATTGTGTCTTTTTGTTAAACTAAAAGGGTTCTTTTTTTTTTGCTTTGGTTTTTAGAGAAGCAAAATAGAAGGTACTTCTTTTAAAGGGAATAAATAAATAATAATGTAAAAAAAAGAAAATCCATTCTGTATATATGTTGTTTTTTTTTGCATTACTTACTTAGTTGTTTCCCTTAATTTTACATCTTATTTCTCCACTTTATTATATAACTGACTCATTTTGTATTTTTTTTTGTCCTACTTTTTTTTTTTTTTTACTTTACTTTCATATTTTTTGTTATTTGTTTGTTTTTACTTTTACTTTTACTTTTTTGTCTTGTTTCTAATTTTGTTTCTAATTTATTGTTCGTTTCTATATATGGTTTTAAATAAGTATATACCTGCAAAAAAACTTGTAAAGTAAAGAGAGGCAAATTAAATTGAAATGATTATATTATGTAGTTGGTGTCAGGTGTGAAAGAGAGAGAGAGAGATTGATAGATATATATATATATCGATTACCTAATACACCTCGGGCTGAAAAGTTGAACGAGAAAACTGACAAGGAATAGAGGTGTAATTATACAAGTGGGTGTGTTGAATAGAAGGTATACAGAGGTGACTGTTAATTCTATATATATATATATATTTTTTATATATTAATAATTATTTATTAAATATGAACGTTTCAACATCAACAGTTGCAACAAGAAGAAGAAAAGCACGTGCCAATCAAACGGATGAAGAAGAAAATGCAGCTGAATTAAAACTAGGACCAGAATTTCAATTAGATCAAATTGACAACTATGGAAATTCTATGCAATTAACAACATTGAATGTATCAGAGGCTAGAATATTAATTAGAGCTGCATTAAAGGAAAGAATGGAAATGATTGCAAATTTAAATAATGTTGATACACATAATATTAACATCAATAATAATAATGGACAAGAACCAGATGATGATGCATTAGCTAAGATGGCAACTGCACCTGGTGCAAATGAAGTCTTAAGAAAGACTTTAGATTATTTAAGTACTTTTAGTAGATTTAAAGATACAGAAACGTGTACAGCTGCAGAAAGTACTTTGAAAAGTGAAGGTAATGGTTTACATCCTTTTGAAATTGCTCAATTAGGTTCATTAGCTTGTGAAGATATCGATGAAGCTGTTACTTTAATACCTAGTTTAAATGATAAAAAAGATGATATAGATTTACAAAGAATTTTAGATGAATTGAATAGATTGGAGGCTAACTATTCTTAAAGAAATTAAGTTATTAAGATTTATAATAATTTTTGTATAATATAATATAATAAAATGTTGATTTGGTTTTTTTTTAAAAAAAAATTTTTATTGTACATTAATATACATTTTATAAAAGACAGAACATAAACTAGAAAAGCAAAAAAACAAAAAAAAACCCTTCCCCGAAAAAGGAATAAATAAATAAATAAATTTTTATCAATCAATCAATCAATCAATCATAATATATAATCTTCTTCATGAAAATATTCTCTCATAAATCTTTTACCATTACCATATTTCCACCATCTACTTAAACAACTATGAGCTTCTAAATCAATATTACCTTCACCATCATTTGGACAAATACATTTTTTACCAAGTTTTAAAGCTTTAGAATCAGGACAAGTGAAAAAAGGAGTATGAGAATAACCAATATCTTCAAAATGATGAATTTCATTTTTATCTAAAAGTATAGCTGCACCAATTGAATGAACAGGTGCATCCCCCCATCTTTCATAATAAAATCCACCTTTTTTTGATAAATATTGGAAATATGATTCATATTCAGGTGATCTAAAAAAATCTAAATCACCAATTTCAAAATTTGACCAAAAATGACATAAATTATATGGAGATTTATAATCAGGTACTAAAAAAGTTGGACCAATTGGTGTTGTATTTGTTATAAAATCAATTGAAGAATTTTCATGTAATAAATTTGGATTTTCATTTAAAAAATCTTCCACTGTTTCCCATAAAGTTTCAATTGTATCTTGATATTCAATTATTGTTATAACAAATCCATATTTTTTATTATTTTCACGTAATAATCTAAATGGATCCATTTGAAAATCACAAAAATATTCAACATCTGGTTCAACTCTAAAATAATATTTATAATTCATCACTAATTCTTGTTTATAAAAAAAACCAGAATTAAAATGACACATATTACGATAAGATTTTGAATGACCATAAATAATTTCTCTTGAAATAAAATCTTCAATACATTCATCATATTTTGTTAAATTAATAAAATTTGGTGTATCCCAATCATTTGAAGGTATTAAACCATAATCTGTCTTACCACTAGCCAGTGAACTTGTAACTTCAATAAATTCATCTGTAAATGGTACATCATTTAAAAATGTCCATGTATAATGATAATCTCTATTGAATCTATCTTCTAAAGATCTCATTGATTTTAAAACTCCTGGTAATTCCCAATTTCTACAAAGCATTAATATAGTAGCATTCTCCAATTGAGGTCTTTCCCCATTATCAGCACTATTATTTATCTGTTTTACTTTAGGGAATATTGGATCAGTATATGAATTTGTAGCTGGTTTTAATTTAGCTCTCTTTATAAACGACTGCTGTAAAGATTCTCTATCTTTCACTGTTTGAATTGCATCGATATACGAAGACTTTAAATTGATGTCTAAACTATGCGTAATTGAAGAACTATCATAATGAATGACAAATTGAATGAAAATACATAATAAAAACACCAATATTGGAGCCTTTAACAATGTGACCAATGACATAGTGGAAGCCAAGAAAAAAAAAAATAAAAAGAAAAAAAGATTCTTTATGAATAATAATAAAACGACTGAAAAAAAAAAAAAAAGAGAGAGAGTAGAGTATAAAAAAAAAGTATTGCAAGATGAGAGCTGATAAACGATAAACCTGTATCAATTACCAATACTTGTAATTAAATTTAGTTTAGTGAGTGTATGAAATTAAATAAAGTGGCATTGGTGAATGGATAAATGGATACAAATACAAGTACAAAACACTATAAAGCATGCAAATAAAGCAAAAAGTAGAGGAGACTAAAAAAACACCAAGAAGCAAAAAAAAAAATGGAATCGCCGGAAATTGCATGAGCCGCAATTACATCGCAAGGCTTTTTTTATTTTTATTTTTATTTTTTAATTGGCAGTGCGACACCGTCGATCGTCCTTATATATATCTCTGATATTCCATCGATCGACTTATTACCAGAGTCGATTACCCCACCGACGGGTCTATATTTAACGTTAGTCAAATAGTCAAGTACGCAGTCGACGTTTTCAACTAATTTCTCAGCCTTGAAATCTGCGTAGCCAACGATTATCGTTAGGCAGTTGCCAGTAGACAGTGTGAATCTTGTGTTTTTGGCTATAGATCTTATCTGTTTGTATATATAGTTTGGTTCCACTCTCTCGTCTTTCATTTTATTCGACTTCTTGGATTTAGTCAATTGGGCATCTGGATTGGGTCTTGCCATTTGCACCATTAACGGTATCTTGGCTCCACTTTTATAAAATATACTCTTACCTAATATATCAGGTAATAATCGATGTATTCTATGATCAACAACGATCAAATCATGTTCATGATACAACTTCAATAATAGTTTGTTATTCTTAGACATTGATTTTAGTTTCTTAAAACATATAATTTCACTGAATAAATTCTCTGTCTTGGAATCTTTACTCATTATTGGTTCTTTGTATTTCATAACTGGATCTTTTGTAACTAATAATATTTTCAAATCTATTGGTTTATCAAGTGCATTATGTAATGGTATTATTCTAGGCGTTTTATCAATTGCCTTTGATGTTGGTTTCTTCGTACTTATCACTAATAACACCTCTTTACGTTGTTGCTGTTTGTCCCCTTGTGCCTCAAAGTGAGCTTTCAAAGCATTGACTGATTTCTTTGCATTGTCTCGCAGTTCTTGATTCAGATATGAATATGTGTATTCAGGCACCACCCTCTGTAATTCAGCTGCCTTTTGTGCACTTTTCGGATTCGCATAAATTGCCATATCTAGATACTATTTATAATTAACAACCACAAAATATAACCAAACAAGAAAAGTATTGAGTAATTTAAATATTCAATAAATCAATAAATTTCAAATAAAAAAAAATAAAAAATAAAAAAAATTTTTTTTTCCCCGAGAAAAACAATATTATTATATTTCCAGGCTGTGCAAAACAAAACAAAAAACGTCGATCGACTTTACAGAACAAAAGTCTTATCAATTAGTAAAGCACTAAGTAATAATTATTGATTATATATATCCGGGGATTCTTTAAATTATCCTGTTTTATTCTTTCTTTATCTTGTGACTCTTCTCTTTTCTTATTTTTTATCATTATATAATTTATAAAACAAAAAAAAAATGTATATATTTAATTATTTAACAGATTTACTTGCTCTATCAAGTCAGTTTCAACTAACTTCACCACCACCACCACCATCACTTGCTGATAATTCGATATCCTTGTCAACAGATACATCATCATCATCGTCGTTATCGTCTTCTGAACACTTACCTTTAGTTCTATGGCACGGAATGGGAGATTCATACAACTCATCATCAATGAAAAGAGTTCAATCCATCTTACATGAAACAATACCTGATCTATACATTCACTCAATATACATATCTCATGACGACTTGAAAGATCAAAGAGCGTCAATAATAGGTGATTTGAATGAACAGATCTTACAAGTATGTGATGAATTAAACAATATAAATGAATTGAAGAATGGATTTAATGCAATTGGATTCTCTCAAGGTGGATTGTTCTTACGTTCTGCAATGGAAATTTGTGGATTACCTATACATAATCTAATCACTTATGGATCACCTCATAATGGTGTTGTTGATTTACCTCCATGTCCTGATGATAATTGGTTATGTAAAAGGAAAAATGAATTGTTAAAGAGACAAATTTATAAACCAAATATTCAAAAATCAATTATTCAAGCTCAATATTTTAGAGATGTTTATGATTATGATACTTATTTAGCTCAATCTATTTTCCTTAAATTTGTTAATAATGATCAAGCAAATGATGAAAATTCAAAAGATTGGATTTATTATAATAATTTCGTTAAATTGAATAAATTCGTTATGGTTATGTTTTTACAAGATGATATGGTTACTCCAAAGGAAACTAGTTGGTTTTATGATTTAGATCCTCAAACTGGTGATTTAATTAGATTCGATTTAACTAAATCTTTTCAATTTGATTTAATTGGTTTGAAAACTTTATTTAATAAAGGTAAAATCGATTTCTTAACTATTGATGATACTCATATGAGTATAGATGATGATCATTTGAAAATGATGGCTATTAAATATCTATAAATAGTCTTTATACACTCAATTAAATAATTATTTTTACTCAACTTCTATATCCGAATCAAGAAAATCTAATACATTCATATCTACTTTTAAACTATTCTGTTGATTATCTTCAGTATAACTGGTTATATTAGTATCAATTATTTCAATTTCACTTGTTTTAATCTTGTTATCATTAGATGATATCTTCAATATTTGAATATCATCTTCTTCTTCCTCTGATTCTTCTTCTTTTTGGATTACTTTTGGTTTCTTTCTTAAAGGTTCAAATATTTTATCTAATGCTGAATCCATAGCATCACTGAAATCACTTGATATAGAATCACTCATATCTAATAGTTCGGACTTTTTTGTCTTTGGTTCAATAACTTTGGGAACAATCAATGACATATTTTGTTTTGCTTTTTTGAAAAAGGGATAATTGTTAGTTATTGTTTGCTTTGACTTTTGCTTTGACCCTTTTGAGGTTAGATGACTAGCATTACTTTCACTAGCCTCTGGAGTTTTATTCTTTTGCTTATTCATCTCCATTGATTCTCTGCAACAGAGATGCCTACAATTATTCTTATCTTTACAACTATGGCTGCAATTCATAACTGTTTTCGCTTTTTTATCAATACCTTCTTTACAACATATATGTCTGCATTTCTCTTTATCTTTACATTTATGATTGCATTCATATTTCCCATCAGATCTTCTTTCATGATTCTTTGCAAATGAACTATCATCTTCCAATATATTATCTTTAACTTCTTCAATAATTTCAATTCTATTCATTTTAGGTTTTAAAATTTCAGCCATTATTTCTTCCTCATCAGAGAATTCAAATTCACTCTCTTCTTCTCTTTTTGAAGGTAGCATTGAAAGTACATTCTCTGGAATAATTTTTAAATCTAGAGTTGTTGATTTACCAACACCTGCAAGTTCATCGGAATGAATATCAACATTTACTATGTCTTTGCTTGTTTTTATTTCAGTTGAAATATTAAAACTCTTTCCACTACCTAATTTCTTCAACGGGAGCCTTCTGAAATCTATCAACTCATTAGAAGTTGAATTCTCTGTTAGTACATTTATAAAACTATAACTCCCATTAAAGAATTTCCCGGTATCGGTTTCATTTTCTAATCCAACATTAACTTGTAAAACAATTTTTAAAGCATTCTTGGAATCTGTAATTGAATATGAAACAAGACTACAATTGATTGTGAACTTTGGTAACTTTTGAATACTGTTAATAAATCTTGTTCCTGATCCACATTTAAGACCAAGATAATATTCAATTTTATCTCTACTGAGTAACGAAACATCCTGTAAATTATTGATATTCTGATTCACAAATTTCCGAACATATGCAATACCCACACCTTCTAATTGTCTTAAAACCATGGGACTAGATTCCCAACATTTACCACTAATACATCTAAACATTTCAAGTGATGATTTAAGAGATTTAGAATCTTTCTTAGTTATTAATATATCAATAAAAGCCTTTAATATTCTAGGTGCATTTTTAAATACCATCATTTTATCAGATAATAACGATGCATGTTGTTTAATAGCTCCATTGTATGAAGGAAATTCACAACCACTCAATTCATATTGAATCAATAACGATATCTTGTGAAATCTTTGTTCAACTTTGTTATCTTTAACCGGGAATAGTATTAAAGAACTTGAATTAATTTCTTTATATAACTTTTTTTCTGTATATTTTAATCTAATATCTTTAAATTCATATGCATTTGCTACAACGTTAAGAATATCATCTATCTTCATGTTGTTTTTAGAATTTACTAATAACTTCATTGTTTCAAACAATATGTAATGTTTTGCCATAGAGTTACCATAATTTGTACAAAGATAATTAGATTTATCTGTCAATATTACCATTTCTTCTTTTATCAATTCTTGAATTATTTCATTTATAAAATTGGAAAGCTTTATATCTGGATCATAATGGTTATCACTTTTAGTATTGATTATTGGATAAGCTGTTGGATTTCTCAAATATCTTTGATAAAAAAAAGTTGATCTTAACCATTCAAAAGCAGTTTCTGATGTTGTTATAGTTTTTAAAGAAATTTCTGCTGTTATATGTTCATAAATATGTGTATGTAAAGAGCTTTCTAATTTTTCTAAACCATTCACTAATCTTTCATATCGGGTTTTTTTAACGCCATCGGTTAGAATTACGCAAACTCCTTCAGTTTCAAATTGAGGTCTACCAGCTCTACCCATCATTTGTAAAATATCTAATTCTGAATATTCATTAAATGATCCTGTATTCCAAGATTTAGTTCCTTTGATAATAACCAAATATGCAGGAAGATTGACACCAACTGCCAAAGTTGACGTTGAACATAAGATTCGGATGCTACCATCTTTAAATTTATCTTCTATTAACTTACGTTCCATCATTCCTAAACCTGCATGGTGGTAGCAAACATTTTTTTCTATTAGTTCTCTCAATTCTTTATTTTTGATAATAACAATATTATTATTATTATTATCAATTGATGGCTTGTAACTTGATTCTATGAAATAGTTATTATTAGAGAGATATTTCGCAGTACCAATACAACTATTTCTTGTTGGGCAAAAAACCATAACGGGTTTATTTTTTGAATGTTTCTTCAACACATCAACCAATTTTGAATTTAAGTAAGTATCAAATTGATATTCGTTTGAAGTTACTGCAGTTTGATATCCATAAACAATCTTATCTAATCTAACGGCTCTATATTCATCACCATACACTAAAGCTGTAGCTGGTCTTGTTGAATTTTGGTTTGTCAACCATTTAGAAATGTCTTCAATATTTGGTACTGTAGCAGATAATGCAATAATTCTTAAATTATGACCCATAGTTTTCATTCTAGTAATAACGACTTCTAATGCTGTACCTCTATTATCTCTTAAAGTATGAATTTCATCAATTAAAAATAACCTTATTAATTCAAATAGTTTTGTAAAATCAAACCATCTTCTAGTTAAAACATCCCATTTTTCAGGAGTACAAATGATTACATCAGATTTCTTTACCCTTTCAGATTCTAATACACCGGTATCACTTGTAAGTAAACCAACTGTACAATTTAATGATTGAAATTTTGAACACCAATCATCGTACCGTTCAGTACATAAAGCTTTTGTTGGTGCAATGTATAATATTTTAGAATTTAAATAAGTCTTATCAACTCTATTTGCTGATTTAGCGATAAGTAATTTAATTATAGCTAATTCGAAAAGAACAGTTTTTCCTGATCCTGTTGGACTAGATATGACACAATTATTATTTTTAATGAATAATTCATCAAATGATTCAGATTGCATAAGATTAAAATTATTAAAATTAAAAATTGAACGATATTTTTCAGGTATTACATTTTTTGAAAGTAAATTTTTAAAAGATTTACAAGTAATTGGAACATTTGAATTTTGAAAGGGGATTGATTTGAGATAAGGATTATCGTTATTATTCACTTGAGGGGTGATAATATAGTTAAGTGAATTACGCGACATATTATTTGTCGCGGATGATTGCCTGCCAATACTAACATGAGAAAATGTATTTAGATTGAAATGATCTGACATTGAATGGAATGGGTTTTTTAAGAAAAGTTAGTAAAATCAAACATGTAAAGTTTAATCAAGTAGAGTTAAAAAAAGGTGATATAAGGAGTGGGAATCATTACCATTAATGGTGTTGGTGGTGGGAGGCCCCCCTATATCAATAACGTCATTATCAACGTCACCATCCTCATCTTCGTCTAGAAAGAACTTCTCCAGCTGTTGTTTAAAACTGGTCATTTCATTAAAGAGTAATATACATAAGTACAATCAAATTGAAAAGAGTTACAAACAAAAGAAGAATGGAAAGCAAACAAACAAGCAAACAAAGAAACAAAGGAAGGAAGAAAAAGGGGCAATTCGAGTAATCCGGATCGTGATTACATAACCGTTAGATATTCTCAACACGCACCCTGCCGCGCCTCCCTTTTCCCTCGATATGCTCGGCTTCCTACAGATTTGTTTCAAAACGTGCCAGTTTTCATATCCCCGTTATAATATTATATGTGTGTAGCAAGTGTATATTGTATCTTATTAAAGACAACAAGGAACCACCAAACATTAAAGTAAGTATATATATATATATAAATATAATATTTAAAGTACTAATATTTAGACAATTTAATATAATTGTTTTTTTTTTAAATCTGATTTGATTTATATAGTTTATTAGAACCGGGAGGAAGGTAAACGAGGCGAAAAAAAATCAATATGGAAATTGAGATTGAATTTACGGAACCCCACAATAATCCAACAAAGGCAACAACAACAACGTATGATCAAAGTGGGATATTGGAAGATTTAGATGTAATGGAAGATGATCCAAGTCATTTAGAGATTCAATTACAATCGGATATTGAATTAAATAGTGATGCATCGGTATTAGATGAAGATGAAGATGTAATTGGGGATAACATTAACGTTAATAATAATAATAATAATAATAATAATGTCTTAGTTGATGATATACTTGATGATGATATTGAGCTCTTACCTAATGAGGATGAAGTCTTGGATGATCCAGATGATGATATTAATTTAAATGCTAATGTAATTGATAATAATAGTAACAATGATGATGATGATGATGAGACAATAAAGAATCAAGATCAATCTTCTGCAACAGATCGGATCAATATTAGAAATAATAGTAGTACAGGGTACGATGAAGATGAGAGTGAATTAGAGTATGAAAGTGATGAAGTGCCGATTGAACCTATTGTATCTCATTATCATGAAAAGGAATCAAAAGATCTCGAAGATACGAGGAATGCAGAATTACAACAACAACACCAAAAGCAACAGGATACAGATGAAACTTTACTAGACAATGATCATGGGGATATAGTGGATGATTTACTAAATGAAGAAAGCGAATTAGAGGATAATGAAATTGATGAAAAGGAACAAAAATATTATGATAAAAAATTCAAGAGCGAACAATTGGATGATGAGACATTGAAAGAGCATAAGGAAGAGGAAGAGGAGGAGGAAGAAGGAGAGGAAAAGGTGGAGGTGCCAGATGAGGAAGATGAGGAAGAGGAGAAAGAGGAAGAAGAGCAAGTGGATGCTGGTGAACTTGAGGTGGTGGTTGAGGAACAGAAGGAAGATGAAGCTAATGAGTTAGATGAGCTAGAAGAAGATTATACTGTAAATCATGATGATGATGATGATGATGATACAAAGACAGATAGTAAACAAGATGATGATAGATTAGATACACAAACTGATATTATTACAGAAATACCAGTTTATATCGATCTAGGTGAAACAATCTATAAACTATTCACACCAACAGAGAAGAATGAACTACCAGATTTTCAAGAATTACCAGTAATGTTTCAAGAACCCAATTTAATAATAGATATATCAATAGATGAATTTTTCAAAACAATTAGGAAATTCATGAAAGATAATGAACTTTCATTCAACGAAAATGAAGAATTAAATTTAATTTTTAAAAATTTAAACAATTTAATCTTAAAAGAGGATAATTTATTTAATGAAAAATTAACATTGAATGAAATTTTTAAAATTTTTAAAAAATTACGTGAAAATTGTTCAAATAAAGATTTATTTAAATATATTCAAATGGAAATTATAACAACACCTAGATTTATTTGCCAATTTAGTTCATTATTACAAAGTGCAAATACCGGTGTTGGATTGCAAGAAATTAATAGAGATGGTGAAATTATTCAATTTGTAGATCAACAGGTTGCTAAGAAGATGATTGAAGATATTCATTTAAAGAATAAGAGGGGATCAAGTAATGATGATGAGAGGGAGAATAATAAAAAGGCAAGATTGTTGTAATGAGATATTTATTTATATGTAGTATTTGTATATAAAACTATATAACTTATATAGTTTGCTTTAAGTATACTTGACTTTTTTTTTTTTTTTTTTTATGTCTTAATGAAGTTATTAACACTTAAATTTATGAAAATTTTTTACCTTTTTTCTTCTGCTTCAGATCAAAATCATGATAATTTTTTTTTTATATGTAAAAGTGATAAAAAAATAAAATTAAATTATATAAAAAAAAAAAAAAGTTTTAAACAAAAACAACCAACCAATATACAAAAAACTAAAAAAAAGACAGAGAAACGTAAAGAAAAAAAAATAAGAGTTAATAATATAGTAAAGAAAGAATAATATATAAAGGTATTCCTTTCTTTATAAATATATCAAAATCAATCATTTTCTTTCAACTTCTCTAAATTTTCAGTTAAATTCCTGTTTTTAATCTATCTATTCAGTTTATCTCCTTTTTTTTTTCTTTCTTCTTTTTCGTAAAGTAAGTAAATTTAAGCAGCAGTCAATCTCTTTTGAGAAGCTAATCTACCTTTTTGTCTTGCGTTTAATCTAACTTTCTTTTCATCTTTGGCTTTTTCAACGGTTTCATCTTCTTCAGTTAAAACTAATTCAATGTGAGATGGGGATGATTGATAAGCGTTAATTCTACCGTGAGCTCTGAAAGTTCTTCTTCTCATCTTTGGAGCTTGGTTAACTTGAATGTGAGAGACAACTAATTTGGTAGCATCTAAACCCTTAGCCTATAATAATTAATGCAAATAAATAAGTTTGCAAAATCAATGTTAGTAAATCTAAATTTCTTTTAAGTAATTGTAAATCAAAGTAAATCAATGTGTGGGGAGAGAAGTAGGAAATATTAAATGGATATTTTCTTAAAAGAAAAGTTTTTCCAAATGGTAATTATAATGTGTTGAAAAATTCAATTTACTAGTAACTATGTTGTTCTGTTCTCCTTTGAAATTTTAACAAATCTATATGTGATATGTTGTATATGTAAATATAATGATGAAACGTTGAAATTTGTCATGTTGTTAAAATAAAATAAAATAAGATCATCTACTGTAATTTATCTCCCCTTTCATTTTGTAATTTACATATTGATAATGTTGTTGTTGTTATTATTAATACATACTTCAGCATTTGATTCAGCGTTAACTAATAAACCTTGAACAAATTTAACTGATTTAGCAGGCCATCTAGCTTTGGTAACACCAAATTCTTTACCTTGACTAGTTCTACCGATTGAACCAGCAAATCTTCTAAATGGGATAGCTCTTTCATGTTCCAAAACTTGATCTAAGTATTGTTTAGCTTTTTGTAATTTCCAACCTTTGATGGCTTGAGCAGTTTCTCTAGTGTTCTTGAAAGAAACTCTTAAATATGAACCACGAGCAGAAGCTGATTTAGCTGGATTTGAAGGTGTTGCAGCGTATCTAACCATTGTAATAATTAGTTGTAACTATTTCTTGATTCAAGATTTAAATGAAAAGAGAGAGAGAGAGATTATAAAAGCTAATAATATGTATATATGAAAAACACTAGTAAAAAAAATGACAAAATTTTACCAAATTTTCACAACGCTCGCTGTGCGTAGACAGTGAGAGTGAGAGAGTGAAAGTGAGTGAGTGAGAGAGGATAGTTAGCGGATCGCAGTAACGAGCACTCGGTGATTGTTTGTTTGGGAGCTCTTTTTTCTTGCTTCGTTGGCCGTGTTTGTATTTTGGCAGTCTGTGTGGGTTTGGTTTTTTATTTTTTTTTCGTCTTTTTGGGTGATGTCGTGCGGCGATTTCTTTGTTTGTATTATTGTGACTGGGTGGTTATGTGTGGTGCGGGGTGTTGGGAGGGCTTGGTAACCCTGTAATATGATCACGTGTAAATGATTATTTTATCTTTTGGTCTTTTTGATTTTGTTATGGTTACTGTTGTTGTTGTTTGCACTGCCTGATATTTATCTATATAGGCTGTGTTGGTTGGTGTCTTGTTTGTATTATCTATCTATCTAATTTGGGCTCTTGTTTATTGTAGTTGAAGTGAAGGTTACGCTATACGTCACTATACGCTCTTTGATATTCTCATTCACACCAAAAGAGTAATTTATTCTGTTGCTTTTTTCTTTACTTTTACTTTTACTTTTAAACTCAATGGCATGTTACAACCAATCGACTGACTGAATCTAGTCCTCCATCCCCATCTCCGGAGACTATAAAACTGAAAATCATACAAATATTCACTATCAACCAGTGTAGATTAACTGATCATTCATTATTACTCAAATTTTTCAATCTCTCACGGGGCATCTTTAAATATCTCTACTGCTATCCGTACCCCGGATGCCACGTTCTAGCTACCACTTATATATATCGCACCTTTCCTCACCTATAATTCCTCGGAGCGTACTCTACGGTCCCCTTCATAATTTATTATTTCGATTCGATTATGTATATAGAAAAGGGAAATAGATCCCCATAAAACTTGAATACCTTATAAATTAGGATATTCTCCTTTTATTTATATCGATTCTCTGTAAAGTCCCCAAGATCAATGTAACTTATATTTCCTTTTTTCTATTTTTTTTTTTCGTCTACGCAGCTCCAAGCTACCAAGCTACCAAGCTACCAAGATTATGCTTGGGAATGAACTAGTCTATCAAATGACAATGGTACAATTTAATTTAATTCAATTTATTGCATGAAAATACCTGGGTGGTTCATGAATGTAGGAAAGTTTTGCATTTAAGCAACTTCCAGGAAGTGAGGAAGGGTTGTATAATGTCTTTGTCTCATCTACGCACGTGAAGAATTATTATAGTGATTAGCTTACTACTATGTAAGATGGAGAAGACTTATGAAGATGATATATTTTTTTTTGCATCGGCAGTTTCCAAAGATTAATTGATATAGATCAATTCACTATTACATCAAATCGATCCTACTCCCAGTAGATGATGGAGAGTTTAATTGTACTGCTGAAAAGAATACTCAGTTTCAGCTTAAAAGTTTAAAGCAGAAAGAAAGAAAGAAAGAAAGAATCCAAGCAATTTCTGCTAACCACGAAATGAGCAATTACAACGGCTTTTACAATCTCGACACCTCAGACTTCTCTGTGTAGTGTTGTGTGTCATTGCAGTATGCATTTGCGGCACAAGACTCGTCATACTAACAAAACATATATAAATAAAAGTATATAAATAAAAGCATATATAAATATATAAATATAAAAATAACAAAGAAAGCGAAAAGAGAGGGAAACGATGACATAATCACTTACATACACAACCATAAATAAAAACAAAACAAAACAAAACAAGGCAGTGCAACAAAAAAAAGAGCGCAGCGCAAAACCCGAAAATGACAGCAGCGCCGTGAAATAAACGATATTTTATATTTTAGTATTGTATACATTTGTATGTATTTATGTATGTATGTATATATTATATATTATATATTATATCTTTAATTTATTTATTTATCTATCTATTTATCTTGCTCCGTCTGTTTATCCACCGGTTATTGACGGTTTACATTTATTTGGATCCTTTCCTCTATTCTTATATATATATAATACACACATGATTTATTTCCATTCTATAACGTTTATAATTCCATTGTTACTATTAATATCATTACTATCTTCATTTGCCTATAGTTTTGATTTATCGGATCCTTCATTTGATAATTATCAAAATATTAAACAATTACAAGGATTACATTCAATTGAAATAACTTCAGATACTCCACCATCTATAAAGACAACATCATGGTATTTAAATTTATATAATTCAAATGATAAAAAATCATCAAAAGATGAAATGAAAAAAATTTCAAATTGTCCAATAAATTCACAAATTTGTGGATTAACAAATATTAAATTACCAAATTTAAAATCACCAATTTTAACTGAAATTATTTCATTCCCAATTGATAAAATTGCTATTTTTAATGAAATTGAAGATTCATTAATTATAAATTTAAATGATATTTCATGGGGTGAATCAGGTAAAAAATTAAATGCAACAATTGAATTTAAATGTAATGAAAATAGTCATGATAATGATTTAAAATTAAAAAATAATTTTAATTATGAATTATTAGAATTATATTTTGAAACAAAATATGCTTGTAAATCATCAGAATTAACAGAACCTTCAATACCTGATAAAAATAAAAATCCTAATAATAATAATGGTGATGATGATTCAAAAGGTTGGGGATTTTTCACTTGGTTATTTATAATATTGGTTTTAATTTTAGCAAGTTATATAATTGGTCAAGCTTGGATAAATTCAAATAGAATTGGTGGTTCTCATGAATTTTTAAATGAATTAATTGATTCAATAATTGAAACTTTTTCAAAATTACCTGAATTTTTAAAAGAAATTTTCAGTAAATTTACAGGTAATAGTAATAGAGTTGGTTATAGTGCTGTTTAATTATCTTTTTTTTTTTTTTTTTTTATAATATATATACAATATATACTTTATTTATTAATATCATTAAGTTACAAAAACAGAAAATCCCATCCATCTCTATTTATCTTTCATTTAGCAGGTGTAATATATTTATTCATATGTTGATAAGTCTTTTCAATTGATGTTTCTAAATATTCTTTCTTTTTCAATAAACTTTTAATTAATTCATTATTTGAATTAATTTCATTTTGTAATACAGAGATATACTTTATTTTTGAAAATTTTATAAATGATTTACCACAACTTTTAAAAATGAATTCATTATCATCACTACCACTTTTTTTAAATTCATTTATTTGTAAATTTAGTATCTTATTTTGTTGATTTAATTTTGTATAGTTTGAATTTGTTAAATTTAGATCATCTTGATTCTTGGATAGTTGTTCATCCATTTCAATCAATAGCTGATTGATTATAATAAAGTTAGTATTTAATTAATCATATATATAAATACTGATTTATATACTTATACACACCTTCTGAAGGGCCTCCTGTGACATTGACATCTTGAAGTGTTCAAACAACCAATAAATCTGCCTGTCAAACTCTCCAAAAACCTGAAAAAAACAATTAAAGACTCCATCCAGATAAAAATAGCTGGAGATCCAAAAAAAAAACAGTTAAAAAAGCTCCACGTAAAAATAATAAAAGCTGCGAATTATAAGAACACCTTTATATCTTTTTCTTCTTTTATTTATTTATTTATTTATCTATTTATAATCAATTTTAATAATATATATATATATATAAAGCATCATCTACCAGCAATGCATTTAGGAATACCTAAGAAATCAGATTTGAAACCAAGAAGTAAAAATAAAACAATTTTACCGTTACCTGCATCATTTCAACATACATTACGAAGATACAAACCAAGTTTTAAAAAACTAATTATATTTATAATTTTAATAATTTTATTTAATTTAATATTTAAAAGATTTAATTTAACTGATTTAACATCATCATCATCATCTTCAAAACATAATAATTTTAATCATTTAACAAATAAAGATAAATTACAAACATTACAAAAAAATCATGGAATTTATAAAAATGAAATTGAAGTTAATACAAATTATATTTTCCCACCAATTGAACATGCACCATTATTAAGAGAATTAACATTAAATAAATTATTTAAATATAAGATTAATCCAGATACTCAAGAAAAAATATATATTTATAATGAAGATGAAGATTTAAATGATTTAAATGAAATTAAAGATAAATCAAATAAAGAAAATAATCCATTAGAGAATGCTTTAAAATCTTTTAAAGAACATGGTCATAAAGTTTTTAGACCTTTATCAGGTAAGAAAAGTCCTGAAATTATAATTGTAACAGGTATAGATTTTGAACAATTTGAATTATCTCATTTAACTAAAATTGTTCAAAATAGAGTTGATTATACTCATGCAAATAAATATGGTTTATATGTTAGATGGATTCAAGAATTTATACCATCATTACAAGAATTTAATAATGATAAAAAATGGGCAAAATTATTTATATTAAGAGCTGCAATGCATGCTTTCCCTAATGCAAAATATTTTTGGTATTTAGATGAAGATTCAATTATAATGAGAAATGATATTGAATTAATTTCTTATATTTTAGATGATGAATCTTTAGAACCAATAATGTTAAGAGATCAACCTTTAATATTACCAAATGGTGCAATTAAAACTTATAAAAATGTTCCTTCAAAAGATATTAAATTAATTATAACTCAAAGTAAGACAGGTTTAAATACTGATTCTTTTATATTAACAAATGAAATTTATGGTAAAGGTTTATTAGAATTTTGGTTAGATCCATTGATGAGAAAATATCCAAATTTTATGAATAGTGAAGAAGATGCATTAACTCATATATTACAATGGCATCCTGTATTATTAAGTAAAACAACAATCGTACCAGGTCGTACAATTTGTTCATTACATAATTCAAATGCTGTCGGTGAAGATGAAGATGATGTATTATATTATCAAGATGATGATTTCGTTGTTAATTTTAAAGATTGTGATATTCATAAAACTTGTGAATTGGTTTTAGATATGTATTGGAAAAAGAAAACTGAATCTACGTAAAGAGACAAAAAAAAAAAAAAAGAAAACAAAAAAGAATTTAGTTTTTTTTTAATATGAAAAAACTATATATATATATATATATATATTTTTTTTTTTTTTTTTTTTTTTTTTTTATCATTATATATATAAAAAAAAAAAAAAAACAAAAAAAAATAAAAAAAAAAAAAAAAAAAAAAAAAAAAAAAACCAAAAAAAAAAAAAAAAAAGGGGGAAAACAAAAAAAAAAAAAGGGCAAAAAAAAAAAAAAAAAACTAAAAATTTTAAAAACTAAAAGCCGAAAAAAAAAAAAACAAAAAAAAAAAAAAAAAAAAAAAAAAAAGCTTG